>JARQOC010000003.1:519099104-519613786 GCA_033576535.1 Allobates femoralis | reverse complement strand
TGAAGGTTAATGGCCTGTAGATTTCTTCATGTATGATAGGTAGGGGTGCACTGGGGTGGGCGAGGGTTAGTGAGCATGAAGGAGAGAATGTTATGGTTAGAGAGAGGAAGAAGTGAATTATCTATGGAAGAGGTTGAGCAGAACCAAACAAAAACAAGGTCAATGGAGTTACCGTCTTTGTGTGTCTCCGAGGTTGAGAGCTGAGAGAGACCAGGAGAGGTGGTTAGAGATAGGAGCTGGGATGCAGATGAGGAGATGGGGCTGTTTATGGGAATGTTAAAGTCTCCCAGAATAAGGGTTGGTAATTCTGAGGACATGAAGTGCGGCAGCCACGCAGAGACCTGGTAAGTACATTGTGGGGACAGGAGTAAGCCAACTCCACCATCATGTCTGTTCCCAGGTCTCAGAAAATGAGAGAAATGTAGGCCACCATAATAAATAGCGGCAGGAGACACTGTGTCTGAATCCTGGATCCAGGTTTCTGTGAGGGCCAGGAGGTTAAGAGAGTTAGTGAGAAAGTGGTTGTGGATGAAGGGAAGCTTGTTACATACAAATCATGGATTCCAGAGAGTGCAATTAAAAGAGGGAGATGAAGGTGTGCAAGCAATGTTAATAAAGTAAATAGGGTTTCTATGTATGGTGGGAGAGGGGTTGAAGATGGAAGAAGGTGGACCAGGATTTGGAGAGATATCCCAGACAGGAGCAGCAGTAAAAAAAGAAAAGGCAAATAGTTTTTGTAACTGTGACTTTGTTTCTGATGCCACACTCTGGAACATGGTGGTCTGAGATTGTTCAGTATGTTGAAGAGAGTATTGTAGCTGAAGACAGTAGAGGGAAGGAGAGAGGGGCTTATGTGGATGAGAGGTGATGCAGGGGGGATAGGCGGTAAAGGTGAATGGCAAAGGCACATAGAACATTAGACATTGAGGTAAAGGACATGGTAGGGAAAAAGTAAAAATGTTGAAAGTAAAGTAACAAAGACAGTTGGACGGGTATAGCTGGTAACTTCTGATTACTTCTGTGTTATTTCTGGGATATTTCTGATGTGACACTTTAAAGATGTCACATCTGACCAAGGTCATATCTGACCTACTTCATGCAACTTATACCATTCAAATGTCCATGAAATGAATGCAGGTGAGAGAGAAGGGAGGAGGAGGGAGCAAGAGGACACTTCACAGCATGGAGTAATTAACAGATTGCAGTTAAGAGAACATTTGACTAGCATCAAAGCAAAGAGAAAGAAAATGAATAAAATGGATGGAGAAGGTGTGAGAAGCAAAGACATATCAATATGCATTACGTAAATTTAAAGTATGATACATTGCACACGAGACCTTAGGCTGTAGATCTAGAGGGGATAAAAAAGCAGAAGGCGCAGACTTAAGTGTAGAGGTTTTATATATATGTAAATTATAGGCAAGCGCACTCACCTATAGTGTATCTTTATGTAATGGCATATTGATCTCTTACGATCTGGTAAGGCTCCTATGGTATGCTTCTCCAGTCCGGGGGAAAGCGGAACTCTCAGCTGGGAGTCCGTGGATTGACTTCAGAAGTGTATTAGCCAGGCAGATGAGCGCTCCCACATTCGGAACCAATCAATTGAACTATAATTTCTTTCCTCTTTCTGAATTTGGGCAGTCATCAGATAGTTAACCATAAGAAACTGATATCTGCCCAAATTCAGAAAGAGGAAAGAAATTGAAGTTCTATTGATTGGTTCCGAATGTGGGAGCGCTCATCTGCCCGGCTAATACACTTCTAAAGTATGATACATGGAATTATAGTCAGGGAAAAAGCAGTAGCATACCCATTAACACAGAGAAAAAGGAGTACATAGGATTCACGGGTGCAGTGGGTATTCTGGGTTTAGAGTTCAGACGTACCTATGGATGAAAGCAGATGGATTATGACATGATCAGCATGAAGGAGAATATACCATGAGTTGCCATTCTGGAATATTTCTGATGTGAGACTTTAAAGATGCCACACATAAATGATGTCACATCTGATCAAGGTCATATCTGACCTGCTCCGTTCAACTTATACCATTCAAAATAAAAAAAAATAAAAAAAAAAATTATTATTTGGAGTCATTACAAACAGGGTGATCTATTTCAAGGTTTTTTTCTGTTAATATTGATGATTATGGCTAATAGCCATATGAATACCCAAAGTTCATCAACTCAGAAAATTAAAGTAGGTAGGATGAAGGGTCAGATAGATAAAATATGACCTAAACAGGTATCAGAGGCTTCACCTTGTGTTGTTGTGAGAGTCACAACCACTATAAAAGCATATCACAGGGCCTGCAGTCCCCAGCGTGGTTTATATAGAGTAAGGACAGTAGGGACGATGATGATTTAAAAACCATGCTGCCATATTCCACGAGACATCAAAGGGTGAATATAATATTGACTTATTAGTCAATGCATTTCAAAACTCCCTTTCCCCTCCTCAGGACAAATCAACATCATATTGTCATGTTTCAAGGCCTTTCAATGTGTTGACTATTAAATTAAAATTATATGTAAATATATAAGACTGGCATCGACCGTATACGTAGGTGCTGGCAGAAAATAATCATACTTACAACAACAATAGATATCTGCCGCGACACTACTATATATATATATGAAAAATTCAAATTAATGAGCGGCACTGAAAAGAGAAGATCAAACTGCAATGTGAAAATGTGTAATGCAGAAAACTGCCCTGTGCTATAGTTGAAAACAGAGGTCTTGGTCTCATCAGCGGCCACTGAGGATGAAGCCTGGCACCCACATCAAGGGGCCTCCACTGCCAGGTCCTGACACTATGCCCTAGTGAAATGGTGAGCTGGTGGAATCTGTGTGGGCTTATATGTCTAAAGGTGTAATTAAAAACAGGTGTGTGCTAGGACCTCACACTGGAGTCCATGAGTGGTTACCAGACTATGAAAGGAGGAAAGGGGAAATAAATATATATATAATGGGAGCTCAGTCAAAAAAGGACAATATGTAAATATATAAGACTGGCATCGACCGTATACGTAGGTGCTGGCAGAAAATAATCATACTTACAACAACAATAGATATCTGCCGCGACACTACTATATATGTGTGGGCTTATATGTCTAAAGGTGTAATTAAAAACAGGTGTGTGCTAGGACCTCACACTGGAGTCCATGAGTGGTTACCAGACTATGTTTTCAACTATAGCACAGGGCAGTTTTCTGCATTACACATTTTCACATTGCAGTTTGATCTTCTCTTTTCAGTGCCGCTCATTAATTTGAATTTTTCATATATATATAGTAGTGTCGCGGCAGATATCTATTGTTGTTGTAAGTATGATTATTTTCTGCCAGCACCTACGTATACGGTCGATGCCAGTCTTATATATTTACATATTGTCCTTTTTTGACTGAGCTCCCATTATATACAGTTAGGGCCAGAAATATTTGGACAGTGACACAATTTTCGCGAGTTGGGCTCTGCATGCCACCACATTGGATTTGAAATGAAACCTCTACAACAGAATTCAAGTGCAGATTGTAACGTTTAATTTGAAGGGTTGAACAAAAATATCTGATAGAAAATGTAGGGATTGTACACATTTCTTTACAAACACTCCACATTTTAGGAGGTCAAAAGTAATTGGACAAATAAACATAACCCAAACAAAATATTTTTATTTTCAATATTTTGTGGCGAATCCTTTGGAGGCAATCACTGCCTTAAGTCTGGAAACCATGGACATCACCAAACGCTGGGTTTCCTCCTTCTTAATGCTTTGCCAGGCCTTTACAGCCGCAGCCTTCAGGTCTTGCTTGTTTGTGGGTCTTTCCGTCTTAAGTCTGGATTTCAGCAAGTGAAATGCATGCTCAATTGGGTTAAGATCTGGTGATTGACTTGGCCATTGCAGAATGTTCCACTTTTTTGCACTCATGAACTCCTGGGTAGCTTTGGCTGTATGCTTGGGGTCATTGTCCATCTGTACTATGAAGCGCCGTCCAATCAACTTTGCAGCATTTGGCTGAATCTGGGCTGAAAGTATATCCCGGTACACTTCAGAATTCATCCGGCTACTCTTGTCTGCTGTTATGTCATCAATAAACACAAGTGACCCAGTGCCATTGAAAGCCATGCATGCCCATGCCATCACGTTGCCTCCACCATGTTTTATAGAGGATGTGGTGTGCCTTGGATCATGTGCCGTTCCCTTTCTTCTCCAAACTTTTTTCTTCCCATCATTCTGGTACAGGTTGATTTTTGTCTCATCTGTGCATAGAATACTTTTCCAGAACTGAGCTGGCTTCTTGAGGTGTTTTTCAGCAAATTTAACTCTGGCCTGTCAATTTTTGGAATTGATGAATGGTTTGCATCTAGATGTGAACCCTTTGTATTTACTGTCATGGAGTCTTCTCTTTACTGTTGACTTAGAGACAGATACACCTACTTCACTGAGAGTGTTCTGGACTTCAGTTGATGTTGTGAACGGGTTCTTCTTCACCAAATAAAGTATGCGGCGATCATCCACCACTGTTGTCATCCGTGGACGCCCAGGCCTTTTAGAGTTCCCAAGCTCACCAGTCAATTCCTTTTTTCTCAGAATGTACCCAACTGTTGATTTTGCTACTCCAAGCATGTCTGCTATCTCTCTGATGGATTTTTCTTTTTTTTCAGCCTCAGGATGTTCTGCTTCACCTCAATTGAGAGTTCCTTTGACCGCATGTTGTCTGGTCACAGCAACAGCTTCCAAATGCAAAACCACACACCTGGAATCCACCCCTGACCTTTTAACTACTTCATTGATTACAGGTTAACAAGGGAGACGCCTTCAGAGTTAATTGCAGCCCTTAGAGGCCATTGTCCAAATACTTTTGGTCCCTTAAAAAGAGGAGGCTATGCATTACAGAGCTATGATTCCTAAACCCTTTCTCCGATTTGGATGTGGAAACTCTCATATTGCAGCTGGGAGTGTGCACTTTCAGCCCATATTATATATATAAAATTGTATTTCTGAACATGTTTTTGTAAACAGCTAAAATAACAAAACTTGTGTCACTGTCCAAATATTTCTGGCCCTAACTGTATATATTTATTTCCCCTTTCCTCCTTTCATAGTCTGGTAACCACTCATGGACTCCAGTGTGAGGTCCTAGCACACACCTGTTTTTAATTACACCTTTAGACATATAAGCCCACACAGATTCCACCAGCTCACCATTTCACCAGGGCATAGTGTCAGGACCTGGCAGTGGAGGCCCCTTGATGTGGGTGCCAGGCTTCATCCTCAGTGGCCGCTGATGAGACCAAGACCTCTGTTTTCAACTATAGCACAGGGCAGTTTTCTGCATTACACATTTTCACATTGCAGTTTGATCTTCTCTTTTCAGTGCCGCTCATTAATTTGAATTTTTCATATATATATAGTAGTGTCGCGGCAGATATCTATTGTTGTTGTAAGTATGATTATTTTCTGCCAGCACCTACGTATACGGTCGATGCCAGTCTTATATATTTACATATTGTCCTTTTTTGACTGAGCTCCCATTATATATATATTTATTTCCCCTTTCCTCCTTTCATAGTCTGGTAACCATTCATGGACTCCAGTGTGAGGTCCTAGCACACACCTGTTTTTAATTACACCTTTAGACATATAAGCCCACACAGATTCCACCAGCTCACCATTTCACTAGGGCATAGTGTCAGGACCTGGCAGTGGAGGCCCCTTGATGTGGGTGCCAGGCTTCATCCTCAGTGGCCGCTGATGAGACCAAGACCTCTGTTTTCAACTATAGCACAGGGCAGTTTTCTGCATTACACATTTTCACATTGCAGTTTGATCTTCTCTTTTCAGTGCCGCTCATTAATTTGAATTTTTCATATATATATAGTAGTGTCGCGGCAGATATCTATTGTTGTTGTAAATTAAAATTATATTCACCTTTTGATGTCTCATGGAACAAGGCAGGGCGGTTTTTAAACCCTTCCTCCTCCCTACTTAAATTTTTCTGAGATAATGACCTTTGGGTACTCATTGGTTGTAAGCCATAATCATCAACATTTACAGAAATAAACACTTGAAATAGATCAGTCTGTTTGTAATGCCTCTATATATTATATCATATTATATGTGTTTCACTTTTTGTATTGAATTAGTGAAATAAATTAACTTTTTGATGATATTTTAATTCATTGAGATGCACTAGTATATGTTATGCATTTTCCAAAGGAATGACGATCCAGGTCGGTGAGTAAGTTTAGTATACTCACAGCCTTCCAAACCGCGCTGCTATATTCCATGAGACATCAACGGTTGAATATAATATTGATTTATTAGTCAACGTGTTTCAGTGCTCCCAGAAACGCCCTGAAACATGGCAATGTTACATTGATTTATTTTGATATTTTTATTAATTGAGTAAGTATTGCAATAACTGAAAGGTCCTCCCTTCCTCATATGAAGATAACTCTTTTGACACAAGCCTTTGTATCATCACATTGTCTAGCATAATCACATTACTGTAAGAAGTTTTGTGTCATTAATGATACACTACTGTATCCAAATTATTATAATGTTCAGCAAACACTAGGACTATCTGGTAAGTTTTCACTTCCCTATCAGAAGATGAAAGGCCTACTCTATGTGAACCTATGCATAACTATACCACATATCAGGTCCTTGCAGACATACAGAAGACAGATGTTACATTATTTGTGCCTTTCTTGTCGTGATACAGAATTTATTGACATAAACTGTTAATTTCATTATTAGGCCTTGATTTTAATAACTAGATGGTGGCCCGATTCTAACGCATCGGGTATTCTAGAATATGTATGTAGTTGACATACTGCGACTGACAGAACTTGTTCAGTCAACGTGAGTGAACTACATATATATATATATAGCAGCGCCATGGTACATGGTGGTACTTTACAGCACATGTATAGCAGCACTATGATATATGGCGGTACATTACAGTACATGTATAGCAGCACTGTAGTATATGGCAGTACATTATAGTACATGTATAGCAGCGCTATAGTATATGGCGGTACATTACAGTACATGTATAGCTGCGCTATGGTATATGGCGATACATTACAGTACATGTATGGCAGCACTATGGTATATGGCGATAATCCGCTCCCCGTGGCCCCCAGCTCCTCCACAGTAAAAGTAAAAAAATCCTCAGCGAGGATACTCACCTGTCCGGCGGCTTGCTCCACCTCTGTCTTCTAGGTCGTACAGGCCTTTAGGATCTATCGCCTGGGAAACCGATCAGCTGATTGGTCACATAACCGCTAACTGCCGGGGGGCAGTATGGAGCAGGGGGGCAGGATGGTGACGGGGGGAGAGGGTGCAGGATTGTGTTGGGGGGGGCAGGATGGAGCAAGCAGGGGCAGGATAGTGGAGAGGGGGCAGGATGGTGGCGAGTGGGGCAGGATGGAGCTGGCGGGGGCAGGATGGTGCCGGCAGGGTCAGGATGGTGACAGGGGGGGAGGGTGGTGGCGAGCGAGGCAGGATGGAGCTGGCGGGCGCAGGATGGAGCTGGCGGGGCAGGATGGAGCCGGTGGGGGCAGGATGATGGGGGGGGTGGCAGGATGGTGGCGAGCAGGGCAGGATGGAGCCGGCGGGGCAGGATGGAGCCAGCGGACAGGGTGGAGCTGGCAGGGAGGGAGAGGGCAGGATGGAGCAAGTGGGGCAGGATGAAGCGAGCGGAGCTGGATGGTGACAGGGGGCAGGATGGTGGTGGGGGCAGGATGGAGCCGGTGAGGCCGGATGGTGGTGTGGCAGGATGGTGGCGGGGGGGCAGGATGGTGGCAAGCGGGGCTGGATGGAGCCAGCGGGACAGGATGTAGCAAGCTAGGCAGAATGGAGATGGCGGGGGGGAAACAGGATGGTGGCGGGGTGGCAGGATGGAGAGAGCAGGACAGGATGGAGCCGGCAGGGCAGGATGGAGCCGGAGGAGCAGGATGGTGGCGGGTGGGGGGCAGGATGAGGGCGAGTGGGGCAGGATAAAGCAAGCGGGGCAGGATGGAGCGAGCAAAGCAAGATGGAGCGAGCAGGGCAGGATGTAGGCGGCGGGGCAGGACGGAGCCGGCGGGGGAGCAGGATGGTGGCAGGGGAGCAGGATAGTTGCGGGGGAGTAGGATGGTGGCGAGCGGGGCAGGATGGAGCCGGCAGGGCAGGATGGAGCCGGCGGGGCAGGATGGGGCCGGCAGGGGCAGGATGGAGCCGGCTGGGGAGCAGGATGGTGGCGGGGGAGCTGGATGGTGGTGAGCGGGGCAGGATGGAGCCGGTGGGGCAGGATGGAGCCGGAGGGTCAGGATGGAGCCTGAGGGTCAGGATGGAGCCAGAGGTGGCAGGATGGAGGCGGGTGGGGGGCAGGATGGGGGGGGCAGGATGGGGGCGAGCGGGGCAGGATGGAGCAAGCGGGGCAGGATGGAGCGAGCGAAGCAGGATGGAGTGAGCGGGGCAGGATGGAGGCGGCGGGGCAGGACGGAGCCAGCGGGGGAGCAGGATGGTGGCGGGGGAGCAGGATAGTTGCGGGGGAGTAGGATGGTGGCGAGCGGGCAGGATGGAGCCGGCAGGGCAGGATGGAGCTGGCGGGGCAGTATGGAGCTGGCAGGGGGGGGGGCAGGATGGAGCCGGCGGGGCAGGATGGAGTGAGCGGGGCAGGATGGAGCCAGCAGGGGCAGGATGGAGCCGGCGGGGGAGCAGGATGGTGGCGGGGGAGCAGGATGGTGGTGATCGGGGCAAGATGGAGCCGGCGTGGCAGGATGGAGCCGGAGGGTCAGGATGGAGCCGGAGGGTCAGGATGGAGCCAGAGGGGGCAGGATGGAGGCGGCGGGGGCAGGATGGAACCAGGGGGTCCCCCTGTGCCTCTGTACCCCCCTGTGTCTCTGTGCCCCCCTGTGCCTTTTCTCTCTCCCTGTGTCCCCCTGTGCCTTTCCTCTCCCATGTCTGTGTCCCCCTGTGCCTTTCCTATCTCCCAGTGCCTCTCCTCTCCCCTTGTCTGTGTCCCCCTGTGCATCTCTTCTCCCGTTGTCTGTGTTACCCTGTGCCTCTGTGTCCTGTCCCCTTATGGCAGTGTCCCCCGTGCTTCTGTGTCCCCTCTGCCTGTCCCCTTGTGTCACCCTCGCCCCCTCCCCCTCCGTTCTCACCTCTGCCTGGCGCAATTTCAGCTGAAGACTCCATGAATAGACTGCCTGGAGCGGGTCATGTAGAGGGTGGGCACATGTGATGTCACACAGGCTGTCACATGACCCGCTCCAGGAAGTGTGTATTCGTGGAGTCTTCAGCTGAAATCACACCAGGAAGGGGTGAGAACAGAGGGGGCCGGGAGCCGGGAGCTGGGGGCTCGGGGGGGGTTCCGCTGGTGCTTGCACCGATGGCCCACTCCTGGCAACGGGCGGCCATATTGGAACACGTAGAGTGGATGTAGAGGCTACTTCAACCAGGATGTGATGTACCATACCATTACATCCTGACGGAAGTAGCCTTAGGGTTTTATTATAATAGATAATTGTACTCTAGGCCTTCCCTGCCCTCAAATTGAATAGTATTGTATAATTAATTCCTTCATTTTTTATTCTTCTTTGTCCAAATAAAATAGAAGAGTATGGAATATCTATACTAACCTGGGAAACTTTGATTTCATTTTTTTAACCCTTCACATTCAAGAACACACTATTTTGATCAGACAACATGTGCAGTTAATGTGTGTGGGTGGATCAGAGATCTGCCCATGTTTGTTAAGTAATTAGATCATGCTGTAAAACTCTGACAGCACAATTTAACATCTGCCAGAAGGGAGCGCGTTATTCACTGCTCATATTGGAAACCCTGTGACATGATCACAGGGCACTGATGGGTTGTCATTATATTGCTGTGACACAAGTGTGGATGGGATTTCAGCCTTTCAGCCTTCTACAAAGCCGGTTTTGCTATAAAGGTACTTGAGAAAAATATGACTTATAGTCTAATGACCAAAGTCATTAGTCAAAACGTGTAATTATTATTGAAAGTTGAATTGTGCAGTAGGAATTGAGTAAAGAGGGGTCTTTATAGACTAATTCTCAAATCTGTAAAATGATCAAAAGGCTGATTTTGCAGAAATAGTGAAAATAAAATAGCAAATAGCAGGAATTTAAATTTTGTTTTGTGAATTTAATTCTTTAAAGAAAAAACTCTTAACTACTATATTTCAATGCTAAACACAGAATGTTGTTTTAAAACTTGAATTAAAAGTTAAAGAAGAAGAAGAATGCAATATAAAGACAACATTTTTTATTTTTTCATTCAGGCTCAGTGAACTGTTCCGTAGAATGAAAAATGTAGGAACAAAAGATTAAGTTATCAACTATGTTTTCCTATTTTTTTTTTATTGGGTAAATAACACCTCATGTCTGTGAAATGCACCACACAAGAAAATCAATTCTTTATTTTATAGGTTTGAAGATGAAATATGAAAGCATGAAGTCAGTTGAAGCTTATCTGTTCACGGTTTTCTTTAATGGTTAGATACTCTCATTTTTTACAATGGTCAGTACTTAAAGATGAACGATTAAGAAGACAGCGCTGCAAGAACTCTATGTTCTTATTAGGTAATAGTCTATCATGTTACCAGATACTTTACACTTGTCTGTATTTAATCCCAAATAGTTGAAATTATACTTTAGAACCATAGCTATAAAACTACAAAATGTCAGGCCTTTAAGAGTTTTCCCCAAGTTCAGAAAATGAGTTACAGATTATTAATATTATCAAAAGAAGAGTTAGTTATTAAATAATTTGTCTACTGCACTTGTACCAGCAATCCACTTTTAGCCAGTTTTATCAATATGGGGCCATTGGATAAAGGAATTCAATGGGTCTTGACCCCGTGGCGTCATAGTCATACTATCATACTAATGATTACTAATGATTATTTACAGTCCCCATTCCTGAAATGTGTGGAAAGGCCCTTTAAGACAGTACAATATTTTATGTTTTTTGCATTTATACATTTTATTAATGACTAGCTGTAGTACCCGGCTATGCCCGGGTTAATAAATAACTGCTGTTAGCTATAGCAAAATAGAATTTGAATATGTCACATTAATGACCTGTAGGAAAATAGAAGCTGAGCTGTGATTGATTGCTATAGGCAGCCTAATAAATCTCCAGCCAACAGTAAACCCTCCCCCTGGCCGGGCAGTATATGTTACCTCACACATACACATAATAGACAGCTCATGTGACTGACATATGCCTTAATTCCCTATATGGCACATGTTTGCACATTGGCTGTTTTTAATCAGATGTTTATGTTTGGAAAATAAAGATAGCACACATGTGAGGCGAGTTGTGTGAGGTGATTTATGCACATCTGTGTCTGTCTGTGTGGTGTGTGTGTCCCTGGGGTGTGTATGTGTGTGTCCCTGTGGGGGAATCTGTGTGGTGTGTGTCTCTGTTGTGTGTGTCTCTTTGTGGTGTGTGTGTGTGTGTGTCCCTGTGGGGTGAGTGCATGTGTCCCTATAGGGTGTGTATGTGTGTGTGTCCCTGTGGGGGGGTCTGTGTGGTGTGTGTGTGTATCTGTGTTGTGTGTGTCTCTTTGTGGTGTGTGTCCCTGTGGGGTGAGTGCATGTGTCCCTATAGGGTGTGTATGTGTGTGTGTCCCTGTGGGGGGGTGTGTCTCTGTGTTGTGTGTGTCTCTTTGTGGTGTGTGTGTGTGTCCCTGAGGGGTGAGTGCATGTGTCCCTATAGGGTGTGTATGTGTGTGTGTCCCTGTGGGGGGGTCTGTGTGGTGTGTGTGTGTGTCTCTTTGTGGTGTGTGTGTCCCTGTGGAGTGAGTGCATGTGTCCCTATAGGGTGGCTATGTGTGTGTGTCCCTGTGGGGGGGTCTGTGTGGTGTGTGTCTGTGTCATGTGTGTCTCATTGTGGTGTGTGTGTCCCTGTGGGGTGAGTGCATGTGTCGCTATAGAGTGTGTGTGTGTCCCCTTGGGGGTGTGTTTGTCTCTGTGTAGTGTGTGTCTCTTTGTGGTGTGTGTGTGTTTGTTCGGGTGCGTGGTGAGTATCCAATGTTGGGGCTGCACCTTAGCGACTATACACTTGCTGTTACTCTTTGCGTGCGTGTGGTGTGTATACATGTCCCCGTACGTGGTGAATATCTCATGTTGGGGCCCCACCTTAGTGACTATATGCTGGTATATGCTGTTAGTCTTTGGCGCTGTCATTAAGCCCCTCTCATTCACAACTGTCAACTGGTAATTGTCACTTTTTCCCCATTATGTAGATAGGGGCAAAATTGTTTGGTGAATTGGAATGCGTGGGGTTAAAATTTCACCTCACAACATAGCCTATGACGCTCCTGGGGTCCAGACGTGGAACTGTGCAAAATTTTGTCTCTACAGCTGACAGCTGTCGATTTTGCTCCAACTCTTTTCCATTCACTTTATCCCCATTATGTAGATAGGGGCAAAATTTTTTGGTGAACTGGAACGCGCAGGGTTAAAATTTCGGCTCACAACATAGACTATGACGCCACGGGGTCAAGACGTGTGACTGTGCACATTTTTGTAGCTGTAGCTGGCAGCTGTCAATTTTCCTCCCACACGTTTCCTTTCCCTTTTTCCCTATTATGTAGATAGGGGCAAAATTGTTTGGTGAACTGGAATGCGCGGGGTTAAAATTTCGCCTCACAACATAGCCTATGACACTCTCAGGGTCCAGACGTGTGACTGTGCAAAATTTTGTCTCTATAGCTGACAGCTGTCGATTTTCCTCCAATATTTTTCCATTCACTTTTTCCCCATTATGTAGATAGGGCCAAAATTGTTTGGTGAACTGGAATGCGCAGGGTTAAAATTTCGCCTCACAACATAGCCTATGACGCTCCCGGGGTCGAGACGTGTGACTGTGCAAAATTTTGTGGCTGTAGTTGCGACGGTGTAGATGCCAATACCGGATATACACACATACACACATACACACATACACACATTCAGCTTTATATATTAGATTTTGTATATTTAATTAATGAACCACTGTTTTATGTGATAGAAATATTTTATTAGGGGTGGATTTATTATTTACTTTGTTATTTTTTGATGTAAAGAAAATGATTTTCCATTTTTTGTGTATTCATTATATACTGCTTATAATATACTAAAAATAACCTGTAAAAATGTTGAAAGGGTTGTTGTTACTACTTTCATGTTACTTCTGTGGTTATGAGGCTGAAATAAAACAACTGTTTAGTAGGTGCTGCCATGTAATACAGATCTGCTCCTATTTATGGTAGTTGATGTGCATAATACCCTATTCAAATGAATAAAACATCAATATGATGTAATGGAACAAACCTTTAATGTAAATCTGTCTCCAATATTTGTTACCTTATTTGAGAGCAGCTTGATGTAGTGAAAGAGACCTTGCTTCCAACAATGTATCAATTACTGGACTGTTTCCTGCAGCTTTGATAAAATCACTGTTTTCTCTGCTGCAGATCTGAATGCTGAGCTCTGAATAACCCCACCCATACCACTGATTGGCAGCTTTATGTCCACGTTATGCATAGGCAGAAAGCCGGCAAAAAGTACTGAAGGTGGATCTATACTGAGTTCATTAATATGGAAGACAACATAACAGCTGGTTTACTAACCCTCTGGGGAAAATCTCCAGCTGACAAAACAATGATTTTAGCAAAGCTACAAAAGATAGCACAGTAAGTAACATATTGATTCTTGTTCTCTTTCTCTACATCATGCTGCTCTCAGGTAAGGTGGTAAGCTTGGTGACGGATTACCAATAACTAATTCTGTATATATCAAAATATTTGATGGTTTTGATGCAAAAACAACTTATTTTTTTATTCCTTTTATTACGTTATTACTTATTACAACTTATTTTATTTCTGTCTTCTGTTTATTATATATGACATATTTTAACTTGCTGTTTTTATTCATATCTTGAGAAAACTGGAGGCATGATTGAAGAGTAGCCCATTTATTGTATTCAAATAAAGAGTTATAAAATGAAACCAGAGGTTCCTGCACTCTCTACCATTCAGGGGTCACAGTATACTTGTGTCATCATATTCAATATACAGTGCCTACAAGTAGTATTCAACCCCTGCAGATTTAGCTGGTTTGATAAGATGCCAATAAGTTAGAGCCTTCAAACTGCAAACGAGAGTAGGATTTATTAACAGAAGCACAAATCTTACAAACCAAAAAGTTATGTTGCTCAGTTGAATTTTTATAAATTTTAAACATAAAAGTGTGGGTCAATTATTATTCAACCCCTATGTTTAATATTTTGTGGAATAACCCTTGTTTGCAATTACAGCTAATAATCGTCTTTTATAAGACCTGATCAGGCCGACACATGTCTCTGGAGTTATCTTGGCCCACTCCTCCATGCAGATCTTCTCCAAGTTATCTAGGTTCTTTGGGTGTCTCATGTGGACTTTAATCTTGAGCTCCTTCCACAAGTTTTCAATTGGGTTAAGGTCAGGAGACTGACTAGGCCACTCCAACACCTTGATTTTTTCCCTCTTGAACCAGGCCTTGGTTTTCTTGGCTGTGTGCTTTGGGTCGTTGTCTTGTTGGAAGATGAAATTACGACCCATCTTAAGATCCTTGATGGAGGAGCGGAGGTTCTTGGCCAAAATATCCAGGTAGGCCATGCTATCCATCTTCCCATGGATGCGGACCAGTAGGGATGGGCGAGTCTACTCGCTAGGACTCGGGACTCGGCGATTCTGAAGGTACTCGCAGGACTCGTTACTCGGCGAATCTTCCAGCTTGGACTCGCACAGTGACGAGTCCAATGGAATTCAATGGCAATAAGCTTGACTCTTCACAGATACCCGCTGTCAGCAGCGAGTCTGAGCGAGTCTACGATTCCGAGTCCTACGAGTCTACGATTCCGAGTCCTGTATACTGTATTCGGGAGTCGGACTCTCGAATACAGAATCTGTTATGTTCCGAGTCAGCACAGCGTGCGTGTTAGGTCAGAAAACTTGTGAAGATAGCCAATCATAGTCAGTAATGGCATAGCAAAGTTGGTTGTGTCAGGACTATGATTGGCTGCTGTCCATCGTGATGCCTATGTCATGTATGACATGGAAGGCAGTATATAAGGCTTGTCCCCGCCATTTTGGCCACATTCCTGAGACGATCTGACCTAGTATAGGGAGAGAGAGATATATGCTGGAGCAGATCAGGGATTGTCAGTGTAGGGAAGATTCCTTATATTAACCCAAAAAGCTCTTCTGAGAGCTAGGAGGAGGACAGAGTAGTGCTGTGTAGGCAGGCAGGCAGGGAGGGAAGGAAGGAGAAGCCTTAGAGTGCACACAGGACGGACCTCATAGCTTAGCTTACTCACTCAGCTTTGCTAACAGCTGCAGTCAGAGGCTTAGCTGAGGTGCTGTTTCCTTTTTGTTTTTGCACCAGATCGATTTTTGTTCCTAATAAGCCATAGAGCGTTATTTTTTCTGTGGCAGACCAGTGCGTTGCTGCTCTCCTACCTTTAAATAGCACGTACACCACCTTAGGGAGTGTAGTGTGCGGCTTCACTGCCAAGTGTGAGCGCGCACACTTACCCCGCCAGCAAGTGACGCATACAGCAACACCAAACCACATCTGGGTGGCTGTGCGCACTTAAAACCAATTTTTTTAGGGAGTGTAGTGTGCATCATCATCGGCTCCAAGCCTCCAAATAAGGCTATGTGCACACGGGGGCGGGTTAGGGGCGGCGGCGGCTGGGCGGACCCGACAGGAAGCTCCGGAGCCGTCCACCGGCTTCCTGTCGGGTCCGTGCTGCGGAAGACGGTCGGGTGTGCGGCGGTGCACAGCGGGTTAGTGGCGTCGGTTCTGCAGCGGCTGGAAGCAGCACATGATTCTGCTTGCAGCCGCTGCAGAACCGGCCGGTTTATAGGACATGCACATTCTTTGCTAACCCGCTGGGGACCCAGCGGGTTAGCAACGGATGAGCATGTGGAAACCGCCGGTGTGTGCACACCGGGTGTCGGTTTCCATAGGTTTCTATGTTGATCCAAAAGCCGCTTTTGGATTAACATAAATTTGCATAAACCTGATGGAAACCGACCGGCGGTTCCGCTCCTAAACCTTCACTAAACCTTCCTGTGTGCACATAGCCTAAGAGAAAAACCAGCGAGTTTGGACTCGCACACTTTCAGAGACACATCAGCGAGTTGTAAATGTCATTATTCGCTATTACTCGGTTCCCTATTCATTAACATTGGACTCGCTGGACTCGCAACGAGTCCCGAGTCCTTGACTCGGACTCGTTGGGGTCTTGCGATTCCGAGTCTTTTAGGACTCGCCCATCTCTACGGACCAGATGTCCAGGCCCCTTGGCTGAGAAACAGCCCCACAGCATGATGCTGCCACTACCATGCTTGACTGTAGGGATGGTATTTTTGGGGTCGTATGCAGTGCCATCCAGTCTCCAAACGTCACGTGTGTGGTTGGCACCAAAGATCTCGATCTTGGTCTCATCAGACCATAGAACCTTGAACTAGTCTGTCTCAGAGTCCTCCAAGTGATCATGAGCAAACTGTAGACGAGCCTTGACATGACGCTTTGAAAGTAAAGGAACCTTACGGGCTCGTCTGGAACGGAGACCATTGCGGTGGAGTACGTTACTTATGGTATTGACTGAAACCAATGTTCCCACTGCCATGAGATCTTCCCGGAGCTCCTTCCTTGTTGTCCTTGAGTTAGCCTTGACTCTTCGGACAAGCCTGGCCTTGGCACGGGAGGAAACTTTCAAAGGCTGTCCAGGCCGTGGAAGGCTAACAGTAGTTTCATAAGCCTTCCACTTCCCGATGATGCTCCCAACAGTGGAGACAGGTAGGCCCAACTCCTTGGAAAGGGTTTTGTACCCCTTGCCAGCCTTGTGACCCTCCACGATCTTGTCTCTGATGGCCTTGGAATGCTCCTTTGTCTTTCCCATGTTGACCATGTATGAGTGCTGTTCACAAGTTTGGGGAGGGTCTTAAATAGTCAGAAAAGGCTGGCAAAAGAGATAATTAATCCACACATGTGAAGCTCATTTTTCTTTGTGCCTGAACTACTTCTTAATACTTTACGGGGACCAAACAGAATGCTGGTGGTTTGAGGGGTTGAATAATAAATGACCCTCTGAATTAACTTTTAACACTTTAAAAAAAAAAAAAAAAATTAAAAAATCTTTTTGGCTGCAGTGCATTTCCCACTTCCAGGCTGATCTACAGTCCAAATGTCACAATGCCAAGTTAATTCCGCATGTGTCAACCAGCTAAATCTGCAGGGGGTTGAATACTACTTGTAGGCACTGTATATATATAATACTTATAACTGAGCCAGAACACTATGTGAACAGGTCTGTAGAACCATATTCACACCACCAAAGATCTATATCACAAAAAAGACAGTATAAAAAACGTCCAAAATTACTCTGCTACATAAGTAAAAGTAAAAAGCAAGTGCAAAAAAGTGTGAATAACAGGGTACTTAGTTAATACGTTTTTTGTAAAAAATGTACGAACGCCGTTCTACTACGTCACGGTGACCCTTTATCAGAATGGTCCCTAAAACTAATGTATTTAAAACCTGATCTAATGTGAACATACCTCAAAGATACAGGAGGCAGCAGGGCCAGAATCCATTATGGTCACAGGGTAGAAACAGCACTTATGTGTCTGACTCAGTAAGGAAGTGGTGGGACATTTTCCAACTTGCATAATAAGAAACTAAATGAATACTAATAACTGAGCCAGAACACAATGTGAACAGGTCTTTAGAGCCAAACAAGGACAAAGGCTTTCTGTTTAGTTCTGCACTATCACAAAGCAATAAACAAGTTCATAAATATGACGAAGCCGGCAACAGAAATAGTCTTTAGAGCACAGTTCACACACTGCACAGCCGATAATGGAAATAGTCTTTTGGGTACAGTTCACACATGTGCAGCTGATAATGGAAATAATCTTTAGCGTACATATCACACACTGCAGAGTAAATAACTGAAATAGTCTTTGGGGTACAGCTCACACACTGCAGAGCCGATGATGGAAACAATCTGTAGGGTACAGTTTACACACTGCAGAGCCAATAATGGAAACACTCTTTAGGGTACAGTTCACACAGTCCCAAACTTATTACTGTGCAGTTCAGTTAACACAGGTCATGAACTGTCCAAGAACCACACTGAAAACATTTCACAAGCAAAACTAAATGCCAGCAACAACAGCTTACATGCAGCAGAGCAGACCACAGGAAACAGACAAGCTGGAGGAATACAGTACTTCACAGAGCACAGCTTGCTGCTGAAAGGCAACCAGAGATCAGGTGAGGCATAGCAGAGTAGGTGGCTGAAGAAATGGTAAGAAGCGCAGTCCCGTAATACCTGGAGAAGGAGCTAAACTCAGGTAATGTACTGAACAGCCAGAGAAGACACAAAAAATGAGCAAGGCCTAAATGTCAGACCAGAGTTTAAATAAGCAGGACAAAGCAGGATAGGCAAAGATCACATGGTCATGATGAGGCTGCAATTTTATTAGCACTAATGCATTATTATATTGCACCTACCTAATTGCATGGCTTGGTTGCTTAGTCAATTCGTATTGTAGTGCCAGTTGCATGAATGAATGAATATTCATTTGACCCTTAAGGTACCGTCACACATGGAGATATTGCCGGGAGATTTGCTAAGCAATCTCCGAATGCGGCGATATTGCTACCACATTACCTGTGCGTTGTGGCATGTGACAGGGTGATATTACAGTGAGAAATCGCGTCACCTGATTGCCCTGCTCTGCTGAGAAATCAGGCGATTTCCACCAGGCAATTTCTGCGTATCATGGCGTGTGACTGGGCGATAGCGATGTAGAAAGAGAGCTCAGGCCATCTGGAAGCAATTCCAGAGGCGTGCCAGAGCGTTCTGTTTGGTGCGCCCCATCTGCCGCGATTGGTGGTTGCTCCTGCTCTCCCATTGGCTGGCCATGGCTACGGTGTCATATTGAATAGCGATATAGTAGAAAGGACACATGCGTCATGTAGTGGGCAGACTTCCTGACAAGGCTGACCAATGGCGATGCAGTTGTTTTGGCCAATTGGAGTGGTAGGGGAGCACTGTACAACACTCTGGCACGCCTGTCTCCTTGCCATGCTCACACTCTACGCCCACATTGCTGATGCGGTGGTGGCGTGTGACGTGGCGATTTGGCGGCAACATGGAAATGTCAAATTGCTTCCAGTATGCGCCAGGCGATTTCCCGAATGCAGGATCGCCGAACATCGCATGCAAGATCTTTATGTGTGACAGGGCAATGGCGATGTGCAAAAAAGTGCCCGGAACGTGCGCGCTCACGTCAAATTGCCAGCCATATGGTGGCGATATTGCTACATGTGACAGTACCTTTAGTGACACCTGTAGGCAACTGTGAATTTGACGTTAAATTGTAATAAACATGTTCAACAAGATATTGAACAATTAACATAAATATGCAATTCTTCAATATGACAGACTGAGAAAGGAAGTCAATAAAGTGGTTGGTTTTGAATTTTATATCATTCTATTGAAATGATGGCATAACCTAATTACAAGAAGAAAGCTTTTACTGTAGGGAAAATTGTTGTTATTTCATTTGACAATCAAGTAATTAGCTTCTCCTCAAAATGCTTTACTGTATATTGCTAATTAAGCCATCCTCCGGAATTTAATTAAAAAATTGGGCTTTTTTTCATGCTGTTAAAAAAAAACATAATGCTTCAGAAAATGGCTGGATACAAACTGAAGCACAGCTGAATCAATTCACAAAATACAAGTTTTGCAGATACTTGTTGAAAAGTAAAGAGCTGTGATATTCATTAGTAAACAACTGAATAGAAAATTGTTTTAATGATCATGGTATCTAAAATTATTCTACATCCCTTAACATTCAAAGTTGCAACACCAAGAAGGGAAAGTTGTAAAATTATCCGAATCACAGGATAGACATGATAATGATGTGGAAATGATAAAAAAATAAAGGAAAATTTAATAAACATCTTGATTTATTCAGTATTGAGTAAGGAAAAAAAACGCTTTTGCATTGGCTGCTATCAATGAGGTTGTTAAAGGTCTGTGGAATGTCCTACCATGCTGAAAGCCGATGTTGCAGTAGAGAGGTTTGTCCCATATACATATCTGATATCTAAATTCTGTTGTCCTAACCCCTGGTGAGGCTATCGATCCACAATCTCTGACTCTTTTGTTGATTCACTATATCTTTCTTAGTACTGCAAAATCGGTGACTTTTTATCTTGACCTTTTGGGTTTTTGTCCTAGTTTGCCTCAACTATGTCTCCGTGGAAGACTTAATATTTCCAGTTTGATTTGTTTTAGAGAATGTAACTCACTCTCCTTTCCATTCACTGACTTGCAGTCTACTACAGGGTCGCTGTACTTCTATGCCAGAATAACCTCCTCTGAGACTTCATCCCCAGTATCAACACTGGTAAGTTACTTCCTAGATCAGTGATGGCGAACCTTTCAGAGGCCAAGTGCCCAAACCGCAACCCAAAACTAAATTATTTATGGCGAAGTGCCAATATGGTAATATAACCTAAATTACAGCAGTGGTAATCATAAGCGCTGCACAGGGGGGAGAGCCAGCAGATGCTAACTCTCTTCCCTGTGCAGTGGTTATAGTCCTGAAACACTAATGATTAATTCAATTATTTTATCAATGAATTGATTTTAAACTTACCTTTGCAGTCTTCTCTTCTCTTCAGCAGTGGTCATCCAGCTCATGTGTACTGCACATTGAAGCTGAGTCGCTGCCACTGCCCTTTCTAGAAACAGCAGGTGGATTGATCTGTATGGAGGAAATGCAGAATATTAGACAGAAGATAGATTTTATCATGGAGTGCAAGCATATTTCATACTGAAATCCTGGTCCCTTGCCTTGCAGTAATGTACTCCATCCTGACCCTCTCCTTGCAGTAATGTGCTCCATCCTGACCCTCACTTTGCAGTTATGTGCTCCATCCTGACCCTCTCTTTGCAGTAATGTGCTCCATCCTGACCCTCTCTTTGCAGTAATGTGCTCCATCCTGACCCTCTTCTTGCAGTAATGTGCTCCATCCTGACCCTCTCCCTGTAGTTATGTGCTCCATCCTGATCTTTTCCTTGTAGCAATGTGCTCCATCCTGACCTTCTGCTTGCAGTTAAGTGCTCCATCCTGACCCTTTCCTTGTAGTTATGTGCTCCATCCTAACCATTTCCTTGTAGTTATGTGCTCCATCCTGACCCTCTCCTTGTAGTAATGTGCTCCATCCTGACCTTCTCCTTCTATGGTAGCTATGTTCTCCATCCTAATCCTCTCCTTCTAGCTATGTTCTCCATCCTAATCCTCTCCTTCTAGCTATGTGCTCCATTCTGATCCTCTCCTTCTAGCTATGTGCTGCATTCTGATACTCTCCTAGCTATATGATCCATCCTGACCATCTCCATGCATTTATGGCCCCATCCTGACCCTCTCCTTGCAGTTGTGCTCCATCCTGACCCTCTCCTGGCAGTAATGTTCCTATCCTGACCCCCTTCTTGTAGTAATGTATTTATCCTTATCCCCTTGTAGTATGCCCCATCCTTGTCCCCTTCGGTAATGTCCCTTCCTTGTCCCTTGTGGTAATGTCACCATCCTGCCCCTATAATGTAGTAATGCCCCATCCTTGTCCCCTTGCAGTAATATGCCCCATCCTGCAGTAATACCCTATCCTTCTCCCCTTGCAGTAATATGCCCCATCCATGTCCCCTTGAAGTAATATGCCCCATCCTGCAGTAATGTATCTCATCCTTGTCCACTTGCCATTAATATGCCCCACCCTTATTCATTTGCAGTAATATGCCCCATCCTGCACTAATGTGCCTCATCCTTGGCTCTATGCAGTAATATGCCCCATCCTGCACCAATATGCCCCATCCTTGTCCCGTTGCAGTAATATGCCCCATCCAGCAGTAATGTTCCCCATCCTTGTCCCCATCACATAATAATATGCCCCATCCTTGTCCCCATCACATATTAATCTGCCACATCCTGCCCCCATCACATAGTAGTATGCCCTATCAGCCCCATTACATAATAATATGCCCCATCCTGCCCCCATCACATAATAATATGCCCCATCACATAATATGCCCCATCCTGCCCCCTGTTACTATTGCCCCATTAGCCCCATCACAGAATAATATGCCCCATCCTGCCCCCTTTTAGTAATGCCCCATTACAGAATATTATGCCCCATCATGCCCCTCCTAGTAATGCCCCATCAGCCCCATCACAGATTATGCCCCATCCTGCCCCTCTTAGTAATGCCCCATCAGCCCCATCACAGATTATGCCCCATCCTGCCTCTCTTAGTAATGCCCCATCAGCCTCATCACAGATTATGCCCCATCCTGCCCCTCTTAGTAATGCCCCATCAGCCCCATCACAAATTATGCCCCATCCTGCCCCTCTTAGTAATGCCCCATCAGCCCCATCACAGATTATGCCTGGGGATGGGCGAGTCTACTCGCTAGGACTCGTTACTCTGTGAGTAGTAAGGGACTCGCAGGACTCGGTACTCTGCGAGTTTCCCAGCGATTACTCGCACAGTAACGAGTCCAATGCAAATCAATGGCAATCCTAGTTTTGTCAGAGTCTGAGACTCTGAAAAAACTAGGATTGCCATTGACTTGTATTGGACTCGTTACTGTGCAAGTAATCGCAGGGAAACTCGCACAGTAAGGAGTCTGGCTGTCTGCACTGTGCGGGGCACGGGTCGTGCGGGCTGCCGCAGTTCCAGGGTCCTAGAGCCCGCCTGCTCTCCCTGTGCACAGAGATGATGTAGCAGAGCTGAGATTGTTCTCAGTCTGCTCATTCCCTGTGCATAGACATCATTCTATATCTATGCACAGGGATGTAGCAGAGAGGACATCACGTTTTGGACTACGTCGGACGGAAGAGGATTTTTTTAATTAAAGATGGAGTCCCTAATGGCATTTTTTTTTTATTTCTAATAAAAAATTTTCTCTGTGTTGCATTTTTTTTAACCCTTTATTGGAGATTCTTAGTGGCCAGGTCAAACGTGGCCTGACATTAAGAATCTCGGGCTTAATACCAGCTTGTATAACAAAGCTGGTATTAACCCCTTTATTACCCAGCGTGCCACCGCCACCAGGGCAGCTGGAAGAGCGGGGTTCAGCGCCAGAGGATGGCGCTTCAATGAACACGCCATCTTTTGGGGCGGCTGCGGGCTGCAATTTGCAGCGGGGGGTGCCCAGAAAGCTTAGGCATCCCTGCGCTGTGGATTCCAGCCCCCAGCTGCTTAGCTGTACCTGGCTAGACATAGAAATTGCTCGGAGCCCCACGCATTTTTTTTTATTATTTCATGAAATTCATGAAATAATTAAAAAAAAGGGCTCCCCTATATTCTTGTGTCCGGCCAGGTACAAATAGGCACCTGTGGGTTGGGGGCAGCCCATCGCTGCCTGCTGGATCCGGCTGGTTCCAGAAATACGGCGAAGCCCACGTCATTTTTTTTGTGAAAAATCAATAAAACAATCCTAAAAAAGGGACTGCCTCTTTATTAACCCTTCCACCATGGCCGAGGGGTTAATAAAGATGCAGTCCCTTTTATTTATATTGTTTTATGGATTTTTCAGAAAAAAAATTTGATCAATGTTTTGCTTTTTGCTTCATTCTCTTTTGTGTTTTTTTCATTGAAGACAAATTAAATGAAGATAATAATACCAAAGAATTTGTGATTGCAATCATTTTCAGGAAGAAACTGAGTATTATCTGACAGGATTGCAGGGGTGTCAATACTTTTGGCCACAACTGTACATGTTAAAGAAAGTACGGTAATTAAAAAAAACAATTGTGTACAGTTAAATTACTATTTGAAATGTATTCACATATTCTATGCACAGACAGTTTTGTGTGAAAACTAAGTCTGAAGGTGAAGTCACAAATGTTCTTTTTTGTGAAGATATTCTAAGGCAGATGACCTAATTTGACTGTGTTCATTGTTGCATTTAAAAAAAAACTTATGCTCTTCAAATAATAAATTAAACACATTTCTTCCAAACTTCTCATAGAATAGTTATTTTATTTATCCTAAAAAACTAGCAAAACCATGCCTATTTCCTGAAAATAGATTAACATAATTTATGAAACAAAGTTTAACTTGTAATTATTGTTCTTTACCTATTTTTCTCATTCCTCCTATGTTCCCTACACAGTGTGTTCTTTCCTCAAAAAGTAGTAGACACTAATTTAAAAATGTTTTATTTTTAGCTTCTGAACTTATTTAATCAGGCATACCTGTGAAACAAATTATTACATTGTGTTCTGAATTTCGTCCATTACAGAGTATAAGCCAATTTACAGTAATTATTGTGCTAAGCAATTGATTTGTGTACAATGTACAACTAATTATTTTCTTGTTTTAGAATATCATTGCACCACAGTACATCACTGTATTGGTTTAGACACTTAAGGAACTTTACTCTTAAGGTAATGAAACTCTATTTAAAGGCAACATAACATAGTATTTTTTAGGCTAAATAAAAATTCCAAAAGGTGAGGGACAGACAATGAATTGTCACAATTAAAGATAAGTATTTACTGCAGTGTTTCTATGTATTGTTGTTATACCATTTTATATGTGACTGTTATTGGCCATAGTGTATATAAACTTATGCAGTTGTGCTAGCCATTGTTCTTGCCATATTCTTTTTTTAATAATTACCTTTGGGATGTGACCACCATCTTGGCAGTGCTTCTAATCTACTCAGCTTTCCAGGGGCAGTTGTTAAACACAGCAAGGCACAGTTTCTGATCTGTTGCTATCTACTTGTAGGCCTAGATGGCACTTAGGCTGGGTTCACACTGGCGTTCCCCTTTGCAGTATTCTGCGGAGGGGAACCACCATGTGAGCGCAGCCACCACAAGCCCCTATGTTTATAATGGGAGCGCACGGTGCTGCGCTTGACTGCGCATGACCGTGCGCTCCCATTCATTTGCCTGTGTGATTTGTACGCATGCGCATGCTTGCGTACAAATCACACTCTCTCATCTGCACCAGGAATGCGACATGTTGCGTTCCTGGTGTGGACGACCATGTATGATTTCTACGCAAGCATGCGCATGCGTACAAATCACACAGGCAAATGAATGGGAGCGCACGGTCATGCGCAGTCAAGCGCAGCACCGTGCGCTCCCATTATAAATATAGGGGCTTGCGGTGGCTGCGCTCACATGACGGTTCCCCTCCGCAGAGCGCTACGGAGGTGAACGCCAGTGTGAACCCAGCCATAGTGAGTTGGGTGACTAGAGCTAGAGAGCATCCTGATTGAGCACACTTTGTGGTCGTGAGATGAATTTTACAGTTTTTGATAACACAAATACCAACTAAGTTCCCTATGTTTTTACATGTGTTACTATTTATTTACTGCAGTGTTTCTAGCCATCATTTTTGTTCAAGATTATATTTGCTTTTAGACACAGATGCTACTTATTCAACATAGTCCTCAACTACAGCGTGTGCAGAGAGCTCAGCTCTTCTGTTCTTTCACACATGGTAGCCTTAGTACGAACACACATTTACATGACTACATAGTAACAGTTTAAAGTGTTCCATTTTTATTTTACTTGGTAATATGTATTTCAGGCTAAAATAGTTTTTAATATTGCACTTTATTAAAAATTCTAATGTGGAACATGTCAGTAGTATTTTGATGGCTTCAATAACTTTATCATGAGGGATACAAGTATATAGCTTGTTAACATCTAATGTAAATAGATGTGTAGCTTTAGCAACTTAGTGAAGATCTGAGATGATATGGCTAGGGTCACCCATGGCAGGCCATTTTTCTGGGTTTTGCAAACCTGATTTCGTTTTTGGAAATTGCCATGTTTGCTTCTAAAAAATGCTATGCGTTAACACATGGTACCTATATGTACGATTCGTTAGTGGATGCATTTCCCATAGGGCCCCATGTTAAAAAAACGCTATTCGTTTTTTTACTGCACCCAAAACAGCAGCGATTTTTTTTATGCAGTTTCATAAACGCATAGCATTTTTTTTTGTGCACTTTAAACAATGTGTTTTTTGCATTGGAGCCAATGGATCCATTAACGCATTCGTTTTTCACAAAATTCTAAGCTGAAAAACTGATGCTTTTAATGGATCAAGGGCGCATGTATGACCATAGTCTATCAAGAAAGGCCCCTGTGTCCAATAAAAAGGATTTAGTTTTATTGATTATTGGTATAAGGATCTTTTCTAGAACTATAGTGTGGGGAAAACTCTGAGTCTGTAGATGTCACTATGGTTCTTCCACAAGGGTTTTCTAATCTCTTCTGGATTTGGGCAGGATTTATATGACTGGAGTAATAGGATTTTTATTAAGTGGATATTCATCAAATGTCTTTTGATCTGTTGTGCCAGTGTCTGTTTTTCAAGAGGGTTTCCCTTATCTTATTGGCCACCTGAAAGGAGGGGGTAACTAGGGAAATGCTTTTAAATTTGGTGGTCGCTTAACTGTTGACTAATTTCCTGTAAGTAATCAATTTTTTTCATGCCAATGATTGCCTCTCCCTTGTCTGAAGGTTTTATTATGAGGTCTTTGTCAACTTATAAGCAACATAAAGCTTGTCTGTCAAGTGCAGTTAGATTATCATGAAAATGTAAAGGGTCTAGTTCTATGATAGATCTAAGATGATTGAATTTATAATTGACAAATTTGATAAATGCCTTCAAATCATTAGTACCTGCAGGAGGACCGAATGTTGTTTTGGTTTTCTGACCTAGGTCAGCAGCAGTATGGCGTCCTTTATTGATGGACCAGCCACAGGGGTAGAGACATAATCAGCATAATGCACTTTTAGCCATAAATTCCTATAGAAACATAGTAAATCCATGTCTAGTTCAAAATATATATTTAACGTGTATATTAGTAATGGAGCTTGTCTTCTAATATCACACTTTTTTCATATGATGACAACTTCATAACAAATTCTTATTATGTTTATAGATGCACTTTAATGGTCTGACATTAGGTTGTAATTTTTTAGTTCCATCTTTTCTGCACTTCTCTCAGATAATTTATGATCAGACAATATGAAGATTGAAATACACCATGGTTGCTATGTCATACAAGAAGCTGCCAGTAAAAGAAATAACAGATTGTGAGGGGTCACTTATTGTTTAAAATAAACTTCTTGTAACACATATTTTTCTAAAACATATTTGCAGTTTTTTTCATGTTATGATCTTTATTAAACAAAGAGCAAAATTAAGTAGATCAGTGCAATATTTTTTAATCAATGTCAAATTCAAAAAGCAAATTTTCGCTCCAAGTACTTGCACTTAATGCCTTCACCACCAAGCCTGGTTTTCACATTCCTGACTAGGTCTTTTTCACTCTTCTGACCAGTGTCAATTTATGAGGTAATATCTAGAGATGAGTGATCTTTTTGAAGCTTGGTTCAATTTAGTTCGCCGAACCTCCAGATGTTTGCATGCTAGTTGAGCTAACAGTTCGACAAACCTCCCAAACCCCATTGTATTTAATGGGAAGCAAAATCAATAGCATAGAAAACACCTTCAAGGGGTCCCAAGAGATGCCAAAACAAATCACATTAGGGGCAGACAGCAGCAAAAGGGACATATATTCCCCAAAGTTACATTTTGCATCATGAGTTACTAAGGATGCTTGGGACCAAGGCCTGGTTCAGCATTTCAAGCTACATCATTGATCAGGCACAGGTGGATGATGGATAGGTATAAACATGGTACTCAGAGAGTCCTGATAAATTCAGGAACAAAAAAAAGGAGACCCCAAGAAGAGTCTCCATATTTTTAAAAATTAGGGCCAGAAAGTGGCTTTACTTGTCCCAGAATAAAAATTGTATAATAGAGCAACCTGTATGGAAGGGACAGGGTCAAGAACAGGGCTTAGCCTAGCATTTGAAGGTTAAACATTGACATCGTGCTCAGAGAGCCCTGCTTAATTCAGAAAAAACACAACAAGGAGACCCCAAGAAGAGTCTCCACATTTAAAAAAATTAGGGCCAGACACTACGAAAGTGGTTTCAATTGACCCAGAATGAAAAATATATAATGGTGCAGCCTGTATGCAAGGGACATGATGTAGAAGGGGGCTTAGAATAGTATTTGAAGGTTAAACATTGATCAGGAACAGGGGGATGAGTGACAGATTTAGGCATCATGCTCAGAGAGCTCTACTAAACTCAAGAAACCCACAACAGGAAGACCAAAAGAAGAGTCTCCACATTTAAAAAAATTATGGCCAGACACCACCAAAGTAGATTCAATTGACCCAGAATAAAAATTATATAATAGAGAAATCAATGCAGCACACTGAAAGGTACACTAGACTAGTTTGCCCAGTCTGCCACTGGAGTGGAAAAAGTCTTTGGAGATCCATGACTTGTTCATCTTGATGAAGGTTAGGTGGTCTACTCTTTGAGGACACCACCAGCAGTGCTTAAGACACAGTCTAAGGGAATGCTGGCTGAAGGGCATGACAAAACCTCCAAGGCATAACTGACGAGATCAAGCCACACCATTTTTCAAGTCCAAAATGCAAAAGTCTCCAAACCCCCCTGATGGCATGAATACTGAGCTCTTGATACTCCTAAAACATACTCTCCAGTTGTTCACTATGTGTCACACTTGCACTTAGTCCTGCTGGTGGTTGGGATGGTTTACAAAATTGCTTAAACAACTCCCAGAAATTGCTTCTGACAGTTAAACTGCTGCTGCTAATGTTTCTGCGATGACGACTTGATGTTTTCCCAGGTTGGAAGTGTAGATCTGCAATGCATATTGTGTCCCTCACTGTTGTCAAAAAACAGTCTTGCTATTGTTTACATGAAGAGAAGGAAATATAGTTTGGAAGTGAGTGCTAGAAAAGACCAGGGAACTGTAAATTAAGAGAATTACCTCTAAGTTTACTAAAAGGTGGGTGGAGCGAGCCCTCAGCCACAACGCGTTTCGACAAACGTCTTTCTCAAGTGTACCTCTGATTAACCTTTATTCAAATTGTGGGATCAGCGTGGCGCAACCTTTTGTCTTTTCTTACTATTGTTTACAGGCATTTTTGACACAACTTGTGTGTGTCCCTATCAAGGGCAGGAAGCATCTGACTAAATTTACTCATGTACAGTGGATCTAGAAGTGTGGGGACCCAATAGTCATCACTAATTCAAATCCTAACTATACAGGAATCATGTTGCAGATAGTGCAGCAAGAAGGAATCTATGTGTCTGACACATCCATGAGGCCCAAGTCCTTGTTGTGTTGGCAGCAGGGTAAAAATCACACTTGCTTGCTCTGTCCTCTCCCACCAACCTTGGACAACAGAAAGATAGACCATTATTTTTAATATTTAAAGATTCCATAATAACAGGGTCTGGCGTATAGCAAATGTGGTGCCAATATTCAAAAAGGGGACAAAAACTGAACTTGGAAATTATAGGCCAGTAAGCTTAACCTCTACTGTGGGTAAAATCCTAGAGGGTTTTCTAAGAGATGCTATACTGGAGTATCTGAAGAAAAATAACCTCATGACCCATTATCAACATGGTTTTACGAGGGACCGTTCCTGTCAAACTAATCTGATAAGCTTCTATGAAGAAGTAAGTTCTAGACTGGACCAAAGAAATGCAGTGGATGTGGTGTATATGGACTTTTCAAAAGCTTTTGATACGGCGCCACACAAAAGGTTGATGAGGGCAATGGGGATAGGGGAAAATATGTGTAAGTGGGTTAAGAACTGGCTTAGTGATAGGAAACAAAGGGTGGTTATTAATGGAACACTCTAAGAATGGGTCACAGTTAACAGTGGGGTACCACAGGGGTCAGTGTTGGGCCCACTTCTATTTAATCTATTTATTAATGACATTGTAGGGGGCATACAGAGTAGAATCTCAATATTTGCAGACGACACTAAACTCTGCAGGGTAATCAATACAGAGGAGGACAATTTTATATTACAGGAGGATTTATGTAAACTAGAAGCTTGGGCTGCTAAATGGAAAATGGGGATAAATGTAAAGTCATGCACTTGGGCAGAGGAAACTAAAGATATAATTATGTGCTTAATTGTAAAACACTGGGCAAAACTGTCACTGAAAAAGACCTGGGTGTATGGGTAGGTGACAAACTCACATTTAGTGGCCAGTGTCAGGCAGCTGCTGCAAAGGCAAATAAAATAATGGGATGCATTAAAAGAGGCATAGATGCTCATGAGGAGAACATAATTTTACCTCTATACAAGTCACTAGTGCGACCACACTTAGAATACTGTGTACAATTCTGGTCTCCGGTGTATAAGAAAGACATAGCTGTACTAGAGCGGGTCCAGAGAAGAGCGACAAAAGTCATTAGAGGACTAAGGGGTCTGCAATACCAAGACAGGTTATTAAACTTCGAGTTATTTAGCTTGGAAAAACAAAGGCTTAGGGGTGATCTTATAATAATGTTTAAATATATGAGGGGACAGTACAGAGAACTTTCTAATGATCTCTTTACTCTTAGGCCTGAGACTGGGACAAGGGGGCATCCTCTACGTGTGGAGGAAAGAAGGTTTAATCATAATCACAGACGCGGATTCTTTACTGTAAGAGCAGTGAGATTATGGAACTCTCTGCCACATGATGTTGTAATGAGTGAGTCACTACTAACATTTAAGAAGGGCCTGGATGCCTTTCTTGAAAATTATAATATTACCAGTTATATATACTAGATCCTTTGATAGGGTGTTAATCCAGGGAATTAGTCTGATTGCCATATCTGGAGTCAGGAAGGAATTTTTTTCCCCAATGTGGAGCTAGTGTTGCCACATGTTTTTTTTTGCCTTCCTCTGGATCAACATGTTAGGCTATGGGTTGAACTAGATGGACTTAAAGTCTTCCTTCAACTTAAAAACTATGTTACTATGTTACTATGTTATTTCTTCATCTCCGGACTGTTTTGTGCTCATCACCTCTTCATCCTCATCCTCTTCCAGTTGTTCCTCAGCTCCTGCACTTTCACTAACAGTTTGTCTGATGATGGCATCATCAACTCTAACCATCTTAGTAGCAAAAGGACATAGAGCCACCACCAGGTTCGCACCATTATTGCACATGGCCTTCCCTGGCTCAAGTTTCAGCCTTTGGTCAAACTTGGCCTACAAAGCTGTCCACAACTCTCCAGCTGTCTGACTAACATATCCAAGGCACTTTAATTTCAACACTGGCAGTGCAGTATGGAGGTGGGGGGAACTCTCTCTGAACTGTTGAAACTTTAACAGAGAGGTTGAGGATACAGCTGGAGGCCCTATATAAGGTGGAGGAAGCAGAAGCAGTGGATGAAGTGGTAGATACAGAGGTTTGTCCCAAAAACCTTGGGGATTTCAAGACTTCCTTCCTTGACTGGCCCCGCAGGCACCAGGTTCACACAGTGCCCTGTCAGTGAGCTGTAACGACCCATATTTGCTCATCCAGCAGTACATTGTGATATGTGATATGCACCTTGTCACACACAGAATTTATTAAGGAATGGGTGTTGTTGTGTGACATGATGGAGTAGTAAAGGCACAGTTTTTTTAAGGAAGTAATGGTGGCTTGGCAACTGGTAATGGTGGACTGCGATGACCATCAGCTTTCAAAAACTGTCTGCATCCAGAAAGTTAAAAAGCAGCATTTCTGTGGCCAACAAATTGGAGATGGTGAAGCACAAGCGCTTAGCTTTGTGATGTGTAGGGAGAAATAATCTTTTATGTGACCATAACTATGGAGCTGAAGTTTGGCTGCTGTGTTAAGATAGGGTGGAGAAGAGTGTAAATATCAAACTGCTCGATTGGGAGGAAGGTGCAGATGTTATGGGGGAATGACAAAGAATTTGTGTGATTGGTGTTTGAGGTCGGTCAAAAACAGCAGGCATGTTCACTTTTGTAAGAGCTGAAAGGTTCTCACTCCCCCACCTGTAGCGTATAAATAAGTGGGTGTTCTGCGATCTGAGACCTGTGAAGAACACTTGCCACAGTGACAGAAGAAGAAGAAGCAACAGATGCACTTGGTGCAGCGTACAATGTTCATTGAGTCCCGCTATGCACCGTTTTAACGCTGTAACTTTGCCAGAGTAATGCATGTTGCTGGGCCATGTGCCAATTCATGCATGAAGCAGTCAAATTGTTATATTTTGTGAGACGCATTGTACTTTTGAATGACATAATTCATTTTACTATATAATGCACTGTAAAATGGGAAAAAAGTTCCAAGTGTAATGAAATTGCAATAAAAGTTAAATTCCACAATGGGGTTTGTTATTCACCAAGTTCACTATATGGTTAAACTGACCTGTCAATATAATGCCTTTGGTCAGTACGCGTTTGTAGATACCAAACATGTGTACTTTTATTTTTAACTAAGTGGTGAAAAAAATTCAGAAGCTTGTCAAAAAAAGAATTGCGCTTTAGGTGCCATATTCTGACACCTGTAGCATTCTCATTATTCGAGATCTGGGGTTGTGTTACAGCTTATTTTTTGTGTCTTGAGCTGACAATTTTAAAATGTAACATTATTTGGTTGATGCAATATTTTGAATGACTGTTATTTTATTTTATTGCAATGTTGCAGAAAACCAAAAAACATAATATTGGTCTTTTTTATTTTTTTTATCCATTATACACTGTACTGAATTGATTTTATATTTTGATAGATCGGGCAATTCTGAAAACATCTATACCAAATATGTGTATTTTTTAAAAATAGTTTTATTTATTTTAAAAAAGGTTTTATTTTGAGGGGACGTGGCCTGATGGCGATGGTGAAGGCCGCATAGTGCTGGAGCTCTGCATTCCACGGAAATAGAAGCGGCTCATTACTGGGGCGCGTCCGACCTTTACACCCGCTACCTGCATACCCGGAGCCCTGGAACATCAGGTGAATTGATGGGCAGAACCAAATCTACCGTTCACCATCCCCCAAAGCGAGTGACTGATTATTTTTCAGGCGGCTGGCTCTCTGCCTCAGCTTCAAAGATGGCGCCACCGTATTCTCGCTCTGCGCGTGCTGCCCGACGAGGTTCCCAGACCCCCGTGGGACCCTATGAAGCAGGCAATACTGACGCTCCCACTACCCACAGAGCTAAGAAAGATCTACTGTTTTCCCTCCACTCCTCTCTCCAGGATGACATGAGGAGCATGGTGGCGGACATTAGGGGGGGAGGTGGTGGAGCTGGGAAATAGAACAGACAGGCTGGAAAGAAAAATGGCGAAGTTAGTCAGGTCACACAATGACCTGCTGGATGCCCATGATACTCTACAATCAAACATGTCTAAAATGCAATCTAAGACCTTGGACCTAGAAGTCAGGTCCAGTCATAACAACATATAAATAAGAGGGATTGAGGAATCAGTCCTGGCCTCAGACGTGTGCTCTTTCCTTCAAGATTTCATTATGACCACTCTCCCTCATGTTGACAAAAAATATGTCGTCATAGACCGCATCCACAGAATCCCAAAGCCTGTTGGTATTAACCCTAGCTTGCCTAGAGATATCATTGCCCGCATTCATTTTTATGAACTCAAAGAAGACTTCCTTCAAGCCATTAGAGGGACTCCTGCTTTACCAGAGAGATTTGGCCACCTATCGGTCTTTCAGGATCTTTCCCCAAGGACTTTATCTCTGAGGAGGGCCTTTCTCCCCCACACTCAAGTAGTACGTGACAAAAACGTTGCGTACAGATTGGGTCTCCCCACAAAGCTCATCATCAGGATAAATGGGCCCACCTCTGTTTGCCATACCCCAGGTCAAGCTGGAAAGCTGCCGTCTCAATGGGGTTACCACTCTCCAGGTGCTGTTGGATCTAGAGATGAGCGATGTTCAATTCGAAATGTTCGCCAATTTCAAATTCGACCTGATTTGGGCGGTGTTCAAGTCATTCGACGAATGTGAACAATTTGCTTCAAATTCGGCAGTTCAAGGTTATGTTAATAACGGTTCATTCACCAAAAGTGTAACTGGCTTTTCACAGTAATACTGTTATTGAATGTTAAGATCCAGTTTCAGTGTATAGGGGGCAGGGTTTAGATCAGTGCTTCTGAAATAATGCCGATCTCCATTTTTTTCTCCTAACTGCATATACAGTGGGGCGGTGCAGGCTGTCAGCCATTCACACACACAGAAAAGTGCATTTTTTGCACACAAGGAAGGGCATGTGTCATTGGCTGTGTATGTCACACGTCCTTGCCCTATAATTACAGTCATTTTCCCCATCGCCGCCATTACCTCAGTGCTGCAGTTATGTGTCAGTCAGGCACTGCTACTGCTGCTGTGGGCGCTATAAAGTGTGACTTAGAAAGATAGTGAGTGAATATCAAGTTAGATAGACAGATAGGTTTAGGGAGTAGGGACTAGTTTGAATATCAGCCCTTTTGAGGGCTACTTCAGACAAATGGGGAGTAGGGACTAGTTGGACTTTAAATATCAGCCCTTTTGAGGGCTACTTCATAGAAGTAGGGATTAATTGTAATTTCAGCCCTTTTGAGGGCCAGGTTAGAGCAGTTCCTATTAGTTTTTGCCAGGCAGGTGTGTGCCAGTGTTGTGCAAGTGTTTTTCACAGCATCTGGCCAAATCTAGCTCAGTCAATCCTTTTGGGCAGGTAGTGTAGCACAGCTGTGAAGAAAGCTACACCACCTGTCTTCAGTAGCCAATTTTTTACTGCTACTAGCCCAGTCAATCCTTTTGGGCTAATAGCAGTGTCTGGTAGTCAGCGGTGTAGCCCAGCTGTAAAGTAAGCTACACCGCTTGTCTATCCAGTAGCCAATTTTTTACTGCAGCTAGCCCAGTCAATCCTTTTGGACTAGTAGCAGTGTCTAGTAGTCAGTGGAGTAGCCCAGCTGTGAAGCAAGCTACACCGCCTGTGTATCTAAAAACAATTATTTACTGTATCTAACCCAGGCAATCTTTTGGGCTAGTAGCGGTGTCTGGTAGTCAGTGGAGTAGGCCATCTGTGAAGCAAGCTACATCGCCTATCTATTTCATACTAATTTCTAACTGCATCTAGCCCAGGTAATAGTTTGGGCCTAGTAGTAGTGTCTGTTAGTGAGTGGTGTAGCCCACTTGTTAACCAAGCTACACCGCTTGTCTATTTCATACTAATTTTTTAACTGCATGCAGCCCAGGTAATAGTTTGGGCCTAGTAGCACTGTTTGGCCACTCAACTCTGCTCGATTTCCATTCAAATTTTTTTTTTGCCAACAACTGCAGAGTTGCATATTTTTTCACATACAAAATGAGTGGCAAAAGGCCTGCTGCTGGTGGAAAGGGGAATAGGCATGCTGGAAAGGAAAAAAAAGTTTGTGTCCGTGGGTTAGGTGGAAAAGCAACAGTAACATCTGCTGAAGAAAGACCATCTTCCAGCCAAAGTAAGATGTCTACTTCTTTCCGTGGACAATCTGATATGATCCCTTTCTTACAGACACGAGTCACACAACGATCGCTACCAATTGTAGATGAGGCACAAAAAGAACAGGTGCTTAAATGGATAGCAAGCGCTTCATCAAGTGGGCTCTCCTCCACCTCATCTTCAACATCACAAATACACCAGTCCTCAGAGGTGTCACCCCAATTTCATTTGCTTCCTCACAGCTCCCAAGTCTCCAGCCGCCCATCTGAGTATGGGTTAAGACAAATGACTGAGTATGCAGAGATGTTCACTCATGCTATAGTCTGGGAATCAGAGGTCTGCTCCAAAGCTTCTGTGAGTCCAGATGAGGAAATGATCTGCATTCAAACCCAGAAGCTTTGTGAGATGGATCCAAGCACAGATGAAGAAGGTTCTGAGCAAGCATAATGGAGACCCTCATTCCCAAACTGTAAGTCCTGTTGGTGGAGACAATGAGGAAGATGCTGATAAGACTGAGATACCTGATTGGAACGACAACTTGACTTTTCGGTCAGGGCAGGAAGAGGTTGACTCTGAGGACGACGGGTGTGAGAGCACACAGGGTGATGATGAGGTTGGAGATCCCACTTACTGTCAACCCACAGTCAGCCAGTCGATGAGAGTCAGCAGAGGAGGTGGAAGAGGATGCTAGTGATGACGAGGTTAGATTGCGCCTTCCTGGACAGAGACGGAGTACTGGAAGAACGTCAACAACTGCATCCTCAACCACAACTCTGCCTCTGAGCAGAAGTCATGGTGGCTCTTCTTCAGATCACATGACTTTAAGCTTTGCCTAGCCTGGGCCTTTTTTGAGATCGCAAAGGATGACCCAACTAAGGATGACACATGGGTAGAAAAGTGCTTGCGGATGCATGACTTGTTCATCTTGATTATGGTTAGTCGGTCTACATTGTCACTGGACACAGCCGCTTGCGCATATCTGTCAGCACACCACCAGCAGCGCTGAAGACACGTTCAGAGAGAACCCTGGCTGCGGGGCACGACATGATCTCCAAGGCGTGAGTGGTGAGCTCAGGCCATTTTTCCAGATTGGAAGCCCAAAACGAGCAAGGGTCCAGTTCCACAGTCATGGCATTGATGTTCACTTGGAGATACTCCAAGTCCTTGTTGTTTGGGGGCGGCAAGGTAAGAATCATGCTTCCTTCCTCTGCCCTCTCCCCCCAACCTCACACAACAGAAATGTGATCAAGATCTCCCTCATCTGATTAGTCTTCCATGCCCATCGCCAGTTCGTCCCCCATTTCTTCGTCGGCTCCTGCAGCTTCCTCAACAGTTTGGCTGCTACCATGCGCCTTTGTTAATCCCTCTCCCCCACCCTCCCAAGCCTGCCGCCTTGGTGCTGCCAACCATCTGGACCTTGGAGATCTTGTACTTCCTTCCCCTCCTCTTGTCCCACCACCTGACTCCGAATAATGTTTAAAGTGTGCATCAGCATGTAAATGACCGAAATAGTCATGCTGATAATGTCATTGTCAGCACTAAACATTTTCGTCGCCTTTTCAAAATTGTGCAGAAGGGTGCATAGGTCCTTGATCTGAGACCACTCCAGCAGTGTGATTTGCCCCACCTCTGGATCTCGTTGGCCCAGGTTATACGTCATAACGTATTGCACCATGGCTTGTTGGTGCTGCCACAGTTGCTGCAACATGTGCAGAGATGAATTCCATCGTGTCTGCACATAGCATTTCAGCCGATGCACTTCAAGGCCAAATGACTTCTGTAGAGATGCAAGTCGTTGAGCTGTGGGATGTGAATGGATTAAGTGAGTACACAGCGACCGTGCCCTCTGCAGAAACTCATCTAGGCCGGGATAGTGGGCTAAAAATTGCTGGACAACCAGGTTCAAGACGTAAGCCATACAAGGCACGTGTGTCACATTGCCCCGGCGAAGGGCCGCATCCAGCATTGCAGCATTGTCGCACATAGTCTTCCCTGGCTGCAGGTTCAGTGGAGACAACCATTGATGAAACTCGGTGTCCACAGCTGTCGACAACTCCTTAGCTGTGTGACTCACATTTTCCAGACATTTCAACGTAAACACCGCCTGATGCCGTTGAGCCCTGCTGCCAGCATAGCAAGGAGGTGTGCAGGATTCCTTCTGCGCAGTTAGAACGTGGGTGGCATTACCAGACAGGCTTTGGGTGCAGGTGGAGGACCAAGATGAGGTTAAGGAGGCAGAAGCAGTGGAGGAACTTCTACATACAGAGGATTGGCGCACAACTTGTGGGGACGTCAAGAAGGTCTCGAAAATCCTCCATGTCCACCAGGTGGAAAGGCAGCATTTCTGTAGCCAACAGCTTGCAGATGGTGAATTTCAACCTCTTAGCTTCCTGATGGCTAGGAGGAAATAGTCTTTTACTCGTCCACATCTGAGGGACCGAGGGCTGGCTGCTGGGCTGAGAGGGAGTTGAGTAGGGTGTCCCTGGAAGCTGCTGGTCTGTGAGAAAGGTGCAGGCAGAGATATTATGTTGCCTTCATCCAATGGTGGGTTCTCTCGATGACTGACAGCGCTCAACACCAGCAGGTGTTTCTATTTCCAAAAGAACTGACGACCTGCCAATCACACTGCCTGTTGAGGATAAAGAGGTGGAAGGTCTGCGTCCAAAAGCATGTGTGACTGCTGTCCCTACAGTCACAGATGATGAAGACGCCGCTGATGCACTTGATGGGGCAGACAGTGGTTGGTCTGGTCCGCTAGACCGCATTGTTAGCACACTGAGCTTCCCACTGCGACTTTTGCTTCATATCCATGTGACGGTTCATGCATGAAGTACTCAAACTATTGATTTTTCAGCCTCTATTTAGATTTTGGTGACAGATCTTACAGATAACATGGGAAGACTAAAGGCTTGTGGATTTTTGAATGTGCTGCATGAAGGTCACCTCACCAACCATTTTAAGCTTGCAACTGTGGGGCAATTGATGCCACTTAAGTGGTGTTTGTGCCCAAATTTTTTGAAAAAAAGGAGAGTCTTGTTGGAGTCCCCTTGCTGTGTTTTACATGATTTTAGAAGGGTATGACATGCCTATATCTGTGCCTCCTCCACTTTTTACTCGTCCAGCTCTTTTCTTTTCACATTTTTATATGTACTTGTCACATTTCTATGTGTTTGTTGTGTCTTCTGAGTAGTTTGTCACCTTTTGGACACCTTAGAAGGTGTTTTCTATGTGTTTGTATGTGTTTGTGTTTGCCTGCCATTGTTTTCAATGGTGTTCAACGGTGTTCGACCGACATTCGACAAACACCCCCCCAATTCGACGATTTGAATCAAATTTCAAACACTAGGGTGGTGGCTCATCTCTAGTTGGATCCCCTGCTTCTCCACGGTCACCCGGCCCGGGCCCAGCTAAGAAACGCATCGATCCTGAATGGAACTTAGTCTGAAACACCACCTCATCTTTGAAGTTCCGTGGATGCCTTCCCGTTGAGACGTTTCTCACTGACTCTCATCTATTCATTTTGACTCTTTTTGGTTCTGCACTGGTACGACAACCTGTATTGTCCGATACCATCCTACTCTTATGCTGAGCTTAGTTTTGGGAAGGTTTAAACCCCCAAGTGTTTTCTGGGCACTCTTTCAGTTGGGGATCATTCGTCCGACCCCAAGGTTGTGTTTGAGACTGGTTATATGTGTTTTTTCTTGCTTTCCCCTATCTGTCTTACTCCCTCCCCCACCCCGTCCCCTACCACTCGCCCCACACTCTGATATTGCATCCTCTAGGTTTCTTTGCTGGATGTTGAGCACAGATCCTTTACCCCATCCACCATGAGTATCTCTGTATATTCTATCTAATATATAAAAGCTGAAGGCCACTTCCGGAAAACACGAAGGTTACTTCCGTGATGGCCTCCGGACCCATGCTGGTGACGTCACCACTGCGGGCTAGCCACCCGGCGCCCGGCTACAGGAAATGGCGGAGGAAGTTCCGCCTGCTCCTGAGGCCCCCCGCGGCTCCTGCGGGCCCCCCGACGCTGCTCCTGCCCCCCCAGTCGCGGCTCCTGAACGCCCCCCGCCGCTCCTCCTGCCCCCCCGCGGCTCTTGCAGGCCCCCCGCCGATGCTCCTACCCCCCGCGGCTACAGACCCCCCGCAGCCTCTGCTCCTGCCCCCCCGCTGCTCCTGCCCCCCCCGCGGCTCCAGTGGGCCCCCGCCGCTGCTCCTGCCCCCCCGCGGCTCCTGCGGGCCCCCCGCCACTGCTCCTGCCCCCCGCGGCTCCTGCGGGCCCCCCGGGGGTCGTCCGGCCCCCCCGTGGCTACTCCTGCCCCCCGCGGCTCCTGCAGGCCCCCCCGCGGGTTGTCCTGCCCCCCGCGGCTCCTGTGGCCCCCCTGCGGGTCGTCCTGCCCCCCCGCGGGTCCTGCGCCCCCCCCCCCTGCTTGCTTATACTAAAAAAAAAAAAAAAAAACTCATAGAGGATACTCACCCATCAGCCGGCGCCCTCCATCTACGTCCTCTAACTCCATGGCTTCAGAACCTGTGGTTGCCTGGGAAACCAATCAGGTGAGTATCCTCTCATCAACCATGCCCCTCCCCCTGCCACCACCATCCTGCCCCTAACCCCCACCGGCTCCAACCTCCTCTCCCTGTCCTCTGCCCTCCAGCCTCCGCTCTCCTCTCCCTGTCCTCTGCCCTCCAGCCTCCGCTCTCCTCTCCCTGTCCTCTGCCCTCCAGCCTCCGCTCTCCTCTCCCTGTCCTCTGCCCTCCAGCCTCCGCTCTCCTCTCCCTGTCCTCTGCCCTCCAGCCTCCGCTCTCCTCTCCCTGTCCTCTGCACTCCAGCCTCTGCTCTCCTCTCCCTGTCCCCTGCCCTCCAACCTCTGCTCTCCTCTCCCTGTCCTCTGCCCTCCAGCCTCCGCTCTCCTCTCCCTGTCCTCTGCCCTCCAGCCTCCGCTCTCCTCTCCCTGTCCTCTGCCCTCCAGCCTCCGCTCTCCTCTCCCTGTCCTCTGCCCTCCAGCCTCCGCTCTCCTCTCCCTGTCCTCTGCCCTCCAGCCTGCGCTCTCCTCTTCCTTTCCTCTGCCCTCCAGCCTCCGCTCTCCTCTCCCTGTCCTCTGCCCTCCAGCCTCCGCTCTCCTCTCCCTGTCCTCTGCCCTCCAGCCTCCGCTCTCCTCTCCCTGTCCTCTGCCCTCCAGCCTCCGCTCTCCTCACCCCTCTATATGCAATGTACAGTATGTGTATATATGTGTGTATGTAGGCACGTCCGTCACTTTGTCCGCACTTCCCTCAACTTTGTACACACACACACACACTCCGCTATACTTACCACCGGCCCTGTGTCCGCTGCCTGGATCCTCAGTCGACATGTCGCCGCCCCCAAACTACTAGATCCAATATAGCGTCCAATATGTCTCGCCAAACTACCCGGACAACATATTGGATCCAGTCGTCCGGGGGTGGCGACATGTCGACTCAGGATCCAGGCGGCGGGGAAGACGCAGGGTCGGTGGTAAGTATAGCGGAGTGTGTGTATGTGTGTGTGTATGTTTGTGCTCACCGCACTCACTGCTAACCACTGAGCCACCGCACTCACTGCTAACCACTGAGCCACCGCACTCACTGCTAACCACTGAGCCACCGCACTCACTGCTAACCACTGAGCCACCGCAGTCACTGCTAACCACTGAGCCACCACACTCACTGCTAACCACTGAGCCACCGCACTCACTGCTAACCACTGAGCCACCGCACTCACTGCTAACCACTGAGCCACCGCACTCACTGCTAACCACTGAGCCACCGCACTCACTGCTAACCACTGAGCCACCGCACTCACTGCTAACCACTCAGCCACGGCACTCACTGCTAACCACTCAGCCACCGCACTCACTGCTAACCACTGAGCCACCGCACTCACTGCTAACCACTGAGCCACCGCACTCACTGCTAACCACTGAGCCACCGCACTCACTGCTAACCACTGAGCCACCGCACTCACTGCTAACCACTGAGCCACCGCACTCACTGCTAACCACTGAGCCACCGCACTCACTGCTAACCACTGAGCCACCGCACACAGTGCTAACCACTGAGCCACCGTACGCAGTGTTAACCACTGAGCCACTGCACGCAGTGCTAACCACTGAGCCACTGCACGCAGTGCCAACCACTGAGCCACCGCACGCAGTGCCAACCACTGAGCCACCGCACACAGTGCCAACCACTGAGCCACCGCACGCAGTGCCAACCACTGAGCCACCGCACGCAGTGCCAACTACTGAGCCACCGCGCAGTGCCAACCACTGAGCCACCACACGCAGTGCCAACCACTGAGCCACCGCACGCAGTGCCAACCACTGAGCCACCTCGCAGTGCCAACCACTGAGCCACCGTATACTGTGCTACCCACAGAGCCGCCTGTATACACACAATTCATTTCACCGCACTCCCTTATCTATTAGCAAATAAACTATATATGGATTCTAGACTACCCGATTCTTTAGAATCAGGCCGCCATCTAGTTAACATTAATGGTCTTAATTCTCCTGGGAATAGGTCTCTGTTGTAGTGCCAATTGATCAAGGGGGCTGTGATATTATTTGTATCCAGGAAACCCACTTAATTGAGAAAGGATAATGTCAGAATGCTTTCCAATAATTATCCTTTTCAGTATTTTGCAAACGGCAGTTCGAAAAAAGCCAGAGTTGGGTATTTTTATTTCCAAATCAGTAGCCTTCCAACATAATGAATCCATAAGAGACCCAAATGGCTGTTACTTAATTATCCTTTGTTCCATAAATAATGTCCCATTCACTTTAGTATCATTATATGCCCCCAATGAAGGCCAACTTAAATTCTTGCGAGGCTTCTTTGGGGTTCTGGACTCTATTGCTTTTGGACACAAAGTGATAGCGGGCAACTTTAATATTCCAATGTCTAAATTTTATGACTGCTCAATGCCCTCCCAATCCAGGAGCAGAATGAGCCCCTTGATCTCCACTCACCAATTCCATGACGTTTGGAGATACTTTCACTGTGAGGAGAAGGACTACACCTACATGTCACCTCGCTATCACTCTTATAGCAGAATAGATTATATTTTAGTGGACGATGCCCTGTTACCACAATGTGTCTTGGCTGAGATAGGCAATATTTCCTGGTCAGATCATGTCCCTGTCACACTTTGTATAGCAGACCCAATCTCTATCAGACCACCAGCCAAGTGGAGACTAAATGATTACCTTCTCTCTAACCCTGCTAATGTTGACAAGATCCTGGGCCAGCTGGGGGAATTCATCGACCAAAATGATAGACAGGACATCTCAGATGATGTACTGTGGTTCACCCATAAAGCTGTGATTAGGAGTGCCTTTATAAAGATGGCCACTTCTGCAAAGAGGCAACACGCTGCCGCACTACATTCGGCTCTAGAAAAACTAAAGCTTCTAGAGCTTCCACATAAACATAAACCTACTCCCAAGCTGCTCTAAGATTTGACAAATACCCGTCTCTCTATATGCTCCCTGTTACTAGTTAAAGGGAACCTGTCACCTGTCAAAAAGCCATCTAACCTATAAAAACATGTCCCTGCATCATCCTGTGTCCATTCTCACAATACTTTTGTGTGATAAATGCTGGCTGTAAAAGTACTAAAAAATGTTTTTATACTTACTCATTATCCATTATAATGAGTAGGGACCATATTCCTTAGCCATCAGGGCGTGTTGCTTTGCTGACTTCCTCACCCTAATGGGCGTGATCTTGTATTCATATTCTAGGCAGGCCCTGTCTGCTTTGCACGTCACTGTCTGGGCATGTAATGACACAAATCGCGTCATTTCTGGTTTGGGTGACGTCAGTACACCCACGCAGCTTATCTGGCTTCAAGCACCGCATTGCGCATGCGTGCTTGAAGCTGGACCTAGAATATGAATACAAGATAACCCCCATTAGGGTGTGATCTTCTGACGAGGAAGTCAGCAAAGCAACACGCCCTGACGGCTAAAGAATACGGTTCCTACTCATTATAATGAGTGAATAAACATTCACTTTGTTATCCTTAAGCCACTTTGTAACCAGTTTGGCAGTATGGTTTGGGTCTTTGTCCATTTGGAAGACCCATTTCCGCTCAAGCTTTAACTTCCTGTCTGATGTCTTGAGATGTTTCTTCAGTATTGCCACATAATCTTCTTTCCTCATGATGCCATCTATTTTGTGAAGTGCACCAGTTCCTCCGCAACAAAACAACCCTCTCAAAATTATGCTGCTACTCCATGTTTCATAGTTGAGATGGTGTTCTTAGGCTTCCAAGCTTCTCCCTTTCTTTTCCAAATGTAACAATGGTGATTATGGGCAAACAGTTCAATTTTAGTTTTGTCAGACCTCAGGACACGTCTACAAAAATGTAGGTCTTTTTTCCTGTGAGCATCTGCAAAAATTAATCTGGCTTTTTTTTTCTTTTGAAGCAATGGCTTCTTCCTGGAAGAGTGACCTTTCAGCTCATTTTGACAACTTACTCTTTGTGGATAATGACACAATCTTACTAGCTTCCACCGTCATCTTCACAAGGTCTTTTGCTTTAATTCTTGTGTTGATATGCACATGTTGGACCAAAGCACGTTCATCTCTGGGACACAGAAACCGTCTCCTTCCTGAGGGGTATGATGGCTGGACATTCCCATCTTGTTTGTACTTGCATATAATTGTTTTTACAGATGAGTGACACACATGACATCTTCATATGGGCTGTCCCAAATTGTTGAAAGGCATAGTAATCTTAAGGTACCGTCACACACAGCAATATTGCTTGCAATTTCACTGGCAATTTGCTGGTTGCAGTGAAATCATGGACACATTGTTCTATTTTGTTGCCGTGTACAAATGGAACAATGTGTCTGTGATTTCACTGCAACCAGCAAATTGCCAGTGAAATTGCAAGCAATATTGTCGCGTATTACCTTTAGTGTATGCATATTTTTGACTTTGCAGAAAGTAATAAAAAACTGACTTTAAAACATTCTCTCTCTTTCATTATGTTGGTATTTGGTAAATATAAATAATTATGATAAAATGAGAAAGGTTTAATCTGACTTCATTAAAAAACATGCATATGTGTCTTTTTAAATACTGCATGTAAATATGTAAACTTCTGGTTTACATGTTATAATATCACATATGTTTGTGTTATCTTCTACATATGTATGTACAGTATATATAAAGAGAGAGTCAGAGAAAGAAAGAGAGAATGATTAATGTAGAATGTACACACTTGGTAAATTGCTTGATACAAATTCAATTTCTTCCATTAAATTTATGTACAGAGGAGAATATAAAATACTTTTATTTTTCCCAAAAAAAATTGTGTGTATAACTGCAAGACAGTGAGTTTTATTTTACATTTGTTAGAAGTAAGGAGTCAATACTTATCATTAGCAAACTGAAACAGAAATATGTTTTTCTGGAGTGAAAAGGTTACTATCTCAATTTATAACTTTGTTTATGTTTTTGTGACACCTATTTGTTGTCTGTGTTTCCTTGTCTGTGTTATATCTGTATTGGAAGCTGTGGTTTATTCATTTAAATTAGTCAAACATACTCAGGAAGATGAAACATTTCTCCATCATATATTGAGCAATAATCTGCTGCTTCAAGGTCAGACATGACAAAACTCAGAGGTATTGCACGATTATCTTCACTATTGATCTTGTGTTTCAGAAACAACCCTGACCTTACAACATTTTTTCCCAGCACACCAAAAGAAGGTAACATATTTCTCAAAGGCAGACAGAAATTTAAACATCAATCTAGGGAATAAAATTAAATATGACTTTATAACTTGTAACACATTAATGCAATTATTTATGAAATGCAATCTTGCAACATATTATTATATTTCATGCTAGGGCAAAATAAGACATTCTATTCAGTTAGGCTGGCTTCACATTGGCGTTCCCTTCCGCAGCGTTCTGTGGAGGGGAACCGCCATGTGAGCGCAGCCACCGCAAGACCCTATGTTTATAATGGGGACGCACGGTGCTGCGCTTGACTGTGCATGACCATGCGCTCCCATTAATTTGAATGTGTGATTTGTATGCATGCGCATGCTTGCGCACAAATCACACTCTCTCGTCTGCACCAGGTACGCGACATGTCACGTTCCTAGTGCGGACGACAATGTATGATTTGTACGCAAGCATGCGCATGCGTAAAATCACACATTCAAATTAATGGGAGCGCATGGTCATGCACAGTCAAGCGCAGCACCGTGCGTCCCCATTACAAATATAGGCACTTGCGGTGACTGCACTCACATGGCGGTTCCCCTCCACAGAACGCTGCGGAAGGGAACGCCAATGTGAAGCCAGCCAAAGGGATGTAAAAGAACTTCAGAATTTCAGCAGTTTATTAATAAATATTTTGGATGCTATTACGGTAAGTTTTTAAAAGATGCAAAGGCTAATATATTATGCGCAAAAGATCAGTCTATGAAGGCTTCAAAATTATAGCGAGGAGAGCTATAAGTATAATACTAAAAAGGTAAAAAAAAGACTAAAACATTTAAATAGGAAACACATTATGGGAATCTAGACCACTTTTTACACTTCCAATTTTCATATTTGAGTTTTTCTTCTCCTCCCCTATTTCAGACCTCCCTTTAGCAGCTGCGGCCAGGTTACCGAATACCAGTTTTTGGTGCACACTTTGTATTACAAGCATATGACAAAGTATTGCCCAGTTCCGACCTAGCATTTTTCTGTGAAGTGTATATCAGGTCTATTATCATAGTACTAGTAAAAAGGCCCGATGCAATTGCATCGGTAGCGCGGTGAAATGAATTGTGTGTATACAGGTGGGTCAGTGGGTAGCAGAGTATAGAGGCGGCTGTGTGGGTAGCAGAGTATAGAGGCGGCGCTGTGGGTAGCAGAGTATAGAGGCGGCTCTGTGGGCAGCAGAGTCCAGAGGCGGCGCTGTGGGCAGCAGAGTCCAGAGGCGGCGCTGTGGGCAGAAGAGTCCAGAGGCGGCGCTGTGGGCAGCAGAGTCCAGAGGCGGCGCTGTGGGCAGCAGAGTCCAGAGGCGGCGCTGTGGGCAGCAGAGTCCAGAGGCGGCGCTGTGGGCAGCAGAGTCCAGAGGCGGCGCTGTGGGCAGCAGAGTCCAGAGGCGGCGCTGTGGGCAGCAGAGTCCAGAGGCGGCGCTGTGGGCAGCAGAGTCCAGAGGCGGCGCTGTGGGCAGCAGAGTCCAGAGGCGGCGCTGTGGGCAGCAGAGTCCAGAGGCGGCGCTGTGGGCAGCAGAGTCCAGAGGCGGCGCTGTGGGCAGCAGAGTCCAGAGGCGGCGCTGTGGGCAGCAGAGTCCAGAGGCGGCGCTGTGGGCAGCAGAGTCCAGAGGCGGCGCTGTGGGCAGCAGAGTCCAGAGGCGGCGCTGTGGGCAGCAGAGTCCAGAGGCGGCGCTGTGGGCAGCAGAGTCCAGAGGCGGCGCTGTGGGCAGCAGAGTCCAGAGTGCGGCGCTGTGGGCAGCAGAGTCCAGAGGCGGCGCTGTGGGCAGCAGAGTCCAGAGGCGGCGCTGTGGGCAGCAGAGTCCAGAGGCGGCCTGTGGGCAGCAGAGTCCAGAGGCGGCGCTGTGGGCAGCAGAGTCCAGAGGCGGCGCTGTGGGCAGCAGAGTCCAGAGGCGGCGCTGTGGGCAGCAGAGTCCAGAGGCGGCGCTGTGGGCAGCAGAGTCCAGAGGCGGCGCTGTGGGCAGCAGAGTCCAGAGGCGGCGCTGTGGGCAGCAGAGTCCAGAGGCGGCGCTGTGGGCAGCAGAGTCCAGAGGCGGCGCTGTGGGCAGCAGAGTCCAGAGGCGGCGCTGTGGGCAGCAGAGTCCAGAGGCGGCGCTGTGGGCAGCAGAGTCCAGAGGCGGCGCTGTGGGTAGCAGAGTCCAGAGGCGGCGCTGTGGGTAGCAGAGTCCAGAGGCGGCGCTGTGGGTAGCAGAGTCCAGAGGCGGCGCTGTGGGTAGCAGAGTGAGTGAGGTGTGGGTGAGTGGGGGCATGTGGGGGAGGTAAGAGGGGTAAGCAGGTACAGAGTGGGGGCATGAGCAGGGGCAGTGTGGGTGATTGGGGGGGGGAAGCAGGGGCAGTGTGGGTGATTGGGGGGGGGAAGCAGGGGCAGTGTGGGGAGTGAGGAGATAGGGGGGGTAAGAGGAGTGAGCAGGGGCAGTGTGGGGAGTGAGGAGATAGGGGGGGTAAGAGGAGTGAGCAGGGGCAGTGTGGGGACTGAGGGCATAGTGTGGGGAGTGAGGAGATAGTGGGGGGGTAAGAGGAGTGAGGAGGGGCAGTGTGGGTGAGTGAGGAGATAGGGGGTTAAGAGGAGTGAGGAGTGTGGTTGAGTGTGGGTAAAGCAGGGGCAGATGTGGGGGCAGAGGTGCGGAGGGTGGAGGAGCGGGTTGTTATGAGTCTGCAGGGCATGGGGGGGCGTGCAGGATACAATGCTAGTGCGGCGGCGCCATCCTACCGTGATCCGCTGCGGCGGGCTGCGTCATTGAGGAAGGCGTCGGGTGATGGTGGCGGCGGCCGCGGCGGGCCGAGTCATTGAGGAAGGCATCGGGTGATGGTGGCGGCGGCCGGTTTTCTCCTGGCGCTCCCCCTGGCTGTTGTCACTTGTGCCTGAGGGATCGCACTGTCCTAGTGGAGTTCAGGACCTGTGGTGATGTCACAGTCACGTGACACCAGGTTACCATGGAGTAAGCTGGTGTCACGTGACTGTGACATCACCACAGGTCCTGGAGTGCAGTAGAAGAGGTCTGCAGACACTCGGAGCCTGCGGCAGCCACCGGCAGCGACCGGAATCCTGGAGGAAGCCTGGAGGGAGATGGCGGGGGCTCGGGGAGAGGTGAGCATATTTTTTTTTTTTTTCAAGTGTAGTGCGGGTCTGCGGCTCGTGATGACGCTGCGCGTCATCACTCGCAGTCCCGCAAAGCATGTTGGGATTCGGCGACAACGCCCGAAATCCCAACTGCGGATTATATAAGTAGATGCTGAATGGGGCTTTACAACTATTATTTTAGTATTTGGGATTCTGGATCTGGGTAGATGAATGTTTTGTCCTCTCTAGTGATGGGCGAATCCTAAATTACTCGGAATCGCTTGACTCTAGCGAGTCCAAGCCCGGGACTCGCTACTCATTGCGAGTCTAGCGAGTCCAATGTTAATGAATGGGGAAGCGAGAAATAGCGAGTAGTGTGCGATTTACAAATCGCAGATGTGTCTCGGAAGCTTCAGCCTGAAGCAATCCTAGTTTTGTCAGAGTCTCTGCCATTGATTTGCATTGGACTCGTTTACTTTGCAAGTAATCGCTGGGAAACTCGCACAGATAAGAGTCCTGTCTGCTCTGTGTGCTGGCTGCCGCAGCTCCAGGGTCCTAGAGCCCGCCTGCTGCTTGATGTAGCAGAGCTGAGATTGTTCTCAGTCTGCTCATTCCCTGTGCATAGACATCTATATCTATGCACAGGGATGAGCAGAGAGGATATCGCGTTTTGGACTGCGTTGGACGGAAGAGGATTTTTTTAATTAAAGATGGAGTCCCTAATGGCTTTTTTTTTTATTTCTAATAAAAAATTTTCTCTGTGTTGTGTTTTTTTTAAAACAATTTAATAGAAATTCATGGCGGTCATGTCTAATATTGGCGTGACCGCCATAAATTTCGGGCTTAGGGCCAGCTGATAATACAAAGCTGGCCCTAATCTCTTTATTACCCAGCGTGCCACCGCCACCAGGGCCGCTGGAAGAGCGGGGTTCAGCGCCAGAGGATGGCGCTTCAATGAACGCGCCATCTTCTGGGGCGGCTGCGGGCTGCAATTTGCAGCGGGGTGTGCCCAGAAAGCTTGGGCATCCCTGCGCTGCGGATTCCAGCCCCCAGCTGCTTAGCTGTACCTGGCTAGACATAGAAATTGCGCGGAGCCCCACGCATTTTTGTTAAATTATTTCATGAAATTCATGAAATAATAAAAAAAAAGGGCTCACCTATATTCTTGTGTCCGGTCAGGTACAAATAGGCACCTGGGGGTTGGGGGCAGCCCGTCGTTAATAAAGATGCAGTCCCTTTTATTTACATTGTTTTATGGATTTGTCAGAAAAAAATTTCACGTGGGCTTCGCCGTATTTCTGGAACCAGCCGGATCCAGCAGGCAGCGACGGGCATTGTTAGCATTGTATATGATGGGACAGTGGTTAGCACTGTATATGGTGGCTCAGTAGTTAGCATTGTATGGTGGCTCAGTGGTTAGCACTGTATGGTGGCTCAGTGGTTAGTACTGTATATGGTGGCTCAGTGGTTAGCATTGTATATGATAGTTCACTGGTTAGCACTGTATATAGTGGCTCAGTGGTTAGCATTGTATACAGTGGCTCAGTAGTTAAAACTATATGGTGGCTCAGTGGTTAGGATGGTATGGTGGCTCAGTGGTTAGCACTGTATATGATGGCTCAGTGGTTAGCATTGTATACAGTGGCTGAGTGGTTTGCACTGTATATTGTGGCTCACTGGTTAGCACTGCATGGTGGCTTAGTCGTTAGCACTGTATATGGTGGCTCAGTGGTTAGCACTGTATGGTGACTAAGTGGTTACCACTGTATAGAGGCTCAGTGGCTAGCATTGTATATGGTGGCTCAATATTAGCATTGTATATGGTGGCTCAGTGGTTAGCAAGGTATGGTGGCTCAGTGGATACCACTGTATGTGGTGGCTCAGTGGTTAGCACTGTATGGTGGCTCAGTGGTTAGCACTGTATATGGTGGCTCAGTGATTAGCATTGTATGGTGGTTCAGTAGTTAGCACTGTATGGTGGCTCAGTGGTTAGCGCTGTATATGGTGGCTCAGTGATTAGCACTGTATGGTGGCTCATTGGTTAGCACTGTATGGAGGCTCAGTGGTTAGCACTGTATGGTGACTCAATGGTTAGCACTGTATGCTGGCTCAGTGGTTAGCACTGTATGGTGGCTCAGTAGTCTGCACTCTACAGTAGCTCAGTTGTTAGCACTGTATGGTGGCTCAGTGGTGAGCATTGTATGGAGGCTCAGTGATGGGAGGCAGGCACACAGAAGGCAGAAGGCACAGAGGAGGCAGGGGCACAGGGGAGGGAGAAGGTACAGGGGAAGCAGAGGCACAGGGGGAGGCAGAGTCATAGGGAGAGACAGTGCACACAGGGAGAGACTGTGCACACAGGAGCTGAGAGCACACAGAGCAGAGAGAAAGGAGCAAGTAAGACAGAGTGCACAAGGGAAGAGACACCACAGAGAGGAGAGAGCACACAATGGGACACAGGCTCAGAGACTGCCCTCCTGATGCAATAGCATCAGGCCTGTTTCTATATTCTAGAATACCCGTTGTGTTAGAATCAGGCCACCATCTAGTTATTAATATTTAGTGATACTGGTTGCTAATTGATAGGCTAGTGTTCCTTAACTGTTTTTTTTCTCCATCTGAGAAAATTTGTATGATTTTGATAATCAAACTATGATGCGTAGTTGACTATAGTCTGATCAGAGTGTGAACCGTTTCTCTCACATGTGTGGAAGAAGAAATAGTTTCTTCATCATCTTCCTTATGTCCTTTTCTGTAAATCAGCTTGGATGTCACATTCAGATAAACTTTAATAGTTGTGTGCCATCCAATTCTTAGAGGCAACTAATATAAGCTGCAATATTTTTCCTCTGTCAACTCGGTCCAGTCCTTGTTCTGTGTTATTTATATATTATATATGTGGGTTTTTCCCTTCTGGTTATTATTATTATTTTGCGGTTCTTATAGAAGGGTAAACAAATTTCCTTATAGATGTTAGAACATTCACAGGGACCCATGCTTCAAAGCAAAACATGGTAGTTGTAAGGGTGTGTGCCCACAGGAATGTTTTGCTGCGTTTGAGATCAGGTTTTGCCTTGGTTTCATGTACATCTATGCTAATCTAATGCCCACTTTACATGTCCCGATATCATCGTCCAACTTCGATAAAAAGTCACGTGATTCTTGCGTTGTCGCCGATATCGTTCGTGCGTTGTTTGGTGGCCGATATTGGATGGACGATCTGGCAGTATCGTGCATTGTGACAGCCCAACACCGACTTGGAGAACAACTTCCCCTATTCACTCCCATGTTAAATGGTCGTTCCCTGGTTCGCGCGTACAAGGGGGCGTAGACATCGCAGTTGTGTTGCCTGCCGATATCTCCCTGTGTGACAGCTCCTATGCGATCTTGGATTTCAGCCAAAAAAATGTGCACTCCCGTGCCGTTGTATCATTGTATCATTGTATCATCATTGTATCATTGTAACATCGAAACGATGTTGGGACGTGTAAAGTGGCCATAATCCTGAGTTTTTGGTTTCCAGCAAAACCTATGTTATTAGGGAAAAGCTTTCACACACACATTGTTTTTTGTTCTATGGAGACAGTGTAAACACCACAAGATTTGCTGCATTTTTGTTTTCCAGCAAAACCTATGGTTCTAGGATTAGCTGTCCCAACACATTGGTTTTTGTTTGGCGAAGAAAGTGGAAACAACTCAGGTTTTGCTGTGTTTTAGAAAGAATGAGCATGTCAATTCTTTGCTGCATTTTTGCTTAAGTGAAAACACCTGTGGTATTTCCATTTTCTGTAGAAACTAAAAACTCAGGATTAGATTAGCATTGATTTACATAAAACCAAGGCAAAACCTGATCTCAAATGCAGCAAAACCTGCCTGTGGGCACATACCCTTATGGCCACTTTACACGTCCCGATATCGGCGTCCAACTCCGATAAAGAGTCACGTGGTTCGTGCGTGGGCCCCGATATCGTTCGTGCGTTGTATGGTGTAAACGTCCAATTCGATGCAAGAACGATGCCAAAACGATATCGGAGAAGAAATGAGCAGGCTCTCCAACGGCCCGATATTGGATGGATGATATGGCCGGATCGTGCTGTGTGAAAGCCCAACAACGATTTGGAGTACAACTTCCCCTATTCTCTCCCATGTTAATTGGTCGTTCCTAGGTTGCCTGTACAAGGGGGCGTGGACATCACAGTTGCGTTGCCTGCTGATATCGCACTGTGTAACATCTCCTATGCGATCTTGGAATTCTGCCCAGAAAAAGCGCACTCCCGCGTCGTTGTATCCAACATCGGACCAATGTTGGGACGTGTAAATTAGGCCATTAGGGTCCCAACAGACTCTAGTCAATCCCTGGGTTTGTGGTGTTTGATAGGTATCAGCAGGCCATGCTTCAGATGTACACTGCAAAATCAGAAATAGATCAAAAAGTGTCCATAGGATGTCATAAGTCTTGTTTACACCACACAATGCACTGTTGAGAACGATGATTTTTCAATTCTCTTGTGCAAAACAAAAGATTATTTTTACATCTGATGAATGAGCATTTTGCTCATTGATTGGGAGAATAGAAGCCTGTCTATATGGTAGATTATGATGTAATGATGATTATTTATATTAATGCTTATTCATGTTAATTGTGCAGTTTAATCGAGCTTTACATTTCCAATACTACTTGTATTAATGCCTTCAGATTACTATGATACCTTGAAAATTATGAATAAATGTGATTAATACTTTGATAAGCAAACATTTGACTAATACCTGTCTTTAATAACCAACTAACGACTTTTGGCTTGATATGCAAGATGAAATGAAATTGCTGTGAATGAGAAGCTACCCAGCCAATGTGCTAAAAGTCTGGCTACTGGGAGGAAATACACTTTAGTCCTCTTGACAGACTCAATCACAGGGGAGAGGCTGGTGTAGTTTCAGTCACTGCTCAATACATAGAGTAACCATGCCTTGGTACTGTTGAGCCAGCTGTCATCCAGAGCATGGTTATCACGAAGCAATCACTGATCTCAGGGAGACCAGTCCAAGAAAACATTGCGGGCAGATGGCTAAAGCGCTCAAACACAGTGAAATCCTAGGTGCATTGCTCCCTGAGAATTACGAATATGCAAATAGAATCCGTGGAGCTTCACTTTCCACTTTCCCCTGAAGAAACCTGCACTAGGCAGGTGAAACGTACGTTGGGCTCCTGGTTTCCTTTTCTATATCCATATGGGCATGATTAACCCTTGATGTGCAGAATCTTCTGGCTTTAAAGATACAAGGTACATTTTCCTGTGTGTTACTTTGTCTCATTTATTTATTTTCACACTAGCTGGCGTCCCGATTCTAAAGAATCGGGTGGTCTAGAATGCATATACAGTTTATTTAGTAAGAATTAACAATAATGCAATTAAGACATGATATCTAGGCATCAACTACCTATGTTTGTATGGTGAATGTAATTTGTGAAAATGTAATTGTTCTGTGGTAAGGCTCTTAGTACACCTACTGGCTAATAATTGTGTATCAATTTAGTAGCTTTATTTAAGATCTGAATATTCATAGTTTACATATCCACCAGTTTGTGTTTGCCCACCAACCACGGCAAGGTGGCCTTACATCTGATGGGGCCCTACTCTACCTTATTTCGATTTCTTAACACTTTGACACCTTTTACATCAGCTTTTTTCTGCTATTTGCAGAAGATGGGGATGAAAAAAGTTGAATGTATGCACTTGCCAGCTAAGGGCCTACACGCGGCACACTTGCAGCAAGTTCCATGCAATGTATATGGAACTTGCGGTTAACTTGCTGTAAATGAGGGAAACGTAATTTCGGCAGCTGCACCAAAAAAAACGCTGGTTACTGGGATTTTGGTGCCGAAACTGCCGTAACCATATGTGCTGCACCTGCCGCAAGTGAACCACAAATTCCATATACATTGCATTCAACTTACGGCAAGTGTGCTGTAGGTCAGCCCTTAGGCAGCAAGTGCAGAAATTATTATTTTTCCACTTAAACTTCCATAAATAACGGAAAAATACTGCTGTAAAAGCAAAATCTCTCTTTTTGTATCTATCTACTTCCCTATCTATCTAAGTTTACAGAACACACCTGAAGATGGAGATGTGTGTGAACAGCCGGCCCACCCGCCTCTTAGCTGTTCACAAAAACCTCACCCTGTTTAAAAACAAAATTAAATCTCTCAGCAGCTATAGTGCTGGAGCTTCAAATACAGGTTCTTATCACCAAATGAAGGCATTTAGATGATACACATTTAACATCTTGTAGTTAATGTGTGTTCCACTTACATATAAAAATTGGTATTGAGATATATCATATTTCTAAATTTATGTAGATATGATATCGAGTTACTAACCGTAAATAGAGCTAACATTACTGATGTATGTAAAGTGCTATTAAATTCATAGCACTATAAAAAAATAAAATATTATATGCTAATGACTACATATGTTATATACGTATTTCCTACGTAAGTACTTAAAATCTATATCTATATGAGTACACTAATTTTTTTGGTATTTTAAATATTTTTTGACTATATTTCTATGGCTACACTAATTTTTTTTTGTTTTTGTGTATTTTCCTTTTCTATATACATATAAGTTTCCTATAGGTCTATCTGTTCTTAAAAAAACCTAATAATCCAAAAAATAGAGAAGTAACTTTAACGTAAAATATTTGTGTAGACTACATTTCGTGTGAAGACTTTGGTACTATCAGGCAATAATTGTCCTTGAAGTGGTGTATTAACCACTTTAACTCTCACATTGCAGCGTTGCTTCATCCTGGAAAAAGCAGCATACAATTGACCATGGGCAAAAACAGGTTCTGGTAGATAAATATTAACTCGATGGAGGGTCTGGCCTTGAGATTTATTTATGGTCATTGCAAATGAGGGCTTGATGGGAAATTGTCTGCGTCTTAACTTGAAAGGCAATCCAGTCTCTGATGGACACAAATCAATGCGTGTGTTACCCCTCAGGGGTCGGCCGCAGGGTTCCAGCGCCCTCTGCTGGAGTAGCGCTGCTCTTCTCCTCCCTTTCCGGGGCTACTGCTTGAGCACATGAAACTACATCTCCAAACCTGTTTCTGCTGGAGAGACTGCAGGGAGCATGCTCCTCCCCTCAGCCAATCACCATGCTTCTGTGTCCTGCTAATCAGGACTGCCCTGCTATGATATAAACTTCCTGTTTCCAGTCAGTCGGGGCCAGAGCAACTTCTCCCTAGTGGAGCTGCCATTTCTGGTCTTGTCAGGTCTTTCCTTATTTGGCTTATTACCTGATTTCTGTGTGTTCCTTCCCACAGATTCCTGCCCTGCCGGCTCCTCGCTGACTTCCTTGTTCCTGGCCGGTTTCCTGGATCTCTTCCAAGCGGATCGCTGTCTCAAGCCTGGCTCTGGATTCCCCGTGTTCCTGGTTCCCCGTTTCCGATCCTATACCCGGTTGCTGTATTGTTTCCCACGTTGCCTTGGGTCGGTTTAACACCCGTGTCCGCTTTATCGGTCCCCCCGAGGTTGGTACCGGCGGTATCCCTGTATAGGGGTTAAGTGCTCCAGGGCCTCCTTCGGTGGTGTTCCGGTGCTGTGACCGTGTGGCCCTCCCCTGGGGCGTGGGTGTGTGTGTTGTTCAAATAAACCTGTTGACTCTACTATACTGGTCCGTCTCTCTGTCATCCCGGTATAAGCATCCGCACTACGCGGTCCAGTGGGTCCGCGTGTGGAGTCCGTCAGTAGGACGTGACAGATTTTGCCCTGGCCATGGACCCCACTGATACCCGGTTTGATGCCCAAAGAGAGCTGACCGCACTCCGCCAGAGTCACGAACAGGTTGTGGCATTTATCCAGTCTCTAGAGGCCCGCTTGGGGGCGTCCTCTACTGTTGATCCCACTCTCTCTTCCCAGATGCTGAGTCTCCGACAGGAATTGGACCTTCTGAGAGAGAACCAGAATCGGATGTTATCCCATATGTCCTCTATGGATGATCTGCTTGCCGGCCTGCTGAGCACGACAGGAAGCCCAGGTTCCGTTCCCGTGCTGCCAACGGGAGCTCCGGCTGGAGCTGTGTCTCCATGCGGGACGCCCAAGCAACCCCCTCGGGTCTCTTTTGCCCTCGGGACCGGGGAGGTGGACGCCGATGCCCCGAGCCCCCTGCGCGGGTTCCTGGCCGGTCTCCGTCCGGGGGGGCATAGAGGGGGGGGTACTGTTACCCCTTGGGGGTCGGCCGCAGGGTTCCAGCGCCCTCTGCTGGAGTAGCGCTGCTCTTCTCCTCCCTTTCCGGGGCTACTGCTTGAGCACATGAAACTACATCTCCAAACCTGTTTCTGCTGGAGAGACTGCAGGGAGCATGCTCCTCCCCTCAGCCAATCACCATGCTTCTGTGTCCTGCTAATCAGGACTGCCCTGCTATGATATAAACTTCCTGTTTCCAGTCAGTTGGGGCCAGGGCAACTTCTCCCTAGTGGAGCTGCCATTTCTGGTCTTGTCAGGTCTTCCTTATTTGGCTTGTTACCTGATTTCTGTGTGTTTCTTCCCACAGATTCCTGCCCTGCCGGCTCCTCGCTGACTTCCGTGTTCCTGGCCGGTTTCCCAGATCTCTTCCAAGCGGATCGCTGTCTCAAGCCTGGCTCCGGATTCCCCGTGTTCCTGGTTCCCTGTTTCCGATCCTATACCCGGTTGCTGTATTGTTTCCCACGTTGCCTTGGGTCGTTTTAACACCCGTGTCCGCTTTATCGGTCCCCCCGAGGTTGGTACCGGCGGTATCTCTGTATAGGGGTTAAGCGCTCCGGGGCCTCCTTCGGTGGTGTTCCGGTGCTGTGACCGTGTGGCCCTCCCCTGGGGCGTGGGTGTGTGTGTTGTTCAAATAAACCTGTTGACTCTACTATACTGGTCCGTCTCTCTGTCATCCCAGTATCAGCATCCGCACTACGCGGTCCAGTGGGTCCACGTGTGGAGTCCGTCAGTAGGACGTGACAGCGTTGAATGAATACCACATTTCCTGCTGCTGAGCCACTAATGACTTTTGCCTGTATGAAATTGGCATGTAAGGCAGTGGCGCGTACCATTGCAGAGACCTTTTTTCGTGTTGAGATTACGTAGTAACATGACAATGGTGCCAATTTTAAGTTTGAGCCGATGTGAAGGCATTCCAGTTCGTGTTAGGGAATTCAAAAACTCAAGTGGGTATTGATCCAGGTCATCAGCTTCATCGTGATCGATGGAATCATCACTGATATATTCGGTATAGTCACCTATCAATAAATCCATGACTTGAGAATAGACTTTCTCCACGTTCTCATTTTTTGGACATAAAATTGCATGAGAAGCAGCTGTATTTATGCTTTCGGTGTCATTTACATCAATACAAAGATGTTGTCCAAAAATGTCAATTATTAAAGAGCCAGTGCATATCATGTCTGGAGGAATTTCAATAACATCAGCTCCAAGGTTATCTTCATTAGATAGTTCACCATTTCCCAGTCGAAGCAACCAACTGCTGTAGTCAGGATCAATGGAGCGCATGTTGTTAATAAGTGGCATGCGAGTAAAATGGTGCCAATGTTGTGAGTATTTTAAACAGCTCTCTACAACCTCAGTTCTTGTGCCATGAGGGATGACAGGAAGACATTGTCTAAAGTCGCCTCCAAAAACAATGACTTTACCTCCAAAGGGTGTTTTTTCTTTGTGAGCTAAATTAGTTGTCATGACATCACGTAAAACTCTATCAATAACATGCAGTGCATATTTGGATAGCATTGTGCACTCATCAATAATAAAAAGTTTAGTGCAGTGAAAATCTTTTGCTGCATCGGTATCATTCTTAATCCTGGAAACAGATGTTTCATTCACAGGAATTGGAATCCCATAAAGAGAATGAATGGTTCGTCCACCTTGTAGCAAGTTGGCGGCAATTCCAGTAGTGGCAGCAGGTGACACAATGTCTCCTTGTCCTCTTAGCTGATGTAGGAGTAGGTGATATGGGTACGTTTTTCTGCTGCCACCAGGACCATCAAGGAAAAAACACTTTGGTGTAGAATTAGTGTCTTCTAAAGCTTGAGTGATAGCATCCAAAGCATAAAGTTGTTCCTCATTTAGAGTAGCTTTCATTTCAGCAGCTGTTGATAACTCATAATCTTTATCATACTGTGGGAGGAGGTGTTGTTTTTTGACTGGATGTGGCAAATTAAAATCAGTATAAGTTTTGCCAAGAGCTTTAAGAACATGTTGGATATCTTTCATAGCATAGCCTTCACAATTGACACACTCGAGAGTGTCAGAGTGGTATGCATGGCAGTAGTCTTCTACAAAGTGTTGCTTAAATTCATCCCATAAGTCCCGAGGTTGAGCTGGAGGACCAAATATACAAATGTAGGCAAACATGTCACGTAACTGTGCTGGCATGTTGAGAATACTGGCATCAAGTAATGTATTTCTCCACAGACTATCATCAAATAGTAAGCCAAGGGCTAATGCCGCGTCTTTGAAGCTTTGATGTATGACTCCGTGTACAGTTTTTATGCTGTCAAAACTGGTTGCACCTTTGACATGTAACAATAACAATCTAAAATAGTAGAGTTCTTGGTCTTTCAAACTGACAGTAAACATTTGTCCAATCACAGAACCACCTGCTCGTTTTCTTACTTCCCAAGAACCTTCTTTCCAAACATAGTTCTCTAGAATTTCACGGTATAAATACTGTTTATGCATGGGATATGCGAATATTCTCCAAGCTGCTTCCGGTGCACTGACATATCTTGAGTCCATGAATTGGTGTGTTTCATCATGTTGGATGTTAGTCTGTGAGATTTCAAGATTGGCTTTATCATGTCCTTTGTAGACGTATTTAAATAAATATTTCACAGCCTGAATGGAACCACAAACTTCAACGTTAATATGGCAGTTGTATTTTAATAGCAGGAATGGATTATATGGAACCACCCACGAATTGTCAATCATGTGAGAATGGTGTTGAAAAGATGGGCCAAATTTTCGGCGATAAGTAGGATAGGCATCCTTAGCTATAATGATTTTTGTTTGCAAATCTTTAGGGAAACCTTTGCTACACTTCCCCAGATCCATCCAGGGAGAATTTGGATTGTGTTCTCCACACGGACCATGAATCATATGTTGGAGAACAATTGTTATGGAGCAGAGGGTAGTGGGTAGGATTAGGAATTCTGCCCACACTGTATTGTCTACGTCGTCCTCCGTCCTTAATTTGGAGTTGCTATCACGAATGAGTAAAATGTGAGCATGTGGTAGGCCACGTTTCTGAAATTCAATGACATGAACCATCGCGCACACTTTTCCAAACAATCCCTTGTTAATATCTCTTAAAAGAGCATCGAGCTTAATTTTGAAAACACGTGTAACTAAATCTGGTCTGTGTTCCGCACGCTGCCATGGTTGTAAATTAGCAGTTATTTCACTCCATTTTGGATTACAGGTCATGGTTATAAAGAGATCAGGGCAACCATATTTTGTGACAATTGACATGGCATCTTGGTACCGCTGCTGCATGTTTCTGGGACTACCTTCAAATGAGGATGGTAAAATCACAGTTTTTCCATTGGGGATTCCCTTCTCAATAGATTTTTTAAGTAGATGTTCTTGTAGAACGCAATAATCCTCCACTTTGAGATCCTTTTGGTGTTTGCGGATGTAATGGAGTCGATTGACTTCAATTTTCACATAAGCATCGACAAAATATTGCTGAGGGAGTTTTCCACCATGGAGGAGTGGATTGAAGTCATTTCTGACAGACAGCACATAGCAGTAATATTGTAGTTGTGTAATCCGACGTGGATTTTGTCCTTGGTGCTTAAGTCCATCATGCCATCCTTGGTTTCCATGAGGGAAAAATAAAGGATATAATAAGGCATCGAAATTGCTGTGTAGGATAATTACTTGTTGCGTTTTGGGAGCTAAAGGGTTGTTCGGGTCAGGTTTCAGATGAATTAATATGTCGCAATTAAATGGTGGCTCTCCATCATCATTTTCAAAGACAACGGCGACTTCATTCACAGTCGGATTATTTATAGCGTCTTGGATCTTGCGTGCAATCTTGTTTCAGGGCCATGGTTATATTTGGCATGACAGTGTTATTTTGTAAAGCTTTAATCTGTTCTTCATGTTCCACATCTCTTAACATCTTGTACGCAGCTACAAATGGATTGACAGTGTCTAAAAGAGTTGCAATAAGACTCATCAGAGTGGGATGACATTTCTGATTTTCTTTACATTGCAAGCGTTGTTCTGTAGCAGTAGCAGTGTCCAAAATATAAAGTTGGGCATACGCGGGAACTTGATCTTCAGAGGGATGTAGTGTTCCAGTGCAGTGGTATATTTGTCCATGTATGCGGAAACAATATGGGCCATGTCCAGGTGGTGGTGAAATATTTGCACCCATGGAGGCGAAAGCAAATGAACTGTTAATGCTGCGTATGTTATCCATGAAATTTTTTACTGAATGGACTTTCTCCTTTCATTAAAAGTATCAAGATGTCTGGATATTGTGGTATTGGTATACGGACTTTGGCCTTATAACAACAAAGGGTAAAACTTTTATCTGATGGTATTTCATCCCTAAAATGTAGGGCGTTACAATGTTTACACAAATAGTTCATAGGACCACAGGTGTGTTCTTCAATAGTACTGTCATCTTGAGTGACAGCTTTAGGCAGTAGAGGGTGAGGCATTGTTAAAGGGGCATTAGAACGTTTGTGTAGAGCCATGTATATTAACCGTTGGAGAGGTATAGGCTCCTGAAGGTGTGATGAATCTTCATTTGAGGTAGATTTATTTTGACGGTGTAAACGGCGGGCAGCAGCAGCTTTTTGTAAGCGATTTTTGTGCGACTTAGGAGACTCATTAGTGACACATGTGTGAAAGGCAGCGTTAACTTTGTTCAGGCGACAGCGTTTAGCTTCTGAAGTCTCAGCATAACGGTATTTGCGCTTAAGTTTAGTGTGTGAAGCTGGTGCAGTATTTGCAGTGTGAGCACCTTGAGTAACTGTGCACATTAAAGTGTTATTGTGGTCGAAAAGCATGACTGTGGAAGGGGGGGTAGTTTTTCTGCGGCGTTCACGTGCTGTGGCAGCTTGTTGTTGTAAACGTATGGCTTTGTGCTCAGGAGCCTCATTGGCGATACGTGTATTAAAAGCAGACTTAACGGTGTCCAGGCGATGGCGTCTCTGTTGTTCAGTTTCGTTAGCACGCTGCTGTCGTTTACGCACTGCAGCGGCGGCTTTTTTGTCCTTGTCATTCTGATTCTTATTATTGGCGCTTATGTTGGCGTGGGCAAATTACCGTACGTGTACGGGTTACTGACAGCAAGGTGATCAGAGTCAGCAGGTATTAGGAGTAACCAAGAGAGTAATAAGGCGTAGTTATTTTTCAGAAAGATAGAGCAAGTAATAGGCAGTATATAGTATTAATATATAGGATTAGTCCTTTAATGTCAATGCAGTGGCTAATAGTAGCCAGGAAGTAATATTGGCAATGAAAGGGTTAATCTTAGTTGGTGGTAATGATACAGAATAGGTGAATAGCAGGCACTAAGTTTTATAAGAAAATTTGTACAGTTAAAGGAGTGTCTGTATATAGCAACTTAAAGAAGGTGAAATAGTCAATATGCCAGAAAGGGTTAACAGGGAGTAGTGAAATATAGCAGGTTAAAGTTGTAATTTCACAGTTCCTGAATACGAAATTAAATAATTAATATAGGTTTTAGCTCTTTTTTGAAGAAGTTCAGCGGCAGCTGGAAATGTGAGAGGCACTGCGCAGTAGAATGAAGCTGTGAGGTGAAATTTCAAATTTCGCGCTCTAAAATGGCGGCCGCGAAATTTTGAAATTTCGCGCTCTAAAATGGCGGCTGCGAAATCTCGCGAGATTTCGGAGCCATCATGTATAGCCGTTTAGCGCGCCGACCAATCAAAAGTGTATTTCAAAGATGGCGTAATTGCGCGCGGCGCTATTCTGATTGGTCGCCGCATTCAGCGCGCTGACCAATCAGAATAGCTGCGCGCTGTATGGCAACATACTTCAAATACACTGTACTCAGTGTATTTCAAATATGGTGGCATAGCGAGCGCCGCTATTCTGATTGGTCGGCACGCTGAACGCGGCGATCAATCAGAATAGCGGCGCGCTGAAAGCCGCCATACTTCAAATACACTGACTACAGTGTATTTTAAATATGGCGGCATTGTGCGCGCTGCTATTCTGATTGGTCTGCCCGATGAAGGCGGCGACCAATCAAAATAGCGGGGCACGGAGCGGCCGCGAGGTAGCCGGGAGCCGACCTTGGCTCCCGGCGGAGCGAGCCGGGGATCTCCGTGCCGGCCAGATCCGCGGCTCAGCTCCGGGGAGCCACGAGCCAGCCGAGATTTGGCCAGTACCGCCGCCGCCATTCTGATTGGTCGCTCGTTTGCGAGTGACCAATCAGATTCAAGCCGCGGCATGGCGCCATGGTTTCAAATCTAAGAAGTTAAAAAAAAAATTTAAAAGATGGCGCCGTGCTTCACGGCGCTCTTTTCCTTGGTCGGCACCAGGCACGAGCGACCAATGAGAAGAGTGGGGCGTGGCACGGCGCCATATTTGAAATCCAGCGGGAACTTTGGATTTCAAATATCGTCTCCCGCCCTACTCTTCTCATTGGCCGTTCGCGCCTGGTGCCGACCAATGAAAAGTGCGCCGCGAAACACGGCGAGCCGGGGATCTCTGTGCCGGCCATACCCGCAGCTCAGCTCCGGGGAGCCGTGAGCCAGCCGGGACTTGCCCGGTACCGCCGCCGCCATTCTGATTGGTCGCTCGATCGCGGGGAGCGCCGCGGCTGAGCTCAGGGCAGCGGGTCGGCAGGCAGGAGACGACCGGCTGAAGCCGTGCCGAAGGTAGCCGCGGCTGAGCTCCGGGCAGCGACTCGCCACCCTGGGTCCCACGGTCGTTCCACTTAGGGCGGCCATCTTGGTTCACCCTGAGCGGGTGTACCTTGGGACAAAGTTCCGGAAGTGTGTGCAAAGTGACGGAACTGATGTCACAAATTGCTTGTGGTTTTATATATTAGATGCTGCTAATTATGCAGTAAGCACTTTTGAGATTGCACACAGGAAGGTTGTGCCTTGTTCTATTGTTATTCATAGGTCACTTTATTATGAGATACTAGTAAAAAGGCCCGATGCAATTGCATCGGGAGCGCGGTGAAATGAATTGTGTGTATACAGGCGGGTGAATGGGGAGCAGAGTATAGAGGCGGCTCTGTGGGTAGCAGAGTATAGAGGCGGCTCTGTGGGTAGCAGAGTATAGAGGCGGCTCTGTGGGTAGCAGAGTATAGAGGCGGCTCTGTGGGTAACAGAGTATAGAGGCGGCTCTGTGGGTAGCAGAGTATAGAGGCGGCTCTGTGGGTAGCAGAGTTTAGAGGCGGCTCTGTGGGTAGCAGAGTATAGAGGCGGCTCTGTGGGTAGCAGAGTATAGAGGAGGCTCTGTGGGTAGCAGAGTATAGAGGCGGCTCTGTGGGTAGCAGAGTATAGAGGCGGCTCTGTGGGTAGCAGAGTATAGAGGCGGCTCTGTGGGTAACAGAGTATAGAGGCGGCTCTGTGGGTAGCAGAGTATAGAGGCGGCTCTGTGGGTAGCAGAGTTTAGAGGCGGCTCTGTGGGTAGCAGAGTATAGAGGCGGCTCTGTGGGTAGCAGAGTATAGAGGCGGCTCTGTGGGTAGCAGAGTATAGAGGCGGCTCTGTGGGTAGCAGAGTATAGAGGCGGCTCTGTGGGTAGCAGAGTATAGAGGCGGCTCTGTGGGTAGCAGAGTATAGAGGCGGCTCTGTGGGTAGCAGAGTATAGAGGCGGCTCTGTGGGTAGCAGAGTATAGAGGCGGCTCTGTGGGTAGCAGAGTATAGAGGCGGCTCTGTGGGTAGCAGAGTATAAGGCGGCTCTGTGGGTAGCAGAGTATAGAGGCGGCTCTGTGGGTAGCAGAGTATAGAGGCGGCTCTGTGGGTAGCAGAGTATAGAGGCGGCTCTGTGGGTAGCAGAGTATAGAGGCGGCTCTGTGGGTAGCAGAGTATAGAGGCGGCTCTGTGGGTAGCAGAGTAGTAGAGGCGGCTCTGTGGGTAGAAGAGTATAGAGGCGGCTCTGTGGGTAGCAGAGTATGATGTGGCGGGTGGCTGGAGGGGTGAGGCGAGCAGAGGGTGGAGGGGTGAAGAGAGGTGGTAGTGGAGGGGTGAAGAGAGCTGCGGCTGGAGGGGTGAGGAGAGCTGCGGCTGGAGGGGTGAGGAGAGCTGCGGCTGGGGGGTGAGGAGAGGTGCGGATGGAGGGGTGAGGAGAGGTGCGGCTGGAGGGGTGAGGAGAGCTGCGGCTGGAGGGGTGAGGAGAGCTGCGGCTGGAGGGGTGAGGAGAGCTGCAGCTGGAGGGGTGAGGAGAGCTGCGGCTGGAGGGGTGAGGAGAGGTGTGGATGGAGGGGCGAGGAGAGGTGCGGATGGAGGGGCGAGGAGAGGCATGGCTGGAGGGGCGAAGGGAGGTGGTAGTGGAGGGCGAAGGGAGGTGGTAGTGGAGGGGCGAGGATAGCTGCGGCTGGAGGGGCGAGGAGAGCTGCGGCTGGAGGGGCGAGGAGAGCTGCGGCTGGAGGGGCGAGGAGAGCTGCGGCTGGAGGGGCGAGGAGAGCTGCGGCTGGAGGGGCGAGGAGAGGTGCGGCTGGAGCGGGGACATCACCGCTCGGCGGCAGGACGTGGCTGCGTGCTGGGGCAGATCACAGCCCCAGTTACACGCCATTGTCCTCAGCGGCGGGTTGGGTGCTGCAGAGAGGGATCAGTTCCTCCTCTCAGGTCACACATGTGGCCTGAGGGGAAGGAGGGGATTGGGCGGTGTGTGGTAAACAGAGGACGGGCATCCGATTGGTCCAGGACGCCGAGTCCTGGCCAAAGGGATGGGCGTCGTGTGTACAACACAGCGCCCAATCCGCTTGCAGGGGCGGCGGCGGGCAATGGGAGTGAGCGGAGCCTGCAAAGCCTGAGACGGTCTGCTGACTCCCATTGGCGGCTGCCACCCACAGGACGACATCACTGGCTCCCGGCACCCGCATACAGCCCCTACACCGCTACTCCACCAGCATGGGGACACTGAGGCCCCAGCGGTGAGAGAGCGTCGAGGGGCGGAAGCCACCGGCGGCATCCGGGCTGCGTGGACCTGGCGGAGGCGGCGAGGCCGGTGGCGATGAAGCGGGGCCGACGGTTTGCAGGATGGCAGCGGTGTCAGGTAGTGCGGCTGAGGATGGAGGAGGCTGTGAGGACGGAGGAGGCTGTGAGGACGGAGGAGGCTGTGAGGACGGAGGAGGCAGGGGGGACGGAGGAGGCAGGAGGGACGGAGGAGGCAGTAAGGACGGAGGAGGCAGTGAGGACGGAGGAGGCAGTGAGGATGGAGGAGGCTGTGAGGATGGGGAGGCTGTGAGGCTGGAGGAGGCTGTGAGGCTGGAGGAGGCTGTGAGGCTGGAGGAGGCTGCTCAATTCTTATACTTACAATAGGCGAGCGCTCGCTGCAGGGAGGAGTAGCAGTCATTGTTGTGATAGGACCTTGCATGTCAGAATGACATCAGCGTTCGGTGCAGTGATTGGTGCGTTTGCGGTCATGTGATATCACATGGCCGCAAGCGGGCCAATCACAGCGCTGAACGCAGATGTCATTGTGACATCATGCAAGGTGCTATCAGCAGAATGGGTGCTTTGTTAGCTCCGGGCGCCGCTGTCATGGAATGTGGCGGTGAGCGTCGGGGGAGCGGGAGGATGTGGCGGGTGAGCGGTGGGCTGTGCGTGGAGCGGGCAGTGGTTGGGGTGTGGGGGTAAGGAGGAGCAGTGTGGGTGAGTGGGGGCAGTGTTGGTGAGTAGGGGGTAAGGAGGGGCAGTGTGGGGAGTGAGGGCATAGGGGGGTAAGAGGAGTGAGCAGGGGCAGTGTGGGTTAATGGGGGGGGTAAGCAGGGGCAGTGTGGGTGAGTGTGGGTTAAAGGGGGCAGTGTGGGTGATAGGGGTGGTAGGCATGGGCAGTGTGGGGAGTGAGGAGATAGGGGGGGTAAGAGGATTGAGGAGGGGCAGTGTGGGGAGTGAGGAGATAGGGGGGTAAGAGGAGTGAGGAGATAGGGGGGGGGTTAAGCAGGAGCAGTGGGGGTGGAGATGTGCGGGGCGGCGCCCCTGTAATGATTACTTGAGGAGCGGTGGGGGGAATGGGGGCGGGTGGTTAGAGTGTGCAGGGCCGGCAGTGCTGTAGGCTATAATGGAAGTGCAGGGCGGGCGCCATCTTACCGTGGTCCGTGTCATTGAGGCAGGCGTCGGGTGATGGTGGCGGCGGTGTCTTTTGTACTGGCGCTCCCCCTGGCTGCTGGCGATTGGGGCTGAGGGCTCGCACTGTCTAATGGACGGTGCGGCCCTGGCGGCGGGGGTGATCGGGAGCATGGGTTGAGGGAGTAGGAGAGCGGCGGGCGGGCTGTGGAGCAGGGGCGCCATCTTCCCGTGGTCCGCTACGGCGGGCCGCGTCATTGAGGCAGACGTTGGGTGATGGTGGCGGCGGTGGCTTTTCTGCTGGCGCTCCCCTCGGCTGCTGGCGATTGGGGCTGAGGGCTCGCACTGTCTAATGGACGGTGCGGCCCTGGCGGCGGGGGGTAGCGGGAGCTTGGGTTGAGGGAGCGGGAGAGCGCCGGGCGGGGTGTACAGCGGTCAGAATCTGCGGCTCGCGATGGCGCAAGCGCGCCATCGCTCACTCTCAGTGGCGCAAAGCATCTTGGGATTCGGCTACAGTGCCCGAATTCCCAACTGCCAATTATATAAGTAGATGCTGAATAGCTCCATTATACTTGTTACTGTAAAGTTTGTACCGGCGTAGCATGTGTACAGGGTCCTTGCATGGACACCTTTTATGCCAATTTGTGATTACTGTATCAGAACAATTTATATTGTGGTTTTTCTTGCCCATTATTTTGGATGTAAAGCACTTTTTACTCTCCTTTTTCTGAAACACTTTCCTTTCTATATTAAGGCTTTAATAAAAAAAAGCTTTAGTTTACTGCTTGGTACTCGCGCATTTTTTGTCCACAATGTTGTATTCTGAGTATTACTTGCATTTGCACCGTCCCTAAGATAGTCATCTTTTTGGGGCAGGTAGCATATTAATTATGATGCCAATTCAGGTTTTGTTAACCCTCTGGGGTGATGAGGAAGATCACATCCTTCAGAGCTGGCATTTCTTGAGATGGATCCATTACATATCCAAACTGCATACTGCAAGCACACAGTAGCAAAGTGTAGCTGCATTGCACAGCAGTGCCAAGATGGCACTGGGCTCAACAGTGACACATCTTTGCTTTGCCTAGGGGCTCGCCTTTTCTAGTGCCAGGACACAATCACTTATAGAATATTATTGTTTACACAATTTTGTTGCCTAGCTCTTAATTAACCCCTCCATGGGGTGGTCTGCAGAAAGTACCTGATTTTCAAATCTCAATCACCAGGCAACAGGTAGCACAAGAGGTTACAGCTGTGTGGAGTGATTATTGAAGCCTAATATATTTGGAGGAGAAATAAGGAAAAAAAATAGTTTATTTAGCTCACCACCAATTCATCTGTAATGTTGAATAAGCCTAGTAGACTGCAATGTACAGACAGTTTCAATATTAATAATGCAAAAAGCACACTTGTGTACATGCCAAAAATCTGTATTCTAAACTAAACCTATGGAATGAAATGAAATAAACTGCACAATTTCAAGAAGCAATATGTACAGTATGGTATTTCATGAGTATGAACAGATCTATAAAACCATGTGTGTGCAGCATATAAAGACCACATGATATTTTTATATGAATTGCTATCACATAAGTAAAGAAGAAATGGCCTTGCATGAGGCTGACCCTCTGCAACAATAAAGGTTTGCTCTCCAAAACAATAATAATTAAAAAAAATAATAAAATATTCAATTCTTTTGAATGTTAAGCTTTCTAAAATTGATATTTAAAGGACATTGTAAGGTTCTTGGACTTCAAAGCTGCTGCCACATCTGGCACTGTTTTTAAAATTCACACCATGCAGGTATCAAAACACCTGAAAACTCTAGTAGCTTAAAAAAATCTTTTAATGCTCCAAAAAGTCCTACAGATAAAAAGAAAACAGTAGACCCGATGACTGGGAACATTTCTAACCATAAGGTCAGCTGTTATTCCCAGCCAGTGGGTCTTCCAGAAAGTGTTTAGGCCCTAAACAATCAGGAAAAGTTTTAGGGCCATTTTAAATTTAGAATTTGTTCCCAAACAAAGCCGTGGTTGCTGATTCTTTGGTTTCTTTAGAATCATCAATGTTCATGCTGAATTTAAAATCGGTGAACATGTTCAGGTAAACTTCACTTATCTCTAGTAATAATCACCTAAGGCTGGGTCACACATAGAAGTCCGTTTTGGAAGTGATTTTCATCACCAATCCGTTTTTTATAGGGTGCTTTTTGAGCCTCCTGCACCCCTGAACGTTTTTGGACTTAGTAATTTTTTCATTAAAAACGCATATGCGTTAACGCATGCGTTAACGCAGGTGCCTATATGTGCCATGCGTTAACGCATGCGTTTCCCATAGGGCCCCATGTTAAAAAAAACGCATGCGTTTTTTAACTGATGCCAAAAACGTTGCTAGCAACGTTTTTGGCTCAAAAACGGACAGAGCAATGTTTTGAGGTCCAGAAAAAAACGGACAGGGTGTTTATTACATCCAATCCGTTTTTCTGTCAGTTTTTGGACTTAGAAAAAAAAAATGCCAAAAATGAAGCCAAAAACGGACCAAGGGCTTATGTGTGACCCCAGCCTAAGCAGGGTAACAATGCAATAATTTTAATTTGTATGTGTACATGGTATTACAGCAACTGTAGCCATTGTAGATGACTACAATGTGATGCTCCCAGTCAACAAGATCAGAAACCAGCCGGCAACAATAGTCCAGACAATAGATGTTACAACCGAAGCACATGTATCCAGGTCCAGTAAGCATGAATAGTCCTTATGGTAGTTCTAAAATCCAGAAGTTAGATATCACTACCGCAGCATAGGTATTCAGCTTGAGTTCCCATAGTCAATCTCTAGGTTTCAGGACATGGCCTAGCAAGAGATCCCCTTGTTTCAAATTCATAGCACCAACTGGCTAAATGTACTATGTAGCTTATTGTACTAGAAATCCAGTCTCTTGCCCTGCCTGCAGGATGTGTATTGGGGAAAAGCCCTGCAGAGAGGAGCAAATATGCATCACTCCCAAACAGATGCAGGACATTGAATGTTAATGTAGACCTGATTACATTATAATATACGAAAACAGGCTGGAAGTGACACTCTGGTACATCACCTTCAACCTTCAACTCAAGAACAATAAAATTGATGTAACTAGTGATCTGTGCTAGAAATGTCTGATAGTCATTATCATAGAATCATATAATGGTATAAATGTAGGGGACTTTCTCAGTCATCTGGTCCAACCTCCCTGCTCAAAGCAGGATTTTCTAAATCATCTCAGACAGATATCTGTCCAGCCTCTGTTTGAAGACTTCCATTCAAGGGGAACTCACCACCTCTTGGGCAGCCTTTTCTGCTCCTTGATCACCCTCAAAAAGTTTTTTCTAATATCTAATCTGTGTCTCCTCCTATTTAGTTTAATCTCATTGCTTCTAGTCTTTCTTGTGCAAATGAGAATAAAGCTGATCCCTCTACAGAATGACACTCCTTAAAGTATTTGTAGAAAGCTATTAAGCCTCCTCTCAGTCTTCTTTTTGGCAAGCTAAACATTTCCAAATCCTGTAACCATTTCACATGCCAGCTCCTTACAGTCATTAACAATGTTACATTTCTATAAAATTAGTATTTTACCATATCCTATTTTTATAGTTTTTCTATGTTTACAATTCTCAGCTGTATGGATAGTTTTTTTCACAATCTGAGCTAACTTCTTTTGCCTGATCATAACGGGGTTAACAGAAGGGATGAGCGAGTATGCTTGACACTACTCGGTACTCGCACGAATATCTCGGTACTCGGGGTACTCGGCGAGTACTAAGTAATTTCCCGATACTCTTGCTATGCTCGGGGTCCACCTCCCTGCATGTTGGCGCTCTTTACAGATCCAGCCCGCATGCAGGGATTGGCTGACAGACACTGTAATGCCACAGCCATGTTGGTTGTGGCATTACAGTGATTGGCTGGCCGCACAGCATCATCAGGTCTTTATAAGACCTGACCGCGCTGTGCTCGTCACTCAGCTCCACAGACAGCCAGTGTAGGGAGAGGTGCTGCTGATTGAGGGACAGATTTGTGGCCTTTCAGCTAGTGAAGGTGCAGGGCTGCCAGTCTAATTACCACAACAGTCCTTCTGAGGACTAATAGAGCTGTATACAGGCAGGCAGGGAGGCAGGGTATATAGAAAACTTCGTTGTGCCAATATACCAGCCTGCATCACATCTGGGGCTGGTGTACAGGGTCATCCATCCCAAAACAGTGTATTATGGATTATTTAGCTCTCGGAAATTAGGATACACCAAAAGACTTGCTATTCTCGTCAATGTTTGTGTCTGACCAGTCCACCTGCAGGGCCTTAATCTCTAATCTCAGTGTCGTGCTAAAAACCAAATCTTGTCTGCATTCATTTAGCATTTTAGTGCAGCTTGAGTACGTTTTAGCGTAAATTAGGATATGACAAAAGACTCGCTATTCTCGTCAGCGCTTGTGTCTGACCAGTCCACCTGCAGGGCCTTAATCTGTTAACTCAGTGTCCAGCTCAAAACCAAACCTTACCTGCATTCATTTAGCATCTTAGTGCAGCTGGAGTACGTTTTAGCGTTAATTAGGATACGCCAAAAGACTCACTATTCTCGTCAGCGTTTGTGTCTGACCAGTCCACCTGCAGGGCCTTAATCTGTTAACTCAGTGTCCAGCTCAAAACCAAACCTTACCTGCATTCATTTAGCATCTTAGTGCAGCTGGAGTACGTTTTAGCGTTAATTAGGATACGCCAAAAGACTCACTATTCTCGTCAGCGTTTGTGTCTGACCAGTCCACCTGCAGGGCCTTAATCTGTTAACTCAGTGTCCAGCTCAAAACCAAACCTTACCTGCATTCATTTAGCATCTTAGTGCAGCTGGAGTACGTTTTAGCGTTAATTAGGATACGCCAAAAGACTCACTATTCTCGTCAGCGTTTGTGTCTGACCAGTCCACCTGCAGGGCCTTAATCTCTTATCTCAGTGTCCAGCTAAAAAACAAATCTTGTCTGCATTCATTTAGCATCTTAGTGCAGCTGCAGTAGATTGCAGCATAAATTAGGATACGCTAAAAGACTCGCTATTCCCGTCAGCGTTTGTGTCTGACCAGTCCAACTGCAGGGCCTTAATCTCTAATCTCAGTGTCATGCTAAAAACCAAATCTGGTTTGCATTCATTTAGCATCTTAGTGCAGCTGCAGTAGGTTGCAGCGTAACTTAGGATACGCTAAAAGACTCGCTATTCTCGTCAGCGTTTGTGTCTGACCAGTCCACCTGCAGGGCCTTAATCTGTTATCTCAGTGTCCAGCTAAAAACCAAATCTTGTCTGCATTCATTTAGCATCTCAGTGCAGATTGAGTACGTTTTAGCGTAAATTAAGATATGACAAAAGACTCGCTATTCTCATCAGCGCTTGTGTCTGACCAGTCCACCTGCAGGGCCTTAATCTGTTAACTCAGTGTCCAGCTCAAAACCAAATCTTTACTGCATTCATTTAGCATCTTAGTGCAGCTTGAGTAGTTTTAGCGTTAATTGGGATACGCCAAAAGACTCGCTATTTTCATCAGCGTTTGTGTCGGACCAGTCCAACTGCAGGGCCTTAATCTGTTATCTCAGGTCCAGCTAAAACACAAATCTTGTCTGCATTCATTTAGCATCTTAGTGCAGCTGGAGTACGTTTTAGCGTAAATTAGGATACACCAAAAGACTGGCTATTTCTCGTTAGCGTTTGTGTCTGACCAATCAACAGCAGGGCCTTAATCTGTTTTCTCAGTGTCCAGCTAAAAACCAAATCTTGTCTGCATTCATTTAGCATCTTAGCGCACTTGAAGTATGTTTTAGCGTAAATTAGGATGCCAAAAGATCTCGCTATTCTTGTCAGCGTTTGTGTCGGACCAGTCCACCTGCAGGGCCTTAATCTTTAATCTCAGTGTCGTGCTAAAAACCAAATCTTGTCTGCATTCATTTAGCATCTTAGTGCAGCTGCAGTAGGTTGCAGTGTAAATTAGGATACGCCAAAAGACTCACTATTCTCGTCAGCGTTTGTGTCTGACCAGTCCACTTACAGGGCCTTAACTCTCTAATCTCAGTGTCGTGCTAAAAAACAAATCTTGTCTGCATTCATTTAGCATCTTAGTGCAGCTGCAGTAGGTTGCAGAGTAAATTAGGATCGCTAAAAGACTCACTATTCTCAACAGCAGTTTGTGTCTGACCATTCCACCTGCAGGGCCTTAATCTGCTATCTCAGTGTCCAGCTAAAAACCAAATCTTGTCTGCATTCATTTAGCATCTTAGTGCAGCTGCAGTAGGTTGCAGCGTTAAATTAGGATACACCAAAAGACTCGCTATTCTCGTCAGCGTTTGTGTCTGACCAGTCCATCTGAGGGCCTTAATCTGTATCTCAGTGTCCAGCTAAAAAACCAAATCTTGTCTGCATTCATTTAGCATCTTAGTGCAGCTGAGTACGTTTTATCGTAAATTAGGATACGCCAAAAGACTCGCTATTCTCAACAGCGTTTGTGTCTGACAGTTCAACTGCAGGGCCTTATTGTTATCTCACTGTCCTGCTAAAAACCAAATCTTGTCTGCATTCATTTAGCATCCTAGTGCAGCTTGAGTACGTTTTAGCATAAATTAGGATACTCAAAAGACTCGCTATTCTCAATATCTTTGTGTCTGACCAGCCCACCTGCAGGGCCTTAATCTTAATCTCAGTTCCTGCTAAAAAACAAATCTTGTCGCATTCATTTAGCATTTTAGTGCGGCTGCAGTAGGTTGCAGCGTAAATTAGGATACGCCAAAAGACTCGCTATTCTCGTCAGCGTTTGTGTCTACCAGTTCAACTGCAGGGCCTTAGTATGTTAATCTCACTGTCATGCTACAAACCAAATCTTGTCTGCATTCATTTAGTATCCTAGTGCAGCTTGAGTATGTTTAGCGTAAATTAGGATATGCCAAAAGACTCGCTAATCTCGTCAGCGTTTGTGTCTGACCAGTCCACCTGCAGGGCCTTAATCTCGTTATCTCAGTGTCCAGCTAAAAACCAAATCTTGTCTGCATTCATTTAGCATCTTAGTGCAGCTGAGTACGTTTAGCGTAAATTAGGATACGCCAAAAGACTCCTATTCTCATCAGCGTTTGTGTCTGACCAGTCCACCTGCAGGGCCTTAATCTCTAATCTCAGTGTCGTGCTAAAAACAAAATCTTGTCTACATTCATTTAGCATCATTAGTGCAGCTGCAGTAGGTTGCAGCGTAAATTAGGATACACCAAAAACTCGCTATTTTGATCAGCGTTTGTGTCTGACCAGTTCAACTGCAGGGCCTTAATCTGCTATCTCAGTGTCCAGCTAAAAACCAAATCTTGTCTGCATTCATTTAGTATCTTAGTGCAGCTGAGTAATTTAGCATAATTTAGGATATGCCAAAAGACTCGCTATTCTCGTCAGCGTTTGTGTCTGACCATCCAACTTGCAGGCCTTAATCTGTTATCTCAAGTCCAGCTAAAAAACAAATCTTGTCTGCATTTCATTTAGCATCTTAGCGCAACTTAAGTATGTTTAGCGTAAATTAGGATACGCCAAAATACTCGCTATTCTCGTCAGCGTTTGTGTCGGACCAGTCCCCTGCAGGGCCTAATCTTTAATCTCAGTGTCGTGCTAAAAACCAAATCTTGTCTGCATTCATTTAGCATCTTAGTGCAGCTGCAGTACGCTGCAGCGTAAATTAGGATACGCCAAAACACTCACTATTCTCGTCAGCGTTTGTGTCTGACCAGTTCACCTACATGTCCTTAATCTCTATATCTCAGTATCGTGATAAAAAACAAATCTTGTCTGCATTCATTTAGCATCTTAGTGCAGCTGCAGTAGCTGCAGCGTAATTAGGATACGCCAAAACACTCACTATTCTCGTCAGCGTTTGTGTCTGACCAGTTCACCTACATGTCCTTATCTCTAATCTCAGTGTCGTGATAAAAAACAAATCTTGTCTGCATTCATTTAGCATCTTAGTGCAGCTGAATAGGTTGTAGCGTAATCAGAATACGCCAAAACACTCGGTATTCTCGTCAGCGTTTGTATCTGACCAGTCCACCTGCAGGGCTTAATCTCTAATCTCAGTGTCCAGCTAAAAACCAACTGTTGTCTGCATTCATTTAGCATCTTAGTGCAGCAGAATAGGTTGTAAGGATACGCCAAAACAACTCGGTATTCTTGTCAGCGTTGTGTCTGAGTGGTATTGCTGCTTTAATTTAATCTTTAATCTTAGTATCCAGCTAAAAAACAACTTGTCCGCCTTTTCCATTTTTTGAGGCAGGAGGGGGTTGTAGCTCCAATTTGTATACGCCAAAACATTCTGTATACCCATCTCAGCATTTGTGAGTGACTGGTATAGCGGCTGTAATTTAATCTCTAATGTCAGTATCTAGCTCACAAACAACTGGTCAGCATTTTTAGTTGACAGGCGGGTGCGTTTATCAGTAGTGATTCCACCTGCGGCAATAAAAACATGCTCTGACAAAACGCTAGTGGCAGGGCAGGCCAGGACTTCCAAGGCGTAGAGGGACAATTCCTGCCATGTGTCCAGCTTGGATAACCAATAATTATAAGGCACAGAGTAATTCAGGAGCACTTTCGTACAATTGGCAAGGTACTCCTTCAGCATCTTTACAAACTTTGCAGTCCTTGTGACAGTACCCCACACCTGAGGGCCTGTGCTATGGGAGCGGCTGAGAAAACTCTCCCAGATCTTAGCGAGTGTTCCCCTACCTCTGCTGGATTGGATTTGTGCCTTTCTCGGACGGACGCCTTGGCTGTCCACCGAACTGTGATCTCTGCCGCAAGCATTTTCAGAAGGGAATTTTTTGACTAATACCGCAACTAGGGCCTTCTGGTACTGCAGAATTTTTGTAGACCTCTCCGCCTCGGGAATAAGAGACATAAAGTTCTCCTTGTAGCGTGGGTCACCAACCAGTAACGAGTGTTCGCCAAGATGTTAATAACGTGAGGGTCTCAAGACAGGCAGTATCACATAAAGTCAGCCATGTGCGCCAGACTGTTAATACGCAAGACTTCAGGTCCTCACCAACAGGATGACTGACCATGCTGTCTTCATCATCCTCCTCCTCTCCCCTGTCCTCTGGCCATCCACGCTGAACCGACGGTCTGACGGTTGTGCATGTATTACCGTCAATTCCACATGAAAGTAGCTCTATTTCTTCATTCTCCTCCTCCTCATCATAGTCCTCCATTGCACGTTGGGATGAGATGAGGCTGGGCTGTGTGTAATCACCCCGTACGGTTTACTGCTCCAACTCATCGTGCTCCGCCTGCAATGCATCGCAGACAGCATTTTAGAAGACAGAGAAGCGGGATGGTGACGCTAATGATGGCGTCATCGCCCCTCACCATCTTGGTGGAGTCCTCAAAGTTTTGGAGGACGGTACATATGTCGGACATCCATGTCCACTCCTGAGTTCTTATGTGTGGAGTTTGAACCGTATAACGACGGCTTAGTTGATGCAGGTAGTCAACAACTGCCCTCTTCTGCTCACAAATCCTGACCAACATGTGCAGTGTGGAATTTCAATGCGTGCGGACATCACACACCAGTCTGTGTGCCGGAAGCTGTAAACGCTGCTGAAAGCGGGCAACGGCGGCTAAAGCAGCAGGTGACTTTCTAAAATGGTCACACAGGAGGCGCACTTTTACGAGCAGATTCGACAGCAGCTCCGAGTAGGATTTATGAAACCGCTGAACCACGAGGTTGAGCACATGGGCCACGCATGGAACATGTGTCAGCTTGCCTCGCCTCAGAGCCGCCACCAGGTTCCGGCCATTGTCAACACATGACCATGCATCGCTGTAGGTTCAGCGGTGTGAGCCAGTGATCTGCCTGCTGTTTCAGAGCTGTCCACAACTCTTCAGCATTGTGGGGTTTGTTACCTACACATTAGCTTCAGCACAGCCTGTTGCCGCTTAGCCAAGGCAGTGCTGCAGTGCTTCCAGGTGGGACTGGTGTAGAGGGTGAAATGGAGGAGAAGGAGGAGGAGGCTGAGGATCATGACGTTCCGGAGCTGTACACTGTGGGTGAAACCCTGACTGAGTTAGGGCCTGCAATCCTTGGTGTCGGAAGGACGTGTTCCATCCCAAGCTCAGACTGGGTCCCGGCTTCCAGAATATTAACCCAGTGTGTCGACAGCGAGATGTAACACCCCTACCCACAAACACTTAACACTTGTCCATGCGTCCGTGGTTAGGTGGACTTTTCCGGAAACTACGTTGTTAAGGGCACGTGTAATGTTTTGTGACATGTGCTTATGTAATGCGGGAATGGCACACAGGGAGAAATAGTGGCAACTGGGGACCGAGTAACGTGGGATGGCCACCACCATCAGGTCTTGGAATGCTTCCATCTCCACTAGCCTAAAAGGCAACATTTCCAGCGCAAGCAATCGCGAAATGTGCGAATTTAGAAGTGTGGCATTTGGGGCGTTGGCAGCGTATTTGCGGTTGCATTACAAACATTGGTGTATGGATAACTGAACGCTGTGCAGGGACAAGGACGTGGCTGATGATGGTGGTATTTCGGCTTGTGCAACTACAGGTGCAGGACAGGAGGCATCTTCGCATGCAGTATGGACAGAGGATTGTCTTGCATACACAACAGTGGAAGATGCAGTGGTGTCACACGCAGACACTGCTCCTGGACTCTGGTGTACATCCCACAAAGTCGTGTGTTTTGCTGACATGTGCCTGATCATGCTGGTCATGGTCAGGCTGCTAGTTTTGCTACCCCTGCTGATGCTGGCATGGCAGGCGTTGCAAATGGCCTTTTTGAAATTATCTGCAGACACCTTCAAAAACAGCCAGACTCGAGAAGATCTAACAGTTGTACTGGCAACTTCTGTCATGTTGTTGTTCCGGGGAACGGTTGCCTGCCTTCTGCCTGCGGCCACCACCCTGCTTCTTCTGGCATGTTGTGATGCTATGCCTCCCTCCCCCTGTGCACTACTGTCCTCACTCTGCATGTCCTCCTGCCAGGTTGGGTCAGTTACTGCATCATTCACCACGTCGTCTTCCACTTCCGCACCCTGGTCCTCCTCCTGACTTTCTAGCAATTGTGTCTCATCATCGTCCACCTCTTGTTGAGACACGTACCCACCGTTGCCTTCGGGGGACCGTGGCTGCTCAAATATTTGTGCATCGGTACATACGATCTCCTCATGACCCACTTCAAGTGGACCTGGTGAGAGGCCAGAATCTAAGAATGGATAAGTGAACAGCTCTTCAGAGTGTCCAAGTGTGGGATCAGTTATGCCCGGGTCGGGCATTCGGCATGGTGGGAGGAAGGAGGATCAGGGTGTGGAATGTGCGGTCCAGTCTCATGACTACTGACACTTGACCGTGTGGAAGACAGGGTGTTTGTGGTGGTGCCAAACTGACTGAGAGCATTATCCGCTATCCAACTAACAACCTGTTGACACTGGCCTTGGTTTAGTAATGGTGTACTGCTGCGGTCCCCTAGAAATTGGAACTGGAAGGTCGAGCGAGATGATGTGGGCGTTTGTCATGGCGCAATTCGAGCTTACACATAGCCTCAGCCTCTGCATGCACCACCATCACTTCCAGTTCCTTGTCCCTTGCCCCTGGCCTTGCGCATTTTCAATGGTGTGCTGCCTGTATACAGCTAAATGAAGGCTTCCAAAAGATGGTTTTTAGCTGGACACTGAGATGACAGATTAGAGGTTAAATTAAAGCAGGTATATCGGTCAGTAACAAAGGTTGATATGGGTATTCTGAGTGTTTTGGCTTATACAAATTGGATCTACAACCCCCTCCTGCTTCAAAAAATGGTAAATGATGGCGGACAGGCTGACTCTGATTAAGATGAACTAGGGTTGGATTGGGCCTGACTTCACCACACCACCACCAAATGATAGCGTAATCTAAAGTCATAGGCATTGTATTTTTTGTGCCGATAAATTGCCATGTCCCTCCTCACACCCACACATGGGTACACACTTCATGACTTTGGCAACTTGCTGTACTGTTCCTCCTTCTCCTCATCCGCCACCATCATATGATCAGTGTGACCGTGGTTCATGATGCCATGAAAACATAATTTATTGACATCATATTTATGATGATGATGACCCTAACCGTTAAAAAGTTAGACAGTAGTTTCATGAACAGTCATATGAAAAAGTTTGAATGATAGAAGGAGCGGTGTTAGAATGCGGCGCTAGGTAACACAAGATCAAGCCTTCATAGATTAACCTTAGGTTTATTACACAAAGCTGCAGGGTGCGACCACAACACGTTTCGACACACAAATCGGCATCTTTCTCAAGTGGATGAGGGGCCCCTGTTCAACCCTCTCTTATATATACCTATCACATGATCTTAACTAGTCATTCATTAGCAACATCTGTTACATTCTTTATGCTCTCCTATATTAGTTGTTATTACTGCAATAGGTTGCAAGCTCTATGTGTGCATTCTAAATCACAATGTCATATTTTTAAATGACATTTCTGACAATATTGATTAAACACATTATAAAAAATAAAATAAAAAATAATAAAAATTGTTAAAAAGAGGCGCATTAGCTGTGTAGCGAGCTGCTTGGACAAGTCCACAGGACTTGGCAGTACATCATCCAAAATCCACGTGTGTCCATCAGATGATCAGCCGGCTCTGAGGAGAGAAGCAAGTGATTTCTACCAACTCAAGGAGCGTAAAATATCTTCTCTTTATACAGAAGACTGATGATTATCAACCTTATGGACCCTATTTTCCTATACGCTTAATATGGTTGTGCGGATTCGTGCACAACCTAGAAAGGTTAGTGTTCATTTAATAGAACCACATTGTGATGAAATTTAGTGGTGTGGCGCAACAGTGCAGTTTTTTTCCGTTTCATATGAAAAAGTTTGGGCACCCCTCTCAATCTTACTCTTTTTTTTTTTTTCTTTTTGTTAAAAAATTGTTTTTTTGCAACAGCTATTTCAGTGTGATATATGTAATAACTGATGGACACAGTAATATTTCAGGATTGAAATGAGGTTTATTGTACTAACCGAAAATGTGAAATATGCATTATTTCAAAAATTGACAGGTGCAAACGTATGGGCACCTCAACAGAAAAGTGACATTAATATTTAGTAGATCCAACTTTTGCAAAAATAACAGCCTCTAGTCGCTTCCTGTAGCTGTAAATGAGTTCCTGGATCCTGGATGAAGGTGTTTTTGACCATTCCTCTTTACAAAACAATTCCAGTTCAGTTAAGTTTGATGGTCGCCGAGCATGGACAGCCCGATTCAAAACATCCCACAGATGTTCAATGATATTCAGGTCTGGGACTGGGATGGCCATTCCAGAACATTGTAATTGCTCCTCTGCATGAATGCCTGAGTAGATTTGGAGCGGTGTTTTGGATCATTGTCTTGCTGAAAGATCCATCCCCGACGTAACTTCAACTTTGACACTGATTCTTGAACATTAATCTCAAGAATCTGCTGATACTGAGTGGAATTCATGCGACTCTCAACTTTAACAAGATTCCCGGTGCCATCATTGGCCACACAGCCCCAAAGCATGATGGACCCTCCCCCAAATTTGACAGTGGGTAGCAAGTGTTTTTCTTGGAATGCTGTGTTTTTGTGGCACCATGCATAACGCCTTGTTGTATGACCAAACAACTCAATCTTTGTTTCATCAGTCCACAGGACCTTCTTTCAAAATGAAACTGGCTTGTCCAAATGTGCTTTTGCATACCTCAGGAGACTTTGTTTGTGGCGTGCATGCAGAAACGGCTTCTTTCTCATCACTCTCCCATACAGCTTCTCCTTGTGCAGTGTGCACTGTATTGTTGACCGATGCACAGTGACACCATCTGCAGCAAGATGATGCTGCAGGTCTTTGGACGTGGTCTGTGGATTGTTCTTGACTGTTCTCACTTCTTCTGCCTTTCTGATATTTTTGTTGGCCTGCCACTTCTGGCCTTTACAAGAACTGTCCCTGTGGTCTTCCATTTCCTTACTATGTTCCTCACAGTGGAAACTGACAGGTTAAATCTCTGAGACAACTTTTTTGTATCCTTCCCCTGAACAACTATGTTGAACAATCTTTTTTTTCAGGTCATTTGAGAGCTGTTTTGAGGATCCCATGATGCCACTCCTCAGAGAAAATGCAACTAGGAGAACAACTTGCAAGTGGACACCTGAAATAGCTTTTCTCATGATTGGATACACCGGGCTATGAAGTACAAAGCTCAATGAGGTTACCAAACAAATTTAGTGCTTCAGTAAGTCAGTAAAAAGAGGTTAGGAGTATTCAAATCATGAAAATCAGAAGGGTGCCCATACTTTGGCGCCTGTCAAATTTTGAAACAATGCATATTTCACATTTTTGGTTAGTACAATAAACCTCATTTCAAACCTGAAATATTACTGTGTCCTCAGTTATTACATATATCACACCGAATAAGCTGTTGCAAAAAAACAATTTTAAACAAAAAAAAAAGAGTAAGATTAAGAAGAGTGCCCAAACTTTTTCATATGACATGGGTAAATGTTTTAGTCCATACTTAGAGAATGGGCATTACAAGTACAGGAGACCCACTCCTTTGTAAAGGGAACAATATTTAGAGGCTCTCCTCCATGTTTCTTCCCAGGGGCATCGCAATGCCTCCAAATTTTTTGCAGCCCTTCCTAGGGAAAACTATGGAAGACCCACTTCCTAATAATGGGAACCATACTTAAGTAGACCCTCATCCACGTCTCTTCCCAGGGGCATGGGAGTGCCACACAATTTTTGGCTGCCCTGCCTTGGGCAATACTACAAAAAACCCACTTCTTTAAAATGGGTACAATATTTAAAGAGGCCTTCATGTACGTCTCTTCCCAGGGGCATGGGAGTGCCACACAAGTTTTGGCTGCCCAGCCTAGGGCAATACTACAAAGACCCACTTCCTTAAAATGGGCACATTATTTAAAGAATACGTCTCTTCCCAGGGACATGGGAGTGCCACACAATTTTTGGCTGCCCTGCCTTGGGCAATACTACAAAAAACCCACTTCTTTAAAATGGGTACAATATTTAAAGAGGCCTTCATGTACGTCTCTTCCCAGGGGCATGGGAGTGCCACACAAGTTTTGGCTGCCCAGCCTAGGGCAATACTACAAAAGACCCACTTCCTTATGATGGGCACATTATTTAAAGAGGCCCTCATGCACGTCTCAATGCAGGGGCATGGGAGTGCCACACAATTTTTGGCTTCCCTGCCTAGGGCAATACTATAAAAGACCCACTTCCTTAAAATGGGCACAGTAATTAAAGAGGCCTTCATGTACGTCTCTTCCCAGGGGCATGGGAGTGCCACACAATTTTTGGCTGCCCAGCCTAGGGCAATACTTCAAAAGACCCATTTCCTTTTAATGGGCACATTATTTAAAGAGGCCCTTATGCACGCTTCTATCCAGGGGCATAAGAGTGCCACACAATTTTTGGCTTCACTGCCAAGGGCAATACTACAAAAGACCCACTTCCTTATAATGGGCACATTATTTAAAGAGGCACTCATGCACGCCTCCATCCAGGGGCATTGAAGTGCCTCCCAACTTTTGGCAGCCCTGCCTAGGGCATTACTACAAAAGACCCACTTCCTTAAAATGGGCACATTATTTAAAGAGGCCCTCATGCACGCCTCTATCCAGGGGCATTGGGGTGCCTCCCAATGTTTAGCAGCCCTGCTTAGGGCAATACTACAAAAGACCCACTTCCTTAAAATGGGCACATTATTGAAAGAGGCCCTCATGCACCTCTCTACCCATTGGCATCAGAGTGCCACACAATTTTTGGCTTCCCTGCCAAGGGCAATACTACAAAAGAACCACTTCCTTATAATGAGCACAATATTAAAAGAGGCCCTCATGCACGCCTCTATCCAAGGGCATTGGGGTGCCTCCCAATTTTTGGCTGCCCTGCCTAGGGCAATACTACAAAAGACCCACTTCCTTATAATGGGCACATTATTTAATGAGGCCTTCATGTTCATCTCTTCCCAGGGGCATGGGAGTGTCACACAATTTTTAAAAAAAAAATCTTTCATATAATCCAAAAAACTAACATACACCAACTCTGTCTCACAAGTGGGTATGAGCCCTTAATATTTTTTCCATGAAAATCCATTTTGGTTTCATTTTGTAACGTTTTCTTGACAGTCCGTAAAAGTGGCGTAATAGTCTGACAACATTGTTCACAGCAGTGACCTTGGAGTCTGAAATGCTTACAGGGGTCTTCCCCATGCTTTTCCCATATCATTTCAGCACTGTTCTGATACTTTTGTGACATTTTTAGGGTTTTTCCATGCTGCCGGGGGTCATGCCAGAAAAATACTCAGGTCTCCCATAGGATTACATTGGGCTCGGTGCTCGGGCCGAGTACACGAGTATCTTGGGATGCTCGGCCCGAGCTTCGAGCACCCGAGCATTTTAGTACTCGCTCATCTCTAGTTAACAGTCAAGCTGTTTACATTTAGAAAAGATCTTATGCAATATATGATGGCTTTTATAGGATGGAGAATGTTTTCCACACATACAAAGAACAAAACAAAACAAAGACAATCTGATCAGACTAATTAGACTATTTGCATTGTTTAACACTTATTTTCCTCACTTTAAGAAAACCAAGCTGCTCAACAAGATGTTAAGTAAGCCGGTTTAGTCAAATAATATACTGATTAATTATAGAAGACTGCAATAAAGAAAGTAAAAAGAATCCAAAAGTACTTGGTACACATGTGTAAAGTACTTTTAGATTATTTTAATGTATTATATAAACATACAGTGTTTAGCATAAATGAGAATACCCCTAAAGGTACTGTCACACGTGGCCGTATTGCTAGGCAATTTCACTGGCAACTTGCTGGTTGCAGTGAAATCATGAACATGTTCCATTTGTACACAGCAACAAAATAGAACAATGTGTCCATGATTTCACTGCAACCAGCAAATTGTCAGCGAAATTGCCTAGCAATATTGCCGCGTATGACGGTACCTTAAAAGTACCTTTACACGCCACCACTGTGGCTAGCAACTGGTATCCACCGCACGTGCACGCGCATGTTTTTAATGGTGGATACCGATCGCTGATGCCGCATATACACGCCGCCATTGCGTGCTCCACTGAAGGTATCTTTGGTCCCCGGAAGTGCCGACGGGTGCCGCGGCTAACTTCCTGTGGAATACCTTCGCTACTTCACACGCCACTACCACAAAGAAATATATGCGTACATATTTCACACCGTAAGTACATAGGCGTGACAGAGTTGTGTATTCCGTGATGCACAAGCGTTGATTGGACAACATAATAGCGTCTTGATTGGCCAGCCTGCGCAGGAAGGCTGGCTAATACATGACGCCATTGCAATTGTGGACTGTGAATGGATGGCTCTTTAAATAACGCGCCCTGTGAAGGGACAGCCAATGGTTACACAGTAGCCCCCACCAATGATCGCTGATGGGGTGTGGTATCCATGACACCGTGGCATGCCCCTGGGAGTTCACTAGGCGACGCAACATCCATGCCTGTGCCCCGTTTACACGCCACCACCACCATAGCAATTGTGCCTTTCTGTTTTTGAGCACAGCTCAGCAACAGGTATTCGAAGCAACTTCTGGACACCGGGAGGAACTGCCCTATTTACACGCCGCCATTTCGTAGCAATTTCATGGCAACAGGCACAATTATCCCCAGTGCCCGGCAGTTGCTGCCTTCCTGTGGTGGCGTGTAAAGGTACCTTTAGAGATTTGTTAGAAAATCTTTAGTCTTTCTTTAGAATCAAGATTTTTTATTGTATACAATACTATAAAATAGTCCCACTAATGTGGGCCATTGATTGCAAATAACATTTGCCCTAAAGAACAATCAAAAATTTTATTTTATTAATTCAAGACCATGTTGCCAAAATGACAACTCCCCTATGAAAGTCTTAAGAGCAATGAGGTGGGTTTCACATCACGATTTAGTGCCTGTCCGTGGGATGCGAGTTTGAAAGAGGATCCCACGGACAGGCACGGATCCGCATGGATCCCTGCAATCAGATGGAAAATAGCCATCTGATCCGATTCTATGCAGGATCCGTGTGTATCCTGTTCTCCTTGCCTGTCCCTGTCTGTCCCTGCTTCTATCTCTGCTCTCTCTCTCTCCTCTATCCTCCTCCCTTGTCCTCCCCCCTGTCCTCTCCCCCTCCAGTATGTAAAAAATAAAAAAAATCCTCCCTGAGGATACATTACCTTCCGACAGCTTTATGCGACTTTCTCCATCTGGTGGCTGAAGGACCTGTGATGATGTCACAGAGCCGGTGACCTGACACGTCAGCTGACCGGCTCTCTGACATCACCACAGGATTTTCTGCACAGATGATGACAGTCCCTGAAGGTAATGTATCTTCAGGGAGGGTTTTTTTTTTTTTTTTAAACAAACAGAGGGAATAGAATAGAGAAAAGGATAGGGAATAAGACAGGGATGAGGTTAGAATAGCAGGGGACAGCATAGAATAGCGGGGGACAGGATAGAATATCGGTAAACAGGATATAGAAGTGGAGGGGAGGAAGATGCAGGGAGACAGGAGCAGGGAGGACACGGAGCCGACATCGGATCCGAGTGCAACTCGGATCCGACGTCTATAGGCTCCCATGTAAGTGTCTCGGATCTGAGGCTGTCCGATTTCATTTTCGGACACAAAAATGCAGCAGGCTGCGTTTTTGTGTCCGTGCTGAAATCGGACAGGATCGGATGGTGCCAAAACCGGATGGCAAAAGGCACACATCTGATCCGATCCGAGCCCCATAGGGATACATGGGATCCGATTTTGGATCCTAGTGTATCCGTTTTGAAACGGATACACTCGGAAGCTCCAAAATCGTGATGTGAAACCGGCCTTATAATGTTTAAAGTCAAAATTCTAGTTAACAAGAATCTTAACCGCAGGTAAAGACCCCCTTACATGGTAAGATATCGTGAACAATATCGCTGAAACGTCACGGGTTTGGAGTCGCTGAAACAACATCGTTAGAACATCGTTGTGTGTGACATCAAGATACAACTACGATAAATCGTTGGATCGTTGATCGCAGATTTGATAACATGTTCTCAAATTAAATGATCTTCAATCAGCCAACCTGCTGCATCGTTGTGTGTGACACCGCGATAATGATGTCGTTCACAACCTTGCCCATTCACATCAGTGAACAAGTATCGTTCGCTGAGTTGGGCGAACGATAGCTGCTCATAACATTGTTGGTGTGTCGTCCACAATATCTACACGTGGGACATCTCGCCAACGATGTCAAAAAGTTGTCCTAACGACCTCGCGCCCATGAGATCTTTAGTGATATCTTTAACGACATTGAAATTTGTAACGGTACCTTAAGTCTAATTATTCATTCAACAAATGTTAAAGCACTTGAATATAAAAGTGTTACTTAACAAAGAAAACCCTGTGACAATAATCCAACATACACATCTAAGGCACGGCAGCATTTCTGATGAAGAACAGAATGAAGGTGATTCAGGGGCCAAGTATGTCTCATAATCTGCACCCAATCAAACACCTAAGGGGAATTCTGAAGAGTCAAGTTGAGCATCACTCTCCATCCAGCACAAAGTCTCTAAAAAAGGTTGTTCTTGAAAAAGATAGATGTTGTAACCTAGTATGTCGCCAATTTGTTAATTCTATTCATAGAAGACTTGGTTATAATCACGCAGATCATACAAAATATTAGCTGTAGATATTTTTATGAAGGGTGTATCCATTTTTGCATCAAACAATTTGAGGAACACTGAACATTTTTTTAATGAAAGTTATATTATTAACTTTATTTTCATGTTATGGGTTAGAAAAATTTTCTGTGGAACTCAGCCTTTTAAACTATTATGAAAACTGTTCTTGTGTTCACTGAGATATTGATTACATTCCTGCTCTAAAGGGTATTAATTTGGATAGAGCACTGTATATATAGCAATATATGTGTATATACACTGTGTGCAGAATTATTAGGCAAGTTGTATTTTAGAGGATTATTTTTATTATTGATCAACAACTATATTCTCAATCAACCCAAAAGACTCATAAATATCAAAGCTTACTATTTTTGGAAGTTGGAGTGTTTTTTTTTAGATTTGGCTATCTTAGGAGGATATCTGTTTGTGCAGGTAACTATTACTGTGCAGAATTATTAGGCAACTTAATAAAAACCAAATATATTCCCATCTCACGTATTTATTTTCACCAGGTAAACTAACATAACTGGCCAAAATTTAGAAAAAAACATTTTTGACATGCAAAAACAAAACCTAAAAAAATTAGTGACCAATTTAGCCAGCTTTCTTTATGATGGCACTTAACAGCCTTCCATCCATAGATTCTGTCAGTTGCTTGATCTGTTTATCTAATATATAAAAGCACAAGCCATTTGTGACGTCAGTTCCGTCACTTTGCACACACTTCCGTAACTTTGTCCCAAGGTACACCCGCTCAGGGTGGACCAAGATGGCCGCCCTAAGCGGGACAACCCTGGGACCCAGCCGCGAGACGACCGCCGTTAGGAGCTCAGCGGCGGCTACCTACGGCACGGAGGTCCGCGACGAGCCCGCCAGGTGACCACCGCCATTAGCCGGTCTTCTCCCGGCTGCCGACCCGCTGCCCGGACCTCAGCCGTGCTCATCCCTGCCACGGAGATCCGCGGCGAGCCCGCCGGAGCCGAGCTCGCCTCCCGGCTACCTCGCGGCGGCGGAGCGAGCCGGGGATCTCCGTTCCCCAGAGCTGAGCCGCGAGCCAGCCAGGATTTGCCCGGTACCGCTGCAGCCATTCTGATTGGTCGCTCACAAACGAGCAACCAATCAGATTTAAGCCGTGGCACGGCGCCATCTTTTGAAATGTAAGAAGTAAAAAAAAAAATTTCAAAGATGGCGCCATGTTTGGCGGCGCTCTTTTCATTTGCCTAATAATTCAGCAACACAGTGTATACGCATATATGCAAATGTTTTATACAAACATGGAGGAAATGTATATAGTCAATATATAATCACAATATAATAATTCAAGTAAAAGCTGTCAACTAAATTTAGAATGCAGTTAATATACAATACAAGCCTCAATGGTTTATGCATTTAAGAGATGATAATATTTCATAGAAAAGCTAAAAAAAACAATGGTGTATAGTACAAATTAGCAGATCATTTGAAATTTAAATTTTTCTTTAAATTTTCATAACTTTTTTTCTATTTGGAATACCTCTGTTTGCCAGCAAGATAAGTGTAAAACTCTCTGAGGTCTTCTAGTCACTTCTAGTCACTATTTTGAGCTATGTAGTGCAAATGCCGCTGTCACTGTTCCAACACTCAACATATCCTGGACTCAATGAGGACATTTTATAGATTCAGGGGGATGCGGAGGTGTCAGTTTTGTGAATGACAGTCTAGTCACCCAATAAGGGCTGGGGTGCTGATTTCTGAGTGAATACCTGGTTATTTATCTGGCTGACTGCGGTGTGACTATTGCCAGTTTTAGCCTTAGCTCGGTGGTGTGTGTGCCTTTTATATACTGCTCTGATTTTATGATCTAGTACTGCCTGACCATGGTTGTTGCCTTTGACCATCTCTTTTGCCTACCTCCTGTGTCTTGATCTGCTAACTTTCTAAAATTCTTCCTGGACTGTGACACCATTACTCATTTAACTTATCGCTCTGATTATGATGAGCTCTCTTGTTATCTTACCCTGGATCTCCTGACTCTCCTACCTAACATTTAACCCATGACTAATGCCTCGGCATTACATTCTGCATCATGTGTTGCCTGCTAGTAGTGACTCAGTATCACATTATGACTAGCCTTATAGCTTTTTTTTGTCTTCTCAAGCATAGATCCCTACCACACACTTTTGGAATAAGGAGGAAAATCTGATCCAGATAAATTAGGATCTAGTTATAGAGTAAGCTGTCCAGGATAATGAATGCTTTACATAGCTCTCAGTTACTGGCAGTAGCATTGACATCTGTAATTTCTAAAGTGCAGTTGTTCTACACTAAAATCAGAAGTGGCTCTCCTTAATTAATGTTTTAGGGCAGAAAAACCAGTTTAGCGTATTGAAGGGGAGATGTAGGCTTTCTTTCCTTGTTCCATTGGTTTTCAGGGAATGAGTCCTAGCAGGTGGAAATAATCTTGTTCTTACTATGAGGAATCCCTCAGACATGTGCATTTTCTTTGTCCCCACAGCCTCAGAAATGTGTTCTGTTGACATCTATTTTGATACCTTAGGTTTGATCTACGATGTGCCTGAAAGGATACAAGTGGATGAGCAAAAAACATTTACCAGAAACAGAGGCCCACTGCTGAGGTTTATAGTATCAAGATCTGACAATGGTCCACTAAAGTTTGGTGAACAGATGCAGCCCTCAGGTGCTAGTTCTGTAGAAGCATTTCTGAAACACTTCAGGACACTCTTACTCCTCATACTTGCCCATTTTCTTTGGGGGAGGCCATGACCCTGACAATACGAAAGGACAGTGAATTTGGGAGATGTATGGTGAGTGGCAGTGATCTTAGGTCTGTTCCCCCTAATCTGTTCATTTATCTGCCCAAGAACTGGTGGAAGTTGGATTTGCCAGATCTCTAGTTGTTGAAAAATATCTGTTATGAAATACTCATTAATCGCTAGATATGTATCTAAACGTGGGAAGTGTGAAGAATATGGAAGACATCTCCACAAGAAGCTATACATCATCCTTTTCAGATTAGGAATCTGCAACAGGATGCTGCCATCCAAAATAGTCTGTCTTCCACAATTATGGGAAACTGCTACCCATCACCTGTTAGGGGGGTGGGAAGGTAACACCCACTGTCTGTCAGGATGGTAGAAAGGTTTCACCCACAGTCTGTCAGGATGCTGAAAATGTAATTTTTTTAAAGCTTGCCAATATAAGGGACAGGTGTTGCCCACACCTAGCCAAGTTGATGAGAAAGCAGGAGTCCCAGCCTGTTAAGATGACAGGAAAGTGTTGTCCACAGTCAGTAAGGCTGATGGGATGGTGTTGTTATCCTCGGGGAGATGGCCTACAAAACTTTTAACTTGCAGTCTGAGTACCTAGAATAAAGGCACCATCCTCCAGAGGGATAGGAGAACCGGTTTCTAACCCAAAACAGGTCTAAGACGGTTCCTGTGCGATTTGGGTCTTAATGACACTTTTTGCTACCTCTAGCCAGTAGTTTAGGACTGAACAACCAGTAGATGTCAGTCTTAGGGCACTGAGTGACCTCCCAGAGATGCTTGTTTCTGAATCCAAAATGGAGAGGGCACTGTGGGATCCAGTAAGGGGTTGACATTAATTGGGCATAGGAGAAGATTAGTAAATCAACCTCCTGTGCCACCTCTAAAAGGGATAGGTGTCATGAAAAACTCATAAATCCCAGATATATCTATAAAGGGGGAAGTCTAGAGAATATATGAGATACCACTACATGCACCTGTACATCATCTTATACAGAGTATGAGTCAGCAACAGGATGCCGCAATCCACAACCAAATTCTTTCAATTAAAAATGGAGAGGAGCAAAAGTTAACTAAGTAAAGCAAGAAGCTACAGACCTCCTACAGGGTTGGGCAAATATAACAAGATTTAAGGCCCTGTCTCACACAACGAGATCGCTAACCAGATCGTTGTAATGTCACAGATTTTGTGATGCAACAGTGATCCCATTAGCGATGTCGTTCTGTGTGACAGACACCAATGATCTGGCCCCTGCTAAGAAATCGTTGATCGTTACACGCTGCTCTGGGTCATTCCTGCGTCGTTGCACGACCGCTGGGAGCGCTACATCATTGTGTTTGATAGAGATAATTAGCAACGATCTCAATGCAACGCTATGGAGTGAAAATTCACAACGACCTTGGTTTTACTCTGGATCGTTGCTCAAATTGTTTTTAACATCGCTGGTAAGATGCTTGTTTGACATCTTACCAGCGATGTGAAAACGACGAACCAGCAATCTCTGCACATCGTTATCATTTTTGGGATCGCTGATGCGTCGTTATGTGTGACTGGACCTTTACTCTGAAAAAAGACAGAATGGCTGGAACTGTGTGTACTTATGGGTGGGCAAGCACATTTCCTAGGAATAGATTAGAGAAAATCAGCAGACAGGCAGACTTCAAGGGAAAATGATAAATATTGGATGTGCACCACTCCCACACAAAAGACAAGCATATTTTGAGTGTCAAGATATCAGGAGTAGGGATGAGCGAGTATACTCGCTACTATTCGTATTCGCCGAATATAGCGGTATTCGGGCTACTCGCTACTTACTCACAACCCTTTATCAATTGGTGTCAGAAGGCTATTGTTAAATGGAGCCTGAATTGTCATAATAGATGTCTTAATACTGTATAAATTTGCTCCAAGTCTGGGAATCTGCTGGCGTTCCTGAAAGAGACATTACCTCCCCATCATTCCTATGATTGTGCCATCGATGATGTCTCTAATTCCAAACTACCCAAAGCTCACAGTACAATTTGTCTGGGCTTGAACTTGAAAGATTATGTGAGCAAAATTGTACAGAAAGGTTATATCCAGCCTTCCTTCTCATTTGTGGCGGCGGGGTATTTGTTTGTGAAAAAAATTATATTGATCTCCTTCATTGCTTAAATTTTGGTGAACCAAACAAAACTACAGTTAAAAAAAACCCTCTTCCACTCATTCCTGGCCTATACAATCAGTTTATTGAGGCTAAATGATTTTTTAACTTGATTTTATAGGAGATTATATTTTTGACTATCATCTGGAAAGGTAATGAGAGGAAAACTGTGCTTTTTTAATGTTGGATGGTCTGTTTGAAATATTATTTTGCCTTTCAGATTAACCAATGCACCAGCGGTATTTCAAAATTTTATGAATATTATATGTTATGATTCTATGGGAAGGTTTATTGTGGTATTATACCTTGGTATTATCCTAATTTTTTTGCCCAATCTGGATTCTCACAATAAACATGTCTGTTTTGTATTATAAAGGCTGAAAGAGAATTCTTTGTTTGCTAAATTGGACACATTTACTTTTTCTACTGAAGGCTAGGGTCACATGTACGTTTTTTTTTTTTAAAAACCTGATCCGGTTTTGAGCTTTCAAAAAGCTCAAAACCGGACCAGGAAACGCTCCTCATAGGAGCCAATGCTAAACACTGGATTGCTTTACAAGCAATCCGGTGTCCGTCTCCGGCTCTGCAGCCTGCGTGAAAAATCATGCAGGCTGCAGTTTTCGGAGCGGTTGTAATATCCGCACTCCAGTAACCGGATTGCTCAGGATGTGTAATCCTGAGCAATGCGGCTACTGCATAGTTTGCTCATCCCTGCAACAGCAGGGATGAGCAAACTGTTCTCTGTATTGTAAATAGATAAATTTTATAAATAAATGCTTGCTTGATGTCGCTAGGGGGGGCTGAGTCCCCCCTAGAGACCGTACACCCACTCAGGTGGGCTTCTCCTACAATGTCCACTTACGATGAGCTCCTCATAGCTCCGTGCATGACCCCCAAACTCCCCCCCTTCCCCCCCATATCTATATAGAGGGGTCCCTGCACCCCTGTTTTCTAGGTCTCCCTTTTTGTGTCACAAACTAAGTGTTAAAGTACAGAATGGAGCTTATAGTTACGTGCTTTCCAGGCAGTTTCATTTTCGAGACATAGGTGGGGCTGTGTGGTGATGCCTCCGCCTGCTAATTAATTATGCCCGCCCCCTCTGGCCTGGCTCCAGTGTTGAGAGGGAGGCCGCGTCATGAAAGGGGCTGGACTAACATCGCGTCATACTGATAGCCCCACCCCTTTCAGTACATGGTTCCCTTGTTCACCTGATCTTAACTCCATAGAGAACCTGTGGTTCCTCCTAAAATGTGAGATCTACAGGGAGGGAAACAGTACACCTCTCGGAACAGTGTCTGGTAGGCTGTGGTGGCTGCTACACGCAGTGTTGATCGTAAACATATCAAGCAACTGACAGAATCTATGGATGGAAGGCTGTTGAGTGTCATCATAAAGAAAGGTGGCTATATTGGTCACTAATTTTTGGGGTTTTATTTTTGCATGTCAGAAATGTTTTTTTCTAAATTTTATGCAGTTATGTTAGTTTACCTGGTGAAAATAAACACTTGAGATGGGAATATATTTGGTTTTTATAAAGTTGCCTAATAATTCTGCACAGTAATAATTACCTGCACAAATAGATATCCTCCTAAGATTGCCAAATCTAAAAAAACCCCACTCCAACTTCCAAAAATATTAAGCTTTGATATTTATGAGTCTTTTGGGTTGATTGAGAACATAGTTGTTGATCAATAATAAAAATAATCCTCTAAAATACAACTTGCCTAACAAATCTGCACACAGTGTATATATATACAGTACAGACCAAAGGTTTAGACACACCTTCTCATACAAAGACTTTTCTGTATTTTCATGATTATAAAAATTGTATATTCACACTGAAGGCATCAAAACTATGAATTAACACATGCGGAATTATATACTTAACAAAAAAGTGTGAATCAACTGAAAATATGACTTATATTCTAGGTTCTTCAAAGTAGCCACCTCTCTTGCTTTAATTACTGCTTTGCACACTCTTGGCTAATCTTGATGAGCTTCAAGAGGTAGTCACCGGAAATGGTCTTCACTTCACAGCTGTGCCCTGTCAGGTTTAATAAGTGAGATTTCTTGCCTTACAAATGGGGTTGGGACCATCAGTTGTGTTGTGCAGAAGTCTGGTGGATACACAGCTGAATAGACTGTTAGAATTTGAATTATGGCAAGAAAAAAGCAGCAAAGTAAAGAAAAATGAGTGGCCATCATTACTTTAAAAAATGAAGGTCAGTCAGTCTGAAAAATTGGGAAACCTTTAAAGTGTCCTCAAGTGCAGTTGCAAAAACCATCAAGCGCTACAAAGAAACTGGCTCACATGAGGACTGCCCCAGGAAAGGAAGACCAAGAGTCACCTCTGCTGCGGAGGATAAGTTCATCCGAGTCATAAGCCTCAGAAATCGCAGGTTAACAGATATAGACACATCTCTACAACAACTGTTAAGAGGAGACTTTGTTCAGCAGGCCTTCATGGTAAAATAACTGCTAGAAAACCACTTCTAAGGACAGACAACAATCAGAAGAGACTTGTTTGGGCTAAAGAACACAAGGAATAGACATTAGACCAGTGGAAATCTGTGCTTTGGTCTGATGAGTCTAAATTTGAGATCTTTGGTTCCATCCACCGTGTGTTTGTGCGACGCAGAAAAGGTGAACAGATGGACTCTACATGCCTGGTTCCGACCATGAAGCATGGAGGAGGTGGTGTGATGGTGTGGGGGTGCTTTGCTGCTATGAAGCTTATCAAGAGAATGCCAAGAGTGTGCAAAGCAGTAATAAAAGCAAAAGGTGGCTACTTTGAAGAACCTAGAATATAAGACATATTTTCAGTTGTTTCACACTTTTTTGTTAAGTATATAATTCCACATGTGTTAATTCATAGTTTTGATGGATTCAGTGTGAATCTACAATTTTCATAGTCATGAAAATACAGAAACTCATTGATGGTTACCGGAAGCGGTTGATCGCAGTTATTTTGGCTAAAGGTTGTGCAACCAAGTATTAGGCTGAGGGGGCCAATACTTTTGTCTGGCCCATTTTTGGAGTTTTCTGTGAAATGATCAATGTTTTGCTTTTTGCTTCATTCTCTTTTGTGTTTTTTCATTAAAGACAAATAAAATGAAGATGATAATTCCAAAGAATTTGTTATTACAATCATTTTCAGGAAAAAACTGAGTATTATCTGACAGTTGCAGGGGTGTCAATACTCTTGGCCACAACAGTATGTATTTCTGCTTCCGGGCAAATGGTTGTTGTCCCCACATAGCCAAAAATTTACATACCTGCCTGTCTTTACATAAAAGCTTCTGCAATTGTTTACTCACTTTGAGCATAGCAAAACTATGCTCAAAAAACCATTACTTATTCACTTTCAAAGCACAGAGCACACTTGTTTTTTCTCCCAAAATAAAGCGTAATTTTGGACTATTCTTCCTTTTTCAAAAGAAAAAGGTCTTAGGCTGGGGTTCCACATAAGCCCTCAGTCCGTTTTTGGCTTTAGTTTTCTAATTTTTTTTTTTCTAAGTCCAAAAACTGACAGAAAAACGGATTGGATGTAATAAACACCCTGTCCGTTTTTCTCTGGAGCTCCAAACATTGCCCTGTCCGTTTTTGAGTCAAAAACGTTGCATGCAACGTTTTTGGCATCATTTAAAAAACGCATGCGTTTTCATGCGTTTTTTTAACATGGGGCCCTATGGGAAACGCATGCGCGAACGCATGCAAATGCGCACTTGCGTTTGCGCATGCGTTCGCGCATGCGTTTTTTTAATGAAAATTCCAAAAACGTTCAGGAGTGCAGGAGGCTCAAAAAGCACCCAGAAAAAAACGGATTGGTGATGAAAATCACTTCCAAAAACGGATTTCTATGTGTGACCACAGCCTTAGAATGCCCCAAAAGGGTGGTTTCAATAACAGATCTGTTATTTTAAGGCTGGTTTTTGAGCCTCCTGTGCAGCTATGCATTTTTTGGACTTTGCCATTTTTACCAAAAAATTCTAGCAACAATGGATCTGTTTTTTTACTGCACCAGAAAACATTGCTTGCAGTGTTTTTTGGGTCCAGTAAGAAAACAAATAGCTTTTGTTAATAATGCAGTCACACTTGATCCCAGGATCCATTTTTAACATCAGATTTTGTACTTAGAAAAATAAAGTTCAAAAACTGATGTCAATAACGGATTCAGGGCTTATGTGTGACCCTAGGCATAGGTCAGGGTCACACATACAAATCAGTTGTTTAAGCCCTTAGCAAAACGGATCCACTAGCTAGCAGCGTTTTTGGGATGCTGCATAAAATGCATGCTTTTTTTTAAAACACACATGCACATGCGTTAATGCATATATGTTTTTGAAATCTGAAAAAAAAGTGTCAAAACATTTCCCAAAAACAGATGGTATGTGTGACCCTGGCCATACTGCTGTTAAATATTAAAGGAAACTTGTCAGCTACTTTATGCCCCTACAGCTATCACTGTCTGCCTCTGCAGCTTCATAGTTCTATTCTAATCATCACTGTCTGAGCTCATAGTGTAGTGGTAAAGGTGAAAAAAAAAGCATTTAGGCTAGGGTCACACTTGGGAGCTTGCACCAATTTGCAGGATGTATTAAATTATCCTTTTTTTTCCCTTGCCATTTTCATGGCATGTGTACATACCGTAATTGTTGGCTCAATTAACTGATGCGTTAACGCATGGTACATGAATGTACCATGTGTTAATGCATCTGTTAACGCATGGTACATATATGTACCATGCATTAACGGATGCGCTGCCCATAGACTTCCATGTTAAAAAAATGGCATGCGGTTTTGCAAAAGCATTGAACAACTCTGCAGACCGCATTTTTTTGGTGCACTTGCAAAAACGCATAGCGACAAACGCATTGCAAAAGTGCATTGGAGCCTATGGGTGCGTTAACGCATTCATTTTTCAACATTTGCACATGAAAATAATGCATGCTTTTAGCGGATGCATAATGCAAGTGTGACCCCTATCCTTATACAATGACATTTTTTTATGTAAATGAGGCAGTCAGGGTAGGGTCACATTGCAAACATGAATTGCATTCACCGCATCCGGATCCGGATGCGGTGAATGCAATTCCGGTCACACACATTTTTATTCAAAAATGTGTGCAGAATACCGCACTGCGGTCACCGGATGGCTCAGGATGTGTAATCCTGAGCCATCCGGTAACTGCAGAGTGTGCGGATCCCGATCGGCCAAGTTAATAAAGATTTAATTTAAGTACAGAACTGACTGTTAGAGGTCTGTAGGGGGGCTTAGACCCCCCCTACAGACCGGGCGGCCACTTCTATAGTGTTCTTCTACAATTGTACCTATGGCACGGGCTGATCTGAGCTCCGTGCATGTGATCCAAATATCCCCCCTCCCCCTATCACTATACAGGGGTGCATACACCCCTGTAGTACAGTACTGCTTTATTTAAGTTATAAACAGCAAGATTTGTCCCAAACGGAAGATAATTAGATATTTACATGTTCCATAGGCAGAGTCGAGTGATTTCCATGGGCGGGGCTGTGTGCAGTAGCCTCCGCCCGCTCCTTCTTGATGCCCGCCCCCTCTGGCCGTAATCCAGTGTTGTGGGGGTGGCCGAGTCGTTAAAGGGGCGTGGCTAACCATGTGTTTTGCATAGGCTTCCATCAGGAGCCTTTCCTGGTCCGGTTTTGAGCTTTTTTAAAGCTCAAAACCGGATCAGGATTTTAAACAAAAAACGCCAATGTGACCCTACCCTCAGTCTACATCTTGGGGGACATAAACAATCTGGCAGGTTAATAGTTAACATTTCAGCAATCACATAAGGGCAGTAAATATATATGGAGAGATATATAGAGAGAGACACAAGAATACTCTTCAAAGAGTCATTAAATCCTGGATACTGGCATACCAAAATGTGACCTAAAAATGATTGTAAAAGGAAACAACCATGGTGTCACTTGCAAGGAGACACAAGGAACAGCCCAACGTACGTTTCACTTAAGCTAGGGTCACACTGAGCGCTGCACCTGCGGCAGCCGGATTCCGTTAAAGCAGAGCTCAGCCTGCTGTAACCGCCAGCGGTAATGTCGGGAACTTTGGATGAACGCTGCCCTTAGTTACCTGATGTGTACCATACTTACTGGCCACACACAAAGCTGCCTGGACTGCGGTAATGCTGAGCGCAAAGAAAAACCGTGCAGGCAATGTTTTTCTCTGCACTCAGGATTACTGCAGTCCAGACAGCTATGTGTATGGCCAGTAAGTATGGTACACATCAGGTAACTAAGGGCAGCGTTCATCCAAAGTTCCCGACATTACCGCTTGCGGTTACAGCAGGCTGAGCTTTGCTTTAACGGAATCCGGCTGCCGCAGGTGCACCACTCAGTGTGACCCTAGCCTTAGTACGTAAGTTTCTTCAGGTGAAGATGGTCTTGTTCCAGTAATACCACACAGGATCTTTTTATAGTTGCTTTAACCCATAATCTGTCCCCTTTCTAAATCAATTCATCTGCGCTGTGCTCTTATGTGATTATTTATTAGACATATACTATACTTATAGCAAAATTCACTCGCACTTTATAGGCTGTTTTCTTCCCAGGAATATCACATTTATGGGATAGAAATATTTTTGTAACAGGCATGTGGGCCATTATATGTACTATCAATACCAATTGTTTGTATCTATTTAGTACTAAAAACAATCATTAGTTGTACACTGCATTTTTTCTTCTTTCTATCTGTGTTCACTACCGCCTATATTTTAGAGTGTCTCTAAATAAAACAATTTTTTACTTGCCTGGTACTCTTTTTCTTTTGAATGTATAAAAATGTTATTTGAGTGCTGTTTGTGCTGATGCTGTTAATGGACCCTGGACTCAAGTGTGACTGCTCTGCTATGCATTTTTTAACAGGACCCAAAAAATGTTGCAAGCAGCGTTTTTTGGGTGCAGTAAAATAACAGATCTGTTTTTTTAACATGGGGCCCTATGGGAAACGGATCCGTTAACAAATGGCACTATCCGTTAACGGATCCAGTTTTGCTAGCATTTTTTGGCAAAAAATGGCAAAGTCCAAAAGATGCATAGCTGCCCAGGAGGCTCAGAAAACAGCCTTAAAATAACGGATCTGCTATTGGATCCTTTAAAAAAAACTGATTGGCATGTGTGACCCTAGCCATATTGAGCTTTGTGTATAATATGCTTTTATACAGAGAAGTTGGCAGTTAGTTAACCATTAACTTGATGGAGGGACTATGACTAGGGGCACATTTGGAAGGCTCATTGCCATTACGGCATCCAGATCCGGATGCGGTAATCGCATGAGCCTTCAGACACATTTTTTGTTCACAATGTGTCTTTAAACCCGGATCCGGTAACCGGATTGCTCAGAATGTGCATTCTTTGTGGATTCTTTGTTCATCCCTGCTGCAGCAGGGATGAACAAAGGGTTAATGTTAATAATAGATGTGGGCAACATAGTTAGGCATGTGAAGGGTTAATATGTGCAATTACAGTATTGCCGGCTATTGTTGGCATTTACTATTTTCTGAATGAAACACGGCGGCTCCTCACTGTGGAAGAGATAGAGTACGTAATCTGCGTATTGTGTCTGCCGCTATCCAGGGTCTTGAAAGCATTAACATTAGGTCTATGGTGGTGCGCAGATTACGTACTGTATCTCCTCCACAGCGAGGAGCCGCCGGGTTTCATTTAGAAAATAGTAAATGCCCACAATAGCCGGCAATACTGTAATTACACATATTAACCCTTCACATGCCTAACTATGTGGACGGCATGTCTCTAGGGAGGGTGTGCACTCCCTACAGACATGTTGCCCACATCTATTATTAACATTAACCATTTGTTCATCCTTGCGGCAGCAGGGATGAACAAAGAATCCGGCAACCGGATTGCACATTCTGAGCAATCCGGTTACTGGATGGGCTCCCATAGGAGCCCATTATGGCAGCCCCGCTGCATTTTACAAACCGCTCCGAAAACCGCTGCCTGCATTATTTTTCACGCAGGCAGTGAAAACATAATGTGGTAACCAGATTGCAAATAGTGCAATCCAGTTTTTATATTGCAGCCTATGGGCTGCGGACCCGGATCTGGTCTTGAGCATTTTTAATGCTCAAAACCGGATCTGGATTAAAAAAAACCACTAATCTGACCCTAGTCTATGTCCTTCACGGTATTTACACACTTCCTGATTTACTTAAGAAAATGTAAGTGTATAAATGCTTTTTCTCACCTTTAATGTCATACTCTGAACTTAGACTGTAGATAGGGTCACATTTAAATGGCACATTGCAATTACCGCATCCAGATCCGGATGCAGTAATCTCATGTGCCTTCAGACACATTTTGGCTTCAAAATGTGTCCCTAAACCCACATTCGGTAACCGGATTGCTCATAATGTTCAATCCAGTTGCCGTATGCTTTGTTCATCCCTGCGGCTGCGGGGATGAACAAAGGGTTAATGTTAATATTATATGAGGGCAACAAGTGTCCACCCTCCCTAGAGAGATGTTGTCCACACAGTGCGGCATGTTTGTGTGTTTAAATTGCTTTATTACAGTATCACCGGATTTTGTTGGCTTTTACTATTTTGTCAATGACAGCTGGCGGCTCCTTGCTGTAAGGAGGAGTTACAGTAAGCAATGTGTGTAAGCACAGTGCAGGGCAGCATCCTCAATAAGGAGCTGACCCTGCTGCTTACGCAAATTGCGTAATGTACATGCTACTATCCATGGTGCTGAAAGCTTTAACATTAGTTCTATGGCGGTGCGCTGTCCTGGAGACTTGTTGCCCACATATATTATAACCATTAACCCTTTGTTCATCCCCGCGGCAGCAGGGATGAACAAAGCATACGGCTACCGCAGGCATTCATATGTGCCTTGCGGTAGCTGGATGGGCTCCCATAAGCGCCCATTATAGCATCCCCGCTGTGGTTTTCAAACCACTCTGAAAAACGCTGCCTGCAAGATTTTTCACTCAGGCAGTGAAAACCGAATGCGGGAACCGGAATGCATTAAGTGCATTCTTAATGCTCAAAACCGGATCAGGATCTGCAAATTCCACCGCAAATGTGAATCTAGCCTATGATGCTTAGAATAGGACTATAAAGCTGCAGGTACAAACACTGATAGCTTGGGGGGTATACACTAGCTGACTGGTTCCCTTTAAGTCTATGTTCACTCTGTGCATTTTTGCTCAGTTTTTCAGATCTGTTTCTGCAGTAAACACATCACTTAAATGGAATCCTAGCAAAGTCAAGGGGTTTTCATGTTTTGCTGTTCTGACAGGGCATTAAACATCTGCTGTGTTTCTTTTCCCTTGAAAAGTGATCCTTAAAAAGAATTAGCATGTCAGTTTTGGGAAAAAAAAATGTGCCACAAAAAGCCAATCAAAAATGGATCAGAAGTGGATGATCTGTTTTCTGATACGTTTTTTTTAAAAGCTGATCCAGTTTTGCAGCAGAAATAGAGAGGCCCCTTTCACATGTATGCTGCCTCTGCGCTTGCCTGCCCTCCCTGCCCTGTGTTAGCGCAAATGCAAGTGCAGGTTAATTTAGAGGCAAGTGCAGGCAAGCGCATAGGCGCATGGATGCACTGCTCTAGCGCTTGCCTGTGCTCAGTGCCCCCATTACCTGCTATGGCTGAGTGCGGCTGAGAGCAGGAGCCGAAAACCCGGAAGCGCGAGTGGGAATGAGCTGACGTCAACGCGCATGCCCTTCTCCAGATGCACCTGGAAATGTTTCATTGCGCGTTTCCGGGTGTGTCTGGAGAAGCGCAAGCGTGGTGACGTGGTCACAGTCACACTCGCTCTTCCGGGTCCGGGCTTCTGCATTCTCCTGCGCTCCAGCTATAGCAGGTAATGGGTGCAGCGAGCACAAGAGCAGTGCATCCATTCGCCTATGCGCTTGCCTGCACTTGTCTCTAAATGCACCTGCGCTTGCATTTGCACTAGCGCAAGGCAGGCAGGGCAGGCAAGCGCAGAGGCAGCATAGATGTGAAAGGGACCAGAGAAAACGCCCCACAAAAAAGGCAGATTAAAAAATCACAGTGTGAACATAGCCTAAATCTCCTGTCATTTAACGAAGATTCCCATTTGTTTTTACCTATCCATGTAGGTTTACATCATTCAAATATTATTATAGCTGTGCTTGCATAAAAGACTTTAAAAAGAGTCAAGCTCAAATAATTCTAGACCTCTGAGGCGTATCATACATATACTGTATTCTCTATGACAGTTCAGCAAAGCCGATGATTTTGAATTTCAAATTATTTAATCATCTTTAGTTCATTCAGGGAATTAATCTACAATTTCAACCAGATGTTTTCTACAAATGATTGTCTTAGTTTTATTCTCCCCTGGAATTTCTACTGTCTATGTTTAATTAGTAGTGATGAGCGAGTAGCAAAATATTTGCACTCGCTATACTCGTAACAAGTAGGTTTTAATACTCACATATTCATCCGAATAACGATTCTAATGTTAGTCAATTATTGATAGGCTCCGCCCACATACTTTCGATATAAAACGAGTCTAACAAATACACTCGTTCATTACAAATTATTAGTATTCAAATTTCTTATCTGACAAGTGGATTTAAAAACGCTCAGTTTTCAAAGTAAGCTTCAATAGATTGAACTACAGTATGTAGCTTTATTTAATACATCATCATTAATAAATACGCTAAATAATAGAAGTCATCATAACTATGTAGAAATTGTGTGGAGGTTGACATTTCCCCAATATATACCTACATATGCAGGTGTTGATTACCTTTCCAGGTTGTTTGAGAATATTACACAAAATTTCTGTATAAAAAGTATATTCCATACCCCAGGATCTAGTGGATTATGTTTAAATCATTTTTATTGGCATTTTATAAACAAAATATGGTGACAAAAGTAGAATGATAAATTGTTAAGACCGTTTTTGTCTTGCAAGTTAACCAAATTCAAGCATTCAAGCATTAACATATGTAAAAGGCATTAGAATAATTTAGTACTTGTATTTGTATGTGGTGCTATCTTTGCTAAACTGTAGTGTTAATAATAGTCTTTCAGGATTATAAACAAATTGTCACTTCAGTCACTTCAACCCAATAAGGGTAACTATCCTTAAAGTCATAACTGACTCTTTAACAAGCCTTTTAATATGACTTAGGATTTGTGCCAGATGAGAACCCCAAACTGCAGACACAGTGTTTTGGGGTGACTGTCCCTCTTCAGTTCAGTGTGTAGGAATTCTGGTCTGGCTGTATGAGAGTCTGAGACGAGGTCTGGGGGACTAGCTATTCTCCTCATGGAGAGGAATCTGCCTGCTGACATAAGGAGACAGATAATGTGATAAGGAGACTTATCACAGTAATACTCCTCTGTGAAATATGCAAATTGTCACTTCAGTGAGGACTCAAACGCCACCCAAAAAGGAGCAAGTAGTGAAATATTCGGAATCGCTATATTCGTAATGAGTAGGTCCCAATACTCTGTTACTCGTTACAAGTAGCGAGTCCAATGTAAGTCAATGTGAAAAGCGAGTAATTTCTGTGCTAGACTGTACACAACGGTCTGGGGTCTGAGGAAAGGGCTGAAATGGGTGCAGGATTGTTTAAAAGCCAGCGATAAAAAGTAACTTACTAACCTGCTGATATAGGGCTAATCTTTAAGTTATAAGTAGATATTCTGAACATGCCCACTGTCCACACTGAGAGCCTTGCTATCAGAACGAAATTAACTTTATTCCTCTTAGCAGTATCTGGCTTTCAGTCATAGGGGTGGCAATGGCATTGTCACCGGTCAGTGTATAGTAAACGGTGACAGTAACCACACCTTCAGCACTAACTGACAGCAGACTTAGCTTTACAGTCATCTATCATTCAGTTCTGGGGGTACAATACACTGAGCAGTGACTAAAACCATATCAGCATCACCCCTATGGCTGAAAGGCAAACGTTTATTTCCTCTTAGTAGCAGATTTTTCAGTGCTTGAGCTGTGCAGGGTCAGAACGCTATTACTTAAGGTGCATATTTACTTAATATCTATCAATTAATAGTGTTTTTTTTTCACATGACAGACATGACATGACATCCCTTTAAAAATAATATGCTTCACGATTTTTTTTTTTTTACTTGTTAATACTATTCTATTAGGCAATGACACAGCTGTTTTTTTTACCTGTAACTATATTTAACTTACCGTATATACTCGTGTATAAGCCAACCCATGTATAAGCCGACCCCCTACTTTTGCCCCCAAAACCTAGGAAAACCTATTGACTCGTGTATAAGCCGAGGGTGGACCCCAGCACAGGTATACAGCCCCCAGCAGTGTGGTATACAGCAGCCCCAGAGGTATATACAGCAGCTCCAGTGGTAGTATACAGCAGCAGCCCCAGTGGTATATACAGCAGCAGCCCCAGTGGTATATACAGCAGCAGCCCCAGTGGTTAGTATACAGCAGCCCCAGAGGTATATACAGCCCCAGTGGTAGTATACAGCAGCCCCAGTGGTAGTATACAGCAGCCCCAGTGGTAGTATACAGCAGCCCCAGTGGTAGTATACAGCAGCCCCAGAGGTAGTATACAGAAGCCCCAGTGGTGTATACAGCAGCCCCAGAGGTAGAATACAGCAGCCCCAGAGGTTTATACAGTAGCCCCAGTGGTAGTATACAGCAGCCCCAGAGGTAGTATACAGCAGCCCCAGTGGTGTATACAGCAGCCCCAGAGGTAGTATACAGCAGCCCCAGTGGTGTATACAGCAGCCCCAGTGGTAGTATACACGCAGCCCCAGATATGTATACAGTCCCCCCATCAGTATACAGGCCCCCCCTTGCAGCCAAACCTGTAAAGGAAGAGATTAGATTCCGACTTCCTCTGGCACGCAGACAATGACGTCATTGCCTGCGCCGACCGGAGGAAGCCAGAAGAAGACGGATGAAGATGGAGGAGCACGATGACGGCGGCGGGACAGCGGCAGCGGGACAGTGATAAGTATACTAATCTCTTCCTTTACAGGTTTGTGCTGCAAGGGGGTCCTGTTTACTGATGGGGCGGGCCTGTATACTGTATACACTGTATACAGTGTATACAGTATACAGTGACTCGCATATAAACCGAGGGGGGACTTTTCAGCCCAATTTTTGGGCTGAAAAACTCGGCTTATACGCAAGTATATACGGTACTATTGTTTTTCAGTTGTTATTTTCCCTCAGTGCACAATGTACAATATTTTTTAGTGCTCATCCATTATGCAGCTTAAGTTAAATTGGAGATGCACAATGAATATCTCACCATGGAGCGGCACTAATCTGCTGAACGAAGCAATTCCATGAAAATCCAAGGATTGATATATTATTTTTGTTAATAAGGACATATTCATTGTATTCATTATATAATTTAGGCTTGCTATATCACAGTCATTCTTGCTGTGCTTTCAAACACTAAAAAAATTTAAACAAATACAAAGTGAAAACTACTTGTGATACCCTAAATGAACTATCATTTAATGATCAGAAGATTTACATATATCAGAAAAAATAATGAGGCTGAACAAATGGTGAAAAAAGATTTAAATTAGAATAATGTGCATGCTCATGCATTCTTACCTTACTTAAAATGTAACCGCCATTTAAATTTGTACTTAATAAATAATGTAGAGCAAGTGATTATAATAAACTTTATAATAAACTTCATTAGAAAATTCTGGTTTCAAGCCATTCCTAAACCTTCTAGAAAGTGTCCAAACTGCACTGTGTGTGAAGCAAACACATGTTTATTATCTTTCAAATCTGTCTTCAGTGAATATGGGCATATAACAATGTTTCAGATTAGGCTGAGCTCACAGAACAGTTGCTAAGCTACACTGGAGTTTAGGATCAGTCCAAACTAGTTTGTACCAGAAAGATCTGTCACAATTTCCGTTAACCCCTTGTCTGCTGGCTCCATACATCCCAGGATCTCTCTTGTCCCTTTCTCTACTATCACATCACATTGCATTAACTTTTATGAGCTGCTGGTCACGCCCACACAGTCAGAAAATGCTGTTTTTAACATAGCACAGAAAAAGTGAGAAAATACAGAGAAAAAAACATTATCTTAGCTGCTATATGACCCATCATTAACAACCAGTTCAGTATTGTGCTTTTTTTTTTTTTTTAATGAAATGACATTTACACTTTATTATAAATTGATTTTTTCCTACTACAATTGCCTATTTATTAACTTTTTAAAACATTTACATACAGCATAAAGTAAAGATTACAGAGCTTTAACCCCTTAAGAACTGCTGATATACCATTTAGCAGTCGTCATTCTGGGGTCTTACTCACGAGCACTGCTTTTTTATGGTGCTGAGAAAAAAGTGACTAGCGCCACTCCACAGGGAAAATTTCCAAGAGATACAGTTGTATATGACAGTATACACCAGCAGGCATAGGTCTGGTTTTTGGAACTAATTGGGGCAAATAATCACTTAAATACAGTTGTCAATCATGCCAGTGGTATCTAATTTTTTAAAAGGTAGTTAAAAGAAACCCTTTGAAAGGATTTAATTCCCCCCATGATCATTATCGCAAGTACTGATCTGATGACCCCAGAGTATGGTGACCTGTTAGATCCTGCTGTCAAATTTTTGGCACTGCAGGACACGAGTTTCGCAATGCATGATAGCCGTGATCAAATGAAAAATTATTAATGTCCCAAAGTAGGACTAAGTGAAAAAAATAAAAAGTGAAACAAAATAAGTAAAAAAGTAAAGGAACACACAAAAAACCACACACAAATCATGAAAATATGTTTCACCACTAAAATCATAGAGTTTAAATTAAAAAACAAAAACAATGCTATTGGTATCGCTGCTTTTGGAATGACCGGAACAATTAAACTGTCACATTATTTATTTATTTCTATATGGCAAACACTGTACAAAAGAAAACTGGGACAAAAAAATAGGTCAAAAATGTTCCTTTTTCATCAGATCAACACACAAAAAAGTTAATCAAATTGATCAATAAGTCATATGTGAAGAAAATTGGTATAAATAAAAACACCAAACCATCCTGCAGAAAACAAGCTCTACACTGTGTGCAGAATTATTAGGCAAATGAGTATTTTGATCACATGATAATTTTTATACATGTTGTCCTATTCCAAGCTGTATAGGCTTGAGAGCCAACTACCAATTAAGTAAATCATATATAAGGTGTGCTTAATTATTAGGAACATTACTTTCCTTAGGGAAAATGGGTAAGAAGAGAGATTTGACGGGCTCTGAAAAGTCTAAAATTGTGAGATGTCTTGCAGAGGGATGCAGCAGTCTTGAAATTCCCAACCTTTTGAAGCATGATCACCGAACAGTCAAGCGTTTCATGGCAAATATCCAAAAGGGTCGAAAGAAGCGTGTTGGGCAAAAAAGGCGCAGAATAACTGCTCATGAATTGAGGAAAATCAAGCGTGAAGCTGCCAAGATGCCATTTGCCACCAGTTTTACCATATTTCAGATCTGCAACGTTACTGGAGTATCAAAAAGCACAAGGTGTGCATACTCAAGGGCATGGCCAGGGAAAGAAAGGCTGAAAAACTACCACCTTTGAGCAAGAAACTTAAGATAAAAAGTCAAGACTGGGCCAAGAAATATATTAAGACTCATTTTTTCAAAGGTTTTATGGACTGATAAAATGAGAGTGACTCTTGATGGGCCAGATGGATGGGCCAGAGGCTGGATCAGTAAAGGGCAGAGAGCTCCACTCTGACTCAGACACCACAAGGTGGAGGTGGGGTACTGGTATGGGCTGGTATCATCAAAGATGAACTTGTGGCACCTTTTCGGGTTGAGGATAGAGTGAAGCTCAACTCCCGGACCTACTGCCAGTTTCCCGAAGACAATTTCTTCAAGCAGTGGTACAGGAAGAAGTCGGTATCGTTCAAGAAAAACATAATTTTCATGCAGGACAATGCTCCATCACATGCATCCAACTACTCCACAGTGTGGCTGGCCAGTAAAGGTCACTTTACTTGTTCACCTGATCTAAACCACAAAGAGAACCTGTGGTCCCTCCTAAAATGTGAGATCTACAGGGAGGGAAAACAGTACACCTCTCAGAACAGTGTCTGGTAGGCTGTGGTGGCTGCTGCACGCAATGTTGATCGTAAAAAGATCAAGCAACTGACAGAATCTATGGATGGAAGGCTGTTGAGTTTCATCATAAAGAAAGGTGGCTATATTGGTCACTCATTTTTTTGGGTTTTGTTTTTGCATGTCAGAAATGTTTATTTCTAAATGTTGTGCAGTTATATTGGTTTACTTGGTGAAAATAAACAAGTGAGATGAGAATATATTTGTTTTTTATTAAGTTGCCTAATAATTCTGCACAGTAATAGTTACCTGCACAAACAGATATCCTCCTGAGATAGCCAAATCTAAAAAACTCCACTCCAACTTCCAAAAATATTAAGCTTTGATATTTGAGTCTTTTGGGTTGATTGAGAACATAATTGTTGATCAATAATAAAAATAATCCTCTAAGATACAACTTGCCTAATAATTCTGCACACAGTGTAATATGGTTCATTTAACAAATAAAATTAAAATGTTACAGCTCTCAAAATATGACTCTATGAAAAACAAATACGTTTTTGCAAAATATTGCTTTTAGTGTGCAAAAGTAGACTAGCAAAGCACAAAAAATCCATGTAAATGTGATGCCACTTTAATCGTCTTGATTTCAAGAATATGTTTGTCTAATCATTTTTATCACACAGTTAACCATGCAAAAAAAAATTATAAAAACAATAAGTGAAGGTTTTGTTCATCCTGCTTATAAAAAAGGATCAAAAAAGGGTATAAAGCCCAAAATGGTACAAAAACAATATTCAAATCGTTGCACAAAAAATATTCCCTCATACAGCACGGTTCACCAAAAATAAAAAAGATACACCTCTCACAATATGACAATGAAAAAAGTGGTGTCTCATTCTGTCGAAGGATTTGTCTAAATTACATTTTTGTGGGATTTACATGAAAACTTCGACATAAGTGCTTAGCATAGAACACAAGACTGTGATCGTATCTTTAAACTGGAAGCGATGGCTCCCATCCTTCAAATAAAAACCAGTAAAATCTGTTCTCCCGAATCCAAATGTCATTCCTAGCTACACTATACCGCTACTGTATGGCAGTAGGTGACCATGTGTGTGACAGTATTGTAATGGGAGATCTTAATTAACAATTTACAAGGTGCATGTCACCAGAAGCACCAGCTGGGAACAATGTACGGGCAGTAGGCTACCATGTTTGCAATTCTCCAGAAAAAAAGGTGTGGCATGGATTTTACAAAAAAGTCACTCCAGCTGTAGATCAGTTTATTGAGAGGTGCAATTTTCTACAATGGGGTCACTAGTGCTTTTTCTGCTGATCTGGCATCTCTGGGGTTCAGCTAATAGGGCCCCAATCTGTTATAATAGAATCTGCATTCTTACGGCAATGTAGCACTCTTTCCCAACTGATCCTTGCTGTGTGCTCAATCAGTAGTGTACATCCACATATGGGGTACAGCCATGTTCGGTAAAAAAAACCATTAATCATCCCTGTTACTCACGTGAAATAAAACTTTGAGACTTAAGTAAAACTTGAGCAAAAAAACAAATGTCAATTTTCCGTTTTCACAACAAAATCTTGTATATTTCTGTGCAGTTTGTGACTTAAAATGCTCACTACACAAATAATGTTTTTTTCAGTATTTTTTGGCACCTCAGAAAGACTGCAAATGCAACATGGTGTCAAAATTTGCATTCCAAAATTGAAATCTGCTTTCTGTGTTATCACGTGCCCAACATTATTTATTTACCACATATGGGGTACCAATGTGTTTGGTAGAAATTGCTTAACATATTTTGGCGCTCTTTGTTGTGAAAATTAAAAATATGGGGCTAAAGCAACATTTTATCACTATTACACATAATTTTAATTTTCACATACACATTTTATAAAGTTTTGTGAAGAACCAATGGCTTAAAAATGTGCAACCCACCCATATATAAATTCCTTGAAGGATCCACTGTATTATCCAAAATGTATCATCGTAACGGAGATCTCAGTCTAGTGCCTGCTTTTCCTGTAAGCAGGGCACTGAACCATGACCTTCCAGGGGATGGCATTGCCACACCACAAGTACAATTGCAGTGATTGGGGTTGCAATAGCCCATATTATAGGCTTTAAAGGGAGCGGTGTCACCCCATCCAGCCCTGATGGAAGTGATTGTGCTGTGACTATCACTTCCATCAGCAAGACAGAGGTCTGATCTGCCTGTGCCCACAATGCCAATTCCCCTCACCCACATCCCCTGCATGGAGGCGATAGGAGGCTGAGAAGCAGCAATGTAACACAGCCAGGGACATGATAGCTGTGCATCCCTGGCTGTATCACACCCTAACAGCTGCGATCGGTACCAAACTGTTGTGGTCTCAAGCTCCTCCAGGTCAAGTTGCTCATCCAATAGTCTTTAGTCCTCCAGAGCAAGTTTTCGATGTGCTTTATCTAAAAATATTTTCGTCTCTTCCTCTGCTGGTTGAACCTCTAATCTATATAATTCTTTAAAGATTTTTACCATTATTTCTAATTTAACTTGTGTATTATTGACTTCCTCCAGTCATCACCCCTTAACCTAGGGATAAATGGGCAATCCCTTCATGCAGCTGCTACTATCGAGAGAAGGTGTCCTGCTTTTTCCCCATCTTCATAACATTGCATGGTCTGGATCTTCTTCCGCTCCGCCGTCCTAATGAAGATTTTATTTACTCTGGCCTCGGTTCGTTTCAGCCTTTCCTGCATATATGGGATTGAATTTAGTATTAAAGCCTTCTCTGCCTCTTCAAATTCCTGAAAAATGAATAGGTCCTTCTTTTTGGTCTCTGCCTTGATTTCTTATATTTCCTTGATACACAAACCTATAAAGATAAGCCTTCATGGCTTTCCAAATGGTCAAGGCAGGGGCTGTTCCCTTATTAATGTCAAAGTATTCGTTCAGACCTTTCCTAAGTTCTTGTCCCAGATCTATTAATTGCAACCAAAATGGTTTCAATCGCCAGTTAAGTCTCCTGTTCAACAGACAGTCCTCGGATTTGAGCACTACATAAATAGGTGAATGTTCTGACATCTTTCAAGTTAAATATCCAATCTCTTCAATCAGACCCTGCATTAGATTATTGCCGAGCACCAAATCAATTCTTGACAGTCATGAGAGAGTCGCCGTAAAGCAAGAGTAATCATAGGTATTTGCATGATGAGCCCTCCACAGGTCAATCAGCACCCTAAGCAATGTACCAAATGGCGTACAGTTACACCTGCTCTTCCGAACCTCCTGCCTACCCCTATCCCAGTGGGATTCAAGAATATTGTTAAAATCCCCTGCTAGAACAGACGGGAACCCATGCAATTCCGCAATCCAGATTCTATAGAATACTTTACCACTATATGATGAGTCCAGGGCTGTGGGAGGGATACTCGGTCACCGGGTCTGCTGAGTAGGGAGTCGCAGGTGGACGGTATCCCGGTGCCGTGCCCTGGGGATCATTTGAAGGGGGATGAAGGAATTATTTACAGGGGAACGTGACGCCACCTGTAGTTTCTGGTAAGGTGGTACCGGCGCTGCCAGCCGGCCGCTGAGGTGATGGAGGGGGCAGCAAAGTGTGATACAGCTCCCCACAGGTGGAGCTTTACCTCAGGGCAGCAATAAAGGAAGATGGTGAGGGAGGGCAGTGATGGGGTCCTTTCTGGCAGGATGGTGAATTTAGCTGTTAAACAGGCACACAGACACACAGAGATGATTGTTCCGGTACCTTTTTACTGGTAGTCACATAACAGGTACAATCTGAAGTAATAACCAGGTCCCTGGTGCAATTTAGGATTAACTCCTTGGAAGGATATGAGGCCTCCTTTATCTCTGTGCTCTGCCTTGAGGGATGAGTTATGCCTGAGTCTGAACCCTCCTCTTCTTTATTATCTGGTCCTGGCCTATATCCTTTGCCAGAGACCAGCAGCTCAGCCTCCTCCTTTCTTCCTCTCCTCTCACGAACTAACTGCCAACTGTCTCCTGGGACTAACTGTCTCCTCCTCTCAGCCTGGATCTTCTTAAAGGGGAACTGACTTAATGCAGAAAGTAGAGCTCCCCCTTCAGGTCTGGAGTGGTAGGTGGTGTGTGCTGAGCAAACCAAGGTGTCAGTCCTTCCTTGCACCAGTGTAACCTGTGGCAATCCCCAGCAGGGGTGCCACATATACAGCGGCAGGATGAACAAAAAGAAATGTATTAACCTATTATTCAGTTTGGAAAACAGACATACTGTAGACATATTGCCCCTGCATGTCTGTAAGTACTTTAAGACATTAAAATTGCATTTATGAGCATACTACTATACTTGGGTCGTCGACAGGGTAGGGGGTACTCAGATACTGGGACAGGTCGTTAATTCAGTGGGGGGGGTGGAATCACAGCTGGTCAGTTCCCGGTTCCTTGCCCTGGACCCTCAATGGCGGGGTGCGGGTGATGATGATGGGGGAATGGTAATGTGACGCCACCTGTGGTACCTGGTAATAGGGTTACCAGCGCTGCGGACGGCCGCTGAGGTGATGTAAATTCAGCTTTGGTAGTACAGCTCCCCGCAGGGCAGCGGGGTGGATGAGGGGAGTAATAGTAGCGGTTCTGCTGTGAATGCTGCAGGCGGCAGCGGTGAAGCAGGCAAACACACACAATAGTCTCTGTTTCGGTACCTTTTTTACTGATGTCCGGTAACGGGCACAGTCCAGGAAGGTAACCAGGTTTCGGTGCAGCTTCGGACGTTCACCTTGGAGAGTTGTGAGGCCTCCTTTGTTAGTGTGTGAGGTAATTGGGGTAAGTTCTGCCTGTAACTAAACCTGCCGCTCTTTCTGCTTCTGAGGGTACTGTTCCACAACCGACAATGAGGACCTTGCTGTGGGGATCTCTATTCTCCTCTTGGGCTCCTGGTCCAATGCTTGGTCAGATTTGGTGTTTCACTTGGTGTAACTTCAGGGGAGCTAGTTCCTCCTGGTTGGTCCGGGCTTTCTCTGCTACACTTTAGAACAGGGGTGGGGAACCTTTTCTCTGCAAAGGGCCATTTGGAAATTTAGAATATCATTCGCGGGCCGTATAAATTCGCGCACCGGTACAAGGTGGCCAGAGGCGCACGGGTACATGGGGGCCAGAGGCGCACGACACACGGGTACACGGGGGCCTGAGGCACACGACACACGTGTACACGGGGGGCCAGCCTCCCTGTCTCCCCCACAGCCTCCCTGTCTCCCCCACAGCCTCCCCCACAGCCTCCCTCACAGCCTCCCTGTCTCCCCCACAGCCTCCCCCACAGCCTTCCTGTCTCCCCCACAGCCTCCCTCACAGCCTCCCTGCCTCCCCCACAGCCTCCCTGTCTCCTCCACAGCCTCCCCCACAGCCTCCGTCTCCCCCACAGCCTCCCTGTCTCCCCCACAGCCTTCCTGTCTCCCCCACAGCCTCCCTGTCTCCCCGCAGCCTCCCTGTCTCCCCCACAGCCTCCCTCACAGCCTCCCTGTCTCCCCCACAGCCTCCCTGTCTCCCCCACAGCTTCCCCCACAGCCTCCCTCATAGCCTCCCTGTCTCCCCCACAGCCTCCCTCACAGCCTCCCCCACAGCCTCCCTGTCTCCCCCACAGCCTCCCCCACAGCCTCCCCGTCTCCCCCACAGCCTCCCTCACAGCCTCCTTCACAGCCTCCCTCACAGCCTCCCTCATAGCCTCCCTCACAGCCTCCTTCACAGCCTCCTTCACAGCCTCCCTCACAGCCTCCCTCACAGCCTCCCCCACAGCCTCCCCCACAGCCTCCAGCAAAACTTACCATTGAGCTGTGGATGTGGAGCAGGGGTGCCGGAGCCCGGAGGGCACATCTGCAGGACGCTGCCTGCGGGGAGTAGCTGCGGGCCTGCGGCAGCTAGCGGTGGGCGCCGCCATGTTCTTTGTGGCCGGCGCCCACTAACAGTACAGCCGGTCGGTGGAAGCTGAGACTTCAACAAAATGGCCGCGCCTAATTGGAGACCGCGGCCATTGTGTAGAGGTCTCAACCTCTATTGACCCACTGTACAGTTAGTGGGCGCCAGCCACAAAGAACATGGCGGCGCCCACCGCTAGCTGCCGCAGCTTCTCCTCGCCAGGGCCGGGCGGCGGTCGATCGCCTAGCTGTCGTCCCGGCCCTGGCGGGCCGGATGAGATAACGTGGCGGGCCGGACGTTCCCACCACTGCTTTAGAAGAATAGTAACTTCGTACTCCGGTGTCCGGGTGGGCTAAAGGGATACCAGGTATGTTTCCTTCTCCTTTCTTCCTACTTCTTCCACTGGCCTCTGTCCCTCTCCCTAGGGCGTTGCACAGCTGGGTCAGGTTTCCTTGTTCCAGGCCTGGCTTGGTCCCAGCAACCAGCTCCTTCAGCACTCACTGTTCTCTTCACTGCAGACTGCAGAATGACTGACTCTTCCCCTCAGTCCTGTATCTTTATAGGGGATCTGCCTTAAGGGCAACCAGTGGGGCTCCTACTCCAGGTATGGGGTGGAAGGTGTTGGGTGCTGTGTGTGCCAAGGTGTACATCCCTCCCTGCACTGGTGGGTCCTGTGGCAATTCCCCGCAGGGGTGCCACATACTGACCCCACCGAGTAAGCAGAATGAGTCACATGGAAATCAACCTGTATCCATTTTTTGTTTAGGACATGGATTTTTACGGGATCATGTGAGTCTCCTGCAGACAAATTTAAGCTGGTTTTTCATTATGCATGAATTGGAATGCTGCTTGTTATTTCACATTGGATGCAATACCCTGTGACTTTCCAGCTCACAATCTTCATATTACCCACCATTTTGACCATACCTCCAATCAATCCTCTCCTGCCCCAACCTCTATACCCTAAAAGTTATTAATACCTCTTGGGCTACCTGTGTGACTGAGGATAACAGATACCCTACCCCCTCAATTTTTTAGCAGTACCCTTTAACAACAACAAATCAAAACTCAAAAACTCCTAGTATCGGAATTCCATTCCTTCCAATACTGGAAGAGCAGGCATATGTTTTCCTTGTCTGTCCCTTAGCACTTCAACTAAAGTCCTGCATCAAACCCCTAGATCAGAGAGGTTTATTAAATTGTTATTAACACCATGCTATTGTTGAAAGTCAGTGCAATAGTGTACAATATCAATTTTCTTGCTTTTAAATCTGCTCATCATTCATAAACACATAACTCGTGTGCCCATCAACAATCAAGCAGTGAAGGATCGTAAAACAAAAGAGAAAGCCCTTGCTCCTCAGCCGTTTGAGCTTTTCTGCCTCTCCTGTGGCAGCTGTTTCTCATTATTGTCTAGCTATTTGAGCATCTCCTTGGCCTCTGAGAAAAAGTGTGCAGATCCTCCATCTACATTTCTTGTCTTAGCTGGGTATATCATTGAATAAACTCCAAGTGCTCTCAACTGCTTCTTAATGATGATAAATTTGGCACGTTTTTTCTGTACTTCTATGGAGAAGTCGGAAAAGATGGATATTTTGTAACCTTTTATAGTGAGGTCCAAATGACCTCTGGCGTGCGTAAGTATACTGTCTCTATCCCTGTAGTGGAGCATTTTTGCCAAGGAGTGAAGGGGTGGGTGAGAGCACTGTGAGCACATTCAATCACACAATAGGGTGTCAGATTATCAGGCCTATTTTAGTTTTTGAGCCATTTTTCAGATTATTTCACCTGGACCTATTCTCCAAATCATTTATTTTGGCTTGAAGGGTTGCAATTTACTGTGGTGCAGGTTTACACTCCTTGTCAGCCGCCACCATGTGATCCTCCACAGAGCTGACCCTCCTTTCCACCTTTCCCACTCCCTCTTTCATCTTGTGCATATTGTGCTGCATTTTAGACATATCAATTTTAATGCTGCCCGATTATGCTGTTACATCAGCAATTGAAAGGTTATAGTGTGCCACTGCTCTAAATATCAAAGAAATGATGGGAGTGCTGGTGTATCACGGTCCGCGCTGCTCCAGGGCTAAATAAAACTCACCAACGAGCCAGTCAACTTTTCATCCTTTTTATTCCTCCTTCTCCTACGCGTTTCAGCGCCACACCCGGCGCCTTCCTCAGGGATATCCCATAATTTCTTTGATTGATACCACTATCCAGTGGTGGGTGGAGGTCCTGCAGCAGCTTGGAACATTGTTTCCTAAACGCCTTCAAACCAGTTGTGGGGATCACAACTGGAACAGGTGAGCAGCTTCATAGCACCACCACATTATATCAGTGTCACTAGTGATAGGGCACTATTGCGCCTCTTGTCCCCCTCCCTATTTTATATTTTACTGCTCTAAATATGTCCTTCAATGTGGGCTCTTCTGAGATCCGTAAATCATACAGTTGTTTCTGCAGGCCCTCCTCAGCCATCTTTGTGCCCTGCGCTGTACACTTATGCTGAATCTCTGTCTCCCACCATCATTCTCCTCACCCTCCTCCTCTCACTCTCCCATGTCCTTTGCTCCCCATACCAATAACTTTTGAGCACCTCCTGCTCCCAATAAGGTCCTTTCCCCTGTGACTTGTGTGGCAAAATACCGCAGTTTAGCCACAGTCTCCTGCCGCTTTTCCTCTCCAAGGTCCACTTCCTCCACATGGACTGTAATGCTTGTTTCGGTGCCATCTTGGGATCTTTTCTCCATGTCACCCGCCATCTTTTTCACACTCCTTTTCCCAATCATATCACTCAGCAAGCTGATCAATCAGTGCCTGGGGCTCTCTGGTCTTGACCCACCCCGGGGCCATGGGGTACCTGGTCCCGGATGCCGATTCATGAGGGATGTCACTGAGGCCTATGCCCGGTCCAGTGGCCCTGGTGGTCGCTTAAAAGAGTCAAAAATACTAAAAATAAAAGTGATTTGTGACGCCACCTACAGTTCCGGTATAGTTACTGGTGCTGCATGTCAGACCTCCGGGGTGATGTTTGGGCAGCAAGATGGTTATGCTCCACGTAGGTGGAGTGGGATCCCCGTTGCAATTGTAGTATAAGGGAATTGCAGGACAGTCTATGAAGGGAGCAGGAGCAGGGGCCGCAATAACAGTCACACACAGGATTAATGTTTCCGTATCTTTTACTGATGATTCAGGTATTGTCCAGGGTACAGTCTCTGATAGTACGGTCCGGGTGGTCTGGTAACAGTTCAGGATCTCCATACTTGGCAAGTTATGAGACCTCATGTGTGCTTTGGTCCCAGGCTGTCTGAAGCTATGCCTTACCCTCTCTTGTAGTCCTCACTTGTATGGCAGGCAGTGAGAGCTCTGCTGCAGGCACAGCTGTATTCACTGCGGTCCCGGGCTCTGCTACGTGACTGTGCCTCAAGTGCTGCTGTGGCAAGGAGATCTGAAGTCTCCCTGGCCTTCGGTATTTACTGCTGGGCTAACAGGTACCTTGCAGTCACGGACTCCGGTGTCCGGTTTCAAGCACTGTTCCTTTTGGGGGAACTGGCTCCACTCCCCTGTTACTACTACTCCTTGCCTCCGAATCTCCTCCAGAGTCCCTCACGCAGGCTAGTAGTGGTCACTAATATGGGCTTAGCACAGCTCCATCACCAGGATGTCTTCACAGTTCTCCCTGGGACTGCACTCACTAACTCTGCCTCCAAGCCTCAATTTATAGGGGACCTCGCCTGAACTTGGCTTGTAGAGCTCCCCGTTGAGGTCTGGAGTGGAAGGTGTTGTGTGCGGGCTTACCTGATGTGGAGATCCTTCTCTGTCCCAGGTGTATCTGTGGCTACCGAACCCTGGGGTGCCACATAATCATTGATCTATAATTGTTGTATTCTGAGTCATTGCAATATGCTGGGCAGGAGCTTTTCTTAGATTGGTCTGCTCACATCTTGCTTAAGGGCACTCCCCCAAGTACAGTCTAATGATGTAATGGGGCTAATTGATAAATATTTTTGCAAGGAAAGTGCCACTACATCCTATTCATTCATTGCTATCATTTAGCTGCACCTACAATTGATAATTGATTGCATCAATAGGGTTTAGAAACAAGTTAAGGAAAGTCATAGTTGCTTCCCTATTTTACATCTATTTATATGATGTATTTTTAATTAAAACTATTTTCTATTTCAATGTCTATGATATTTTAACATTACCTATTAATATCATTACTTTGAGTTTCTTCTACAGAAATATGTTTAACCTAATGTGCATTTTGGGGCTGAAATTAGTTGATTTCCCATTATTTTACATTTTGGACAGAGATTTGTCCAATCTTCTGTTACAGACTGAAAGAATATTCCTGAACATTTGTTTAAATGAACAATCAGCTTTAAGATATAAAGTACAACAATGCGGGACCTTGTCAAATAAAAGATTAGAATTTATCCTGCTGTTAAACCTTAACAAGGTTGATAGCTATTGCTATGAGTTTATTGTGCGATTCTTGGATGTTTTATATGTTGCTTGAACAAAACTTGATCACATTGTTATAATCCCCCTATATCCTTGATTTTCAGAATAAAATAAATATTTATTCCAACATTTTTAAACCAGTGATACTACCCCATGCTTTCTGTTTGCTAAGAGACTGTTACCAGTTCACATCACATCTTCTACCCAGTCTGCCAATTTTCACATTATTTAACTTTCATGTATGTGTCTCTATGCATTAGTACAAAGAGTTATGGATAAACGAATGTCAAGGGAAGGCATGTCACATGCGGTAGGGTATAACATCTGATTTAACCTTTTCTGGAACAGTGGTTAAAATCAATGAAATAAGGAGTAACATGTGCAATATGGTGTACTTTCGAAAAGCAGTATTAAATACACTGTGATATGACAAGAGAAAAATGATAAATATAAGACCGTTTTGAATGTACTAGTCCATTAAGTATAGATTTACTGTGAACTCTGATTTACCTCAGTTTATGTTAATTACCAGACTCTAGAGAGCTTTAAAAATGTCGCAGCAATTTACACATCACGATACCACAACAAATATAAAATGAGATCAACTATTTCTACGCTGCTACATTGTAAAATTACGCCAACAAATTGCAGAAAGAAACTGTTTCATATAGACTAAATGAAAGGATATCTAAATCCCATGTAGTCTTCAGTTATACACAAATGATTTCTAATTGAAAATAAATTGAGAGATAATTTCCATGCAAAAATTGGTGCACAGCTCCAAAGATTAGTAAAACCTCTTGTACTGAAATAAAAAAGGGGGACAGCATTCAAAAGTCAAATGGCGAGAAAAATTGGCTTTTGTTAACACATGCATTTTTTCTGTTCAAAATGCTTGACATAGGCTTTGCCACTTTAAAAGGAAACATCATTTCGGCTTATCTTTCTCTCTCCATCTGACTTTGTAATATTGACTTTATATTTTGAATTTAGATTGACAGTGTGGTGATGCGACCCATGGCCAGGTGTATGACTCTGTGCATATTAGCCGGTTTTACTGTGGTTGTGCTGTGTTAAACCTACCCGGAACACAGTGAGTTAACAGCTGAGAGTGAGTGCTGTAATCCTGTCCGGTACACAGTGTGTTAATACCTGAAGGAATCATAAGACCAATGAGTGGCTGAGAGAGCAATGTGTACTGATTACATACCAGGTGGGTGTGTCAGTATGGGTGTGGCAGCTACAATAAGAGCTAGCCCAGGTGTCTGTGTGAAAAGACTAGAAACGATGGGAATGAGAGCAGTCCAGAGCTCTGTGGTGTTAAGACGTGCAGAGGCGATCCATCCTGTTGGCATGAGAGGGAAGACGGCTTATCTCCGTGTGGGAGGCCCCTGACCCTCTGTTACTTGTGTGCGAACCGGTGGCCGGGAACAGGGCATTAAGGCTCCTAGAGTGGGGAACCAGGTGGACGCTGGTCTGGACGTGGGGCAAAACACGTCTGGGAAGGAGCCCTTGGGGATGCATGGTGTACCCATGACTCAGGCTGCTAGACCCGGATCCGTGCCCGGTAAGACAGCAGTTCTCGTATGCTAGAGTGAACTGTGTATCATGTGTGAATCATGTCAGGCGGGCATAGCCGCCATTGGGTCTGACAAGACAGTCAGTGAAGGACCCGTTGAAGTAGATGATGGCTTATGTAAAAGTGCCATGGAAGTATATGATGGCTTATGTAAAAGTGCTATGTATGAGAGATGATGGCTTATGTAAAAGTGCCATGGAAGTATATGATGGCTCATGTAAAAGTGCCATGTATGAGAGATGATGGCTTATGTAAAAGTGCTATGTATGATGGGGGTCGGGTGGTCCGTGTGTGAATGAAGCAGGGCAGCGCCCTGGGAGGGGAAGAACTCCAAGTCCTGGACTCCCCAGGGGAAACTGGGCCAACTAAGGGCCTGGCAGTCGGGCAGAAACCATAAGGGTGTACCGGCGGCGACCGAAACCTGGAGAGACGGCAACTGACCCATGTACTCTGCGTGGGTAACGGTACATTAAGGGTACCAGGAGTAAAAGGATATGTGCAATGTAATGTGTTGTTGTATGTAATGTTATATTTGTAATGTCATGTTTATACGGTATTGTGAGGATTATGTAGCTATCATGTATTTATATGAGAGGGGTGGTTTGAATGCAATAAACTGCTGCCTAAAGTTATGGTTAAAACATGTGTTGGTGTAATTTCCGTGGCCAAGCAAGTAACCCCGGGTCGCTACCTCACGACAGATAAAATTTAAAAATCAAGATGGCACAAACACATTCATACAGTTAGGTGCAAATTCCTGCACACAGCTGTGTCCAAAAGCCACAATAGATACCAGAAAAGCAGACAGCACTCCAATTTAAAGGGAATCTGTAATGTCGTTTTAACCTCTTAATCTACCACTACATGTCCCTGCACCTTGCTAGCACATCCCTAATCACCCCTCTCTGAGCTAATACTACAATACAATGCTTGAGAAAACTAATTTATTAATTGACATTTTCCTATCCTATTGCAATGAGGTCTCCAAGTTACATCCATTGACTGACATGGATGGTCTACGGGTCTCCCTTCTCCCTCCCTCACTGCTCTTATCACTTCTTGCTGGGTGTCATCATTACTTCTCTTCTAGACCCCTGTTTTGAAAATCCCGCCCCCTCTTCATAGTATGACGCGCAGCCAGAACATGATTTCCGGTCATGCGCATTGTGTGAGTGTATGGGCTGTACACGTCAGCTCCAGCGCATGCTTAGTGTGCATATTGAAGCCGGGCCGTACACCTGATAAGCCTCCAAAATGCACCAGTACTTAAAATTGACATCCGGCTGCATGTCATACTATGAGGAGGAGGCGGGAATCACAAAATAGCGGGTGTGCAGGAGAAGGAATGATAACAACCAGCGGGGTGTGATAAGAAGCAGCAAGGGGGGTAGGAATGGAGATCCGGAGACCGCCCATGTCAGTCTTATGGACGTAGACTGGAGCCCTAATTACCATAGGAAAGTGTAAGTTAATAAATTTCTCAAGCTTTATATTGCAGTTTTAGCTCAGGGATGGTTAGGGATTGGATAGCAAGGTGCAGGGATTGATAGTGGTAGTACAGGGGGTAGAAATGACATGACAGGTTCCCTTTAAAGATGAAAATATGTGGATTTTACTGATGTATGTTGCAACATTTCTGTTGCACAGCCAACTTTCTCAGTGCTTGAGAAATGTGGCTGCACCACCAAAACATTGCAACATACATCAGTAAAGTCTACATATTTTCAACGTTAAATTAGAATGTTACCTGCTTTTTTGTTAGATAGATAAATGGATAGACAGACAGAAGAATTTAGAAAATGCACACAGAATACAGTACAGAGACTGATGGAAAAAGTATGTCATTAAAGGAAGGTAATAAATAAAGTAATTCTGACAAATGATACATAATATATCCAATTTCCTAATATTAAACTAAATCATGAATTTATTGTAGGAACAACAACATTTAAAGTTCAATTAATCAATTTAACAACTTTAAAAATGTAATTCATCAATCAATCTTGAATTCACAATCTGAGTCAGATTTGTATATTTTAATGCCATCAGTCTAAAACAGATAGGAAAGTTGTAGGATGTATACGAGCAAAATAAAATTCCATGAATAGGTAGTTTATGAGTGAAAGATACTAAGGCAGTGTGGTCAATAAGTATTTTCTGCTTCAAAAATGTGACGTCTGAGGTACCATTACACACGGCAATATTGCTAACAATTTCACTGGCAATTTGCTGGTTGCTGTGAAATCATGGACACATTGTTCCATTTGTACACGGCAACAAAATAGAACAATGTGTCCATGATTTCACTGCAACCAGCAAATTGCCAGTGAAATTGCCTAGCAATATTGCCGCGTGTGACGGTACCTTTATAGTTTCAGCAATGTGGATGGGATTTATAGAAATATCATGCTCACTGTGCTTCCTTTTTGACTCAGTATAAATTGACCTGTAGTGCATGTTTCAAATCAGCACCTTTTCAATTTCTCTTGCAGGTACACTGTTTTTTTATGTAAACATCTTCCCCATATCCTTGCATTTAATGTGGAAAATGCACAGGTAAAATAATGCACACACATTTTTAGTACATTTTGGCTGCACTTTTGCATAATACATGCTTGTAATGTGCACTTAAAGATGTAAAAATTCTGTCAAAGCCAAATACCAGGAAGTATCAAAAGCAAAGCAGCTTCTTATCAAACATGACATACCTAAATTAATTTCCATAGTAGGTGCAGAATGGTTCAGACATTCTGCAACATCAAAAATTTACAAAAAGCTCATCATGTGAATATAGCTTCAATATACAACTGGTGAATTGTATGTTATCAAGAAGAGTAGAAAGAACTTGTAACAGGATAGAAATCACCTTTGTCATTTGTAGAGAGCAGGTCTAGTAATGAGTATTGAGAACTGAGTAAAAATATGAAGAAATAACAGTAGATAATTTGTGATATTGGTTAATGTGGTTTCCATATTGTAGTGGAGTTAGAGTAGTCAGAAGCTGGGATTAGGTTAGTCAAGACATTATTTGTAAGAGACATTCTGTTACAGTTCAAGGTGGACATGCTGTTCATGGAGTTTTGAGACATTTGAGAATAGTGAGGTGGATTGAAAGCTCAACAAGGAGGTTTGGTCAAGGAGTAGTTTTAAAAGGGCATGGTAGTGATAAGTTGCTAACAATTGATATGTTAAAGCCAGGTTTTGCTTGAGTAAAGCAGAAGAAGTGGGATAAACATAAAAGAATAGTTGAGGTTGAGGTTGGATGAGACTAGATCAAGGGCAAAAGTGAAAAAGTCATTCTTGCTAGATATATAGTTAAAGCCAGAAGATTAGATCTACTATATAATTGCCTAATCGTGTCTGTCTGTCCAAAAAAATCGCGCACCAGCGCACATTGGTCGCCGCCAGCCACAGCAAGCAATGAGTGAAGTGTAAGCAAAACAGCCACGCACATTCAAAACTCGCGCCAAGCTGAAACCTGGCGATGGCGACGCATCGGCCGATGATCTCCTGATGGTAGCCGTGGCTCATCTACTGCCGCACAGAGTTCCATGGCAAGGCAGCCGGGAGATGACCGGCATCAGCTTGCTGCAGTAGTATCCCGACTGCCATATTCGAACACCCACATTATGGGTATTCCTATATGGCGGCCGAGATTCAAATCCCCCCAAGTCGCACTACTTCTCTGATTGGTTGCCGCCAGCTGCAGAAACCAATCAGCGAAGTGGCGGGGTGGGAAATATGAATCCCGCACCGCTGATTGGTCGCTGCTCTCAGTGGCGACCAATCAGCGGCGCGGGATTCAAAACCCCTGCCAAGCCATGCTCCGCTTCACTGATTGGTCGCCAACCGCCGTGGTGACCAATCAGCGAAGCAGAGCACGGCTTGGCAGGAGTTTTAAATCCTGCGCCGCTGATTGGTCACCGCTGAGAGCAGCAACTACTCAGCGGCGCGTGATTCATATTTCCCGCTGAGCCGCACCACTTTGCTGATTGGCCGCCGCCGGCCACAGCGACCAATCAGCAAAACATGTTTTAAAACATACGCTGATTGGTCTCCGCGGCTAGCAGCGACCAATCAGTGAAGCAGAACACGGCTTAGCAGGGGTTTTGAAACTCGCGCCGCTGATTGGTCGACGCTGTCAGCGGTGACCAATCAGCGGTGCGGCATTCATATTTCCCGCCAAGCTGTGCCGCTTCGCTGATTGGTTGCCGCCAGCCGCAGTGACCAATCAGTGAAGCGTGTTTTAAAACATGCACCTAGTGCGCTGATTGGTTGCCGCGACTGACAGCGACCAATCAACGAAGCGGAGCACGTCTTGGCAGGGGTTTTGAATCTCACGCCGCTGATTGGTCACCACTCTCAGTGATGACCAATCAGCGGAGCGGGATTCATATTTCCCGCCAAACCGCGCCGTTTTGCTGATTGGTCGCCGTCGGCATTATTCTTAAATATTCATAAATAAACGACATACATATTCTAGAATACCCAATGCGTTAGAATCGGGCCACCATCTAGTAAACTATATAAAAATACACATATGCATATTTTTCTTAATATCTGGCATGAAACCAGAATAAACCTTTCCAGTTTTAGGTCAATTAGGATACAATAATTAGTTATTTTTGCGAAATGCTGGAAAAATGAGAGCTAATGTTTTAAGGCATTTTTATTACTTTCTGCAAAGTCGCAAGTGCATATACTAAGATTACTATACCTTTAAACAGTTTGTTATAATGAGCGTTAAGACTGCTCACTGCTAAGATGGAGGTGCTCAAAAAAAATGTGTCAATCTAGAAAAGGTCTATTTCTGGCACATTCTTGAAAAACACAATGAAAGCTGCAAGTTGCAGAAATAAAGTCCAATTTTTATTTTTGTCTCATTCAAAATTTAAACAGTGTATTCAACAATACAACCAATGTTTCAGCAGAGCCACTGTCTTTCTCACGGTATGTTAGCTGAATAAAGGATATACAAAAAATAGGAGATAAAAATGTACTGTATATCAGTAAAACAAAATACAAAATGTATTTATTCACATATTAATGCACAAGAAACAAGATGTAAATTCAGGAAAAATGGAAGGCAAAGTGGCCATATTTCAAATGTAAAGTGTATATAAGAATAGCACCAAAGGTATCATGCACCATATGATAAATGAGAATTTAGGTCTCGCCTAACCAACATTTGGGATAGGTATAGTAGTCAAAGGTGGATATCTGTGTGTGAAATGAGATTGAACTTTTTAGATATCAGTTAAAAATCAATACAACCTATAGAACAGTGAATGGTCATTGTAAAATTTAATAAGTAAAAAGTTGTTACCAATATACTTGGTGACTATAAAGGAAATCAATACAGCCGTGTAGGTAATAAAAATGTGGGCATCTAGTCAAATTCATTGATGTAGATCTCAGTAGGGCTGAGTCCTACGGAATATAGAGCCAGAGGTACAGGTCCATTAACAAATAAGGTAGCATATGGAATATATTGGACGTAATCTTGTTACATTGTCAATGATTTGCAGTGTTGTTTTCATAAAGGGCATGTCATGTATCGTGTAAAAGCACTAGAACAAAGGGAATTAATGCATATATCTTTAAAATATTATTATTGAAAGCCCAATCTAAGTAAAAAGGGCTATAAATACTCCATGCCTATATCCCTTTAAACCATATTCATGGAGCCCACATGAAGATAACCATAAAGGTACCTTTAGACGCAGCAACTTTTCTAGGAATTTCACTGGCAACTTACTGGTTGCAGTGAAATCATTGAGACATTGTTCCATTTGTACACAGCAATAAGATAGAACAATGTGTCCATGATTTCACTGCAACCAGTAAGTTGCCAGTGAAATTCCTAGAAAAGTTGCCTCGTGTAAAGGTACCCTAAAATATAATTATCGACACCAATCTAAGTAAAAAGTGCTATAAATACTCCATGCCATATCCTTTAAGCCATATTGATGGGGCCCACATGAAGATAACCATAAAGGAGCTTATATCTAAACTTAAAATTACAAAATGGAAAATAAATATGTCTCCCTATCCCTGTATTTTGGTAATATATATGCACGCACAAGAGTGATACTGTGGACCCATCTGCTTGTCAAGGCTGTAGCTGTTAGGCTACCAGTATTTTTGAGACTACCAATGTAAGGTCCTATGAGAACCATATAAGTTAAAAGTATGTATTAGCTTGGTCACAGATACCATTTTTCACATGCATTTTTGGAGACCTGGTTTATCAAAAACGCATGTAAAAAACGCACCATAGGCCATTTAAAAAACGCATGCCCTAATAGCCAAAAAGCTTGTGACTGTCCATGGTTTTTTGAGAATATCAATAAACGCATGCGTTTTTGTAGAAACGCATGAGTTTTTGTAGAAACGCTGCCGTTTTATAATGGGTTCTATGAAAACGCATGCAAAAATGCATGTACAGTATACCTTTAGTGCCATCAAAAACCATCTTTCCCATATGGGCCATGTTAAAAAACGCATGCGTTTCCCGAAAACAAAGCGGTTTTAACATGGCTCCTATGGAAACGCATGCGTTTTTGAATGGCATTAAAAGGTACTAACTGTACATGCGTTTTTGCATGCGTTTTCCATAGGAACCCATGTTATAAAAACGCATGCGTTTTCTACAAAAACGCATGCGTTTTTCAAAACGCTCAAAAAAATACTACAAGCACTATTTTTAGGTGCAGATTCAAAAACGCACCCAAAAACGCAGGGAGCCATCACACACCTTACAAAACTCATGCTGACATGAAAAAAAGCATGAGTTTTGTTAAATCACTTAAAAAAACACATGGCAACTGTGACCACAGCCTTAAACACTGGTGCAAAAATCTGCATGAGCGTCACACATAAAAAACACACTGTTATAATAAAAAATTACAATAAATAGCAAGTGCAATAAAAAAGTGACAAAAAAACAGGGCTTGTGGTTCATATGTTTTTTGCAAGAAAGGTAATTTAAGCTGCCTCACCTCGACACGGTAACCCTGATCGAGACAGTCCCTACCTAATGTGTTAAAAACTGGCAGTGTGTACATACCTCTAAGCAGGACACAGGAAAAATCTCTTCTAATATGGGCGTCTGTGTAGCAGACTTAAATATGCAGACCACATAAAGGAGGGGCGGGTAACCTCCAGCTCCTGCTATTACTAAAGGAGTAAAACCAGAACCAGATAAATATGGGTTATGCATAGATTGGGCGCTTTCGTGAAACCGTGCCAATGCCCACCAAAAAACTGTTTTAAACACTGGTGCAAAAATCCGCATAAGCGTCACACATAAAAACACACTGTTATAATAAAAAATTACAATAAATAGCAAGATTGGTCGCCGCGGCTGGCTGAGCGCAATATGTTAATGAGGATGACAGAAAAGCTGCAGCAGCAGCAAGGCAAGACATCATTGAGACCAAGGAACACCAGAACAAACTGCCGCCAGACAAGCCCAGGATGCGGAATCTCACAGACAACATCGGAACAGGAGACACCACAACACATGCGCCAGACAAGCCCAGGATGCGGAATCTCACAGACAACGTTGTGAACAGGAGGCACCACAACAAATGCCGCCAGACAAGTCCAGGATGCGGAATCTCACAGACAATGTCGGGAACAGGAGACACCACAACACACTGCCGCCAGACAAGCCCAGGATGCGGAATCTCACAGACAATGTCGGGAACAGGAGACACCACAATACATTGTCGCCAGACAAGCCCAGGATGCCGAATCTCACAGCAATGTCACATGAATGAGTCTCCACAATCCAGGGCAAACAGACAACAAAATGTTCACCAGATTCATACAAAACGAATGCTCTATCTACTAACGCAAACCCAGCAGAATATTCAACAACTTGCACGTTACGTAACAGACAACGAAATGACAATTATTGAACACTATGTGGGAATATGAATGCAGTTTGCACTAAATGGAACTCTTTGAATTTCATTGATGAAAAACCATCTGACAATCAGTCAACTCAAAGCTGCCAAAAAGGAAAAGTTATGCTACCGAGACCTCACTACTCAGATCTGTTTGAGCAACTGATGAAAAGAACGCATCAGCACAGTTGAAAATTTATGGAAAGTATCAGAAGCATCAACAGTTCTCATTCGTTTGCTTCATTTGGTGCCAACATTGGCCCCTGGATTCGGACCGTATTGTTTTAAAATTCACGGCCAGATCTACCATCGCACTGAAACACTTTGCCTAGATATAGGACAACCACCAAAATTTGCACAATTATACATCCTTGATACAGATGAGGCTACAGAACAAAGGATGAACCTGAAACAATACGAAAAGTGTAATGCTGAACTCATGAACCAAATTGCCGTACATTTACAACAAATCAGCCATTTGCTGCCACATACGCATGCTAAAAGACGTTGAAGCGAGGAAGAACAAAGGGCTATACAAAATGGGACTGAAATGCCTTCTATTGTCATGGACCATTAGAACGTAAACAAGATCCCCGACATTACAACAAAATCACGTGTAAGTGAGGTTGCAGTTGCTTTTCAAAATGATATGGAGAGCCTCCTTTTCAAAGGGATATATTAGTCCATCTTAAGCCAGACCAAAACAACCCTTTGCTTCCTAAGACACAACGAATTAGCATTTTGCACAGCAACCTTGATGCTCTTCTGTATCCGCTATTCTTTCTAAGAGGTGATCAAGGGTGGCATGAAAACCTACACCAGCATGGAACTTTAAAAAGAATTACACAACTGTAGTACTACAGTTTTCTTTTGTCTGTCCAAAATTACTTCAATCCTATTTTAAACAGTGGGAAACTGACACAACAGTACTTCATCGATGCATATGTTAAAATTGAAGCCAATTGCCTAAATTTCATACGAATGAACCAAAAACAACTTAAAGTTGAAGACTACTGCATTCTTCAAGAATGTTTGCAAAAACAATCCATTCAAACGGGAATTCCAATTGGAAAAACAGTAATTCTGCTGTCGTCGTTTGAAGGTAGCCCCCGCAACATACAACAGCGTTATCAAGACGCAATGGCAATAGTAACTAAGTATCGAAGACCAGACTTTTTTGTGACAATGACCTGTAATCCTAAATGGCTGTAAATTACCGAAAATTGAGAACCCTGGCAACAAGTTGAACACAGGTCGGACTTAGTTGCATGCGTATTTCGATTGAAACGCAAAAGCCTTTCAAATGATATCAAAATGTTTTTTTTTGGAACTGTTGTAGTAATGGTACACGTTATTGAGTTTCAGAAACGAGGTCTCCCACATAGACTTATTATCTTAGGTGCAGATTCTAAGTTTTGCACGGAGGAAGAAATCGACAACATAGTGTGGGCTGAAATTCCTAACCAAGAAAAGTATCCTGAACTGTATAATATTGTCATCTCTCATATGGTTCATGGCCCATGCGGTGTAGCAAATCCAAAAAGTCCATGCCTGGAACCGGAAAGTGTACAAAAGGGTTTCCAAAGGAGTTAAAAGAGCACACTGTTAGAGACTTGGATGGCTACCCATCCTACCGGCGACAACACATTGATAACATTGTTCACAAAAAAATTATTAATAACTCATGGATAGTCCCATACAACCCGTACTTATCAAAACGCTACAACTGTCACACCAACGTAGAAGTCTGTGCTTCAATAAAAAGTGTAAAATAACTTTTCAAGTACATCTACAAGGGACATGACAAAGCTAACGTCGAAATACAACAGACATCAGTCAATCACGATGAATCATCAACTTTTGTTGACTCAAGATATGTGAGTGCTCCAGAAGCTGCTTGGAGGATATTTGCATTTCCAATGCATTCACAGTCCCATGCCATTATACGTTTAGCTATTCATTTACCAAATCAACATCAACTTTATTTCTTTGAAAATGCTCAAGTCAAAGATGTCTCAAAAGCTTTAAGCACGACGTCAACATTAATGGAATGTTTTTTGCTGAACCAACGTGATGAAAATGCAAAGCAGTATTTGTATTGTGAGATTCCAGAGTGTTACGTTTGGAATAAAACTTGGAAGCCAAGACGAGGACTTAGCAAAATAATTGGACGCATGTATACTGTTAGTGTCAAGGATCAAGAAAGATATTGCCTTCGGCTGTTACTACTGCATGTCAAAGGAGCTTCAAGTTATCATGATTTTAAAACAGTTAAGGCTGGGGGTCACACTTCCGTTTTTTGCATGAGTTTTTGGAGACCTTAATTTTGGTAAAAACATGTAAAAACACACCCGTAGGCCCCCATGTTAAAAAACGCATGCCCTAATAGCAAAAACGCATGTGTTAATAGCAAAAACGCATGTGTGACAGTACCATGCGTTTTTGTGTGCGTTTTTGCTATTATGTGTTTAGCTGACATCAAAAACGCATGCAAAAACGCATGTACAATTAACAATTAGTACCGTTAGTACCATCCAAAAACGCATGCGTTTTCCATAGGAGCCCATGTTAAAAAAATGCATTTTTTAACATAGGCCCCTATGGAAAACGCATGCGGTTTTGGATGGTACTAAATGGTACTAATTGTACATGCGTTTTTGCATGCGTTTTCCATAGGGGCCCATGTTAAAAAAACGCATGCGTTTTCTAAAAAACGTATGCATTTTTAAAACACCACCAAAAAATAGTGCATGCACAATTTTTTGCTGCGGATTTAAAAACGCATGCAAAAACGCAGGGTGCCATCACACACCTTAAAAAACTCATGCTGACATGAAAAAACGCATGTGTTTTTTTAAGTCACTAAAAAAACTCATGCCAAGTGTGACCCCAGCCTAACAGAGTTCAGCACGATACATTTAAAGCTGCAGCTTTGGATTTAGGACTTCTATTGGATGATACTGTGTGGGCACTTACTTTAGAAGACGCAGTTACCCTAAATATGCCTAAGTAACTTCACAAATTGTTTGCCTACATCTGCGTATTGGGACCGCCTACAAATCCTGCTCAACTTTGGACAAATTTCAAAGAACATCTAATTGAGGTTTACTGCTTACGTCTTCACAACAAAAGTGGAAATTGTCAAAATTGCCAATCTTATGCCATGCAAGATGTTCAAAATGTCTTACTACTGCATGAAAAAAACGTTTTCATACTTTAATTTGCCACAGCCTGCAATTCAAGTTCCACAACTTCCAGAGTATGTCGAAGCTTACAAATTATTGTTGGCAACAGAGAAGAGAAACTCTTTAAATGAACAACAGCGGATTGCATATGATACTATTGTGAGCGCTATAGAAAACCAGGCAGATACAAGGCCAAAATGTTTCTTTATTGATGGTTCAGGAGGCAGCGGTAAAACATACCTATACAAAGTTTTAATTCATCATGTTAGAGGGTTGGGAAAAGTTGTATTGCCATTGGCTACAACAGGTATTGCAGCTAACCTTTTACGAGGAGGTCGCACTATGCATTCACTCTTTGGGATACCAGTTCCAGTCAACGAAATCTCCGTTTCCAGAATAAAACAGGACACACTTGCAGGAAAACAGTAAAAGAACGCAAATCTTTTGATACTTGACGAGTGCACCATGGCACCCAAATATGGTTTGAGCTTAATTCACAGACTTCTGCATGAAGTAATGACTGCAAATGTTGCTAAAAAAATTCTGGTAGAAGGAAAGAAAAGGAAGAAAGTGCAGCAATCTAAATGTAAATGTATAATTAAATCGTAAGTGGATGTAGATGACTCTCACCTTTTTTAGGTCTTGTTAACTTGCGTATCAGTCACTAGGGACCATTAAGAATCCTGGAGTAGATTTCCTCAGTATTCAGTATGCTGCAAATCCCTGGTAGCTAGTATGTAGCTCAGACCGAGTTACCATAGCAGTATATATCCAATAGAGTTTTTACCAGGCTATTTGCGCTCTCAGAGGTCTATGATCCAAAACTTCTTGTAATCCATAAAAGGTTTTTATTATTTCTCAAGAAAAGCACATACAACGCATTTCGACAGTAGAAAATGTCTTCCTCAGGTATATTGTTAAAAGTGTTCCAAAGTTGTGGATAGCTTTATAGGGAATAGTATTATGCTAAATAGGGTGTGGACCACTAAGGTTAGTTACTGTCACACCTGCTATATAGCTGCTATACAAGTTTGGTATATTCAGAAGCCCATAATAATAATAAAAAACAAACACATTACATATATATATATATATATATATATATATATATATTAGAGCAGAGGTCCCCAACCACCGGGCCGCGGCCCAGTACTGGGCCGCGGGGGTCTGGGTGCCGGTCCGCGCCGTCGCAGACCAGCACTACACATTGTGTGCTCTGCGGCAGCTCCCGGAGTGATGTCACCGCCCCCTGCATCATTCATTACGTTCCCTCTCTCTTCTATTCACTAGCTGAGGAAAAGAACTACAGGAGAAGCCATCAGCCAATCACGGTGCAGCAGCCGGGCCCTGATTGGCTAGTGGCTTTTGCACTGTGATTGGCTGATGGCTTCTCTGAGGAAAAGAAGAGAGAGGCCGAGATGCAGCAGGTGCTGGGGGGGGGAACGGTGAACGCAGTGTGTCTGTGTGTGTGTGTGATTGTGGCTGCCTGGAAGGGGAGGCTGAAAGAGGAGAGACTGGGGGTTAAAGAGGAGAGACTGGGGTTAAAGAGGAGGCTGGGGGTTAAAGAGGAGAGACTGGGGTTAAAGAGGAGGCTGGGGGTTAAAGAGGAGAGACTGGGGGTTAAAGAGGAGGCTGGGGGTTAAAGCAGAGACTGGGGGGTTAAAGAGGAGACTGGGGGGATAAAGAGGAGACTGGGGGTTAAAGAGGAGACTGGGGGGTTAAAGAGGAGAGACTGGGGGTTAAAGAGGAGAGACTGGGGTTAAAGCAGAGACTGGGGGGTTAAAGAGGAAGCTGGGGGTTAAAGAGAAGACTGGGGGGATAAAGAGTAGACTGGGGGTTAAAGAGGAGACTGGGGGTTGAAGAGAAGCCTGGGGGGTTAAAGAGGAGACTGGGGGGTTAAAGAGGAGGCTGGGGTTAAAGAGGAGGCTGGGGGTTAAAGAGGAGACTGGGGATTAAAAGAGAGACTGGGGGTTAAAGAGGAGAGACTGGGGGTTAAAGAGGAGAGACTGAGGGTTAAAGAGGAGACTGGGGGGATAAAGAGGAAACTGGGGGGTTAAAGAGGAGGCTGGGGGTTAAAGAGAAGCCTGGGGGGTTAAAGAGGAGACTGGGGGTTAAAGAGGAGGCTGGGGGCTGAAAAAGGAGACTGCGGGCTGAAAAAGCAGGTTGTGGCTGGAAGAGGAGGCTGGGGTCTGGAAAAGGAGGCTGGGGGCTGGAAAAGGAGGCTGGGGGCTGCAGAAGGAGGCTGGGGGCTGCAAAAGGAGGCTGGGGCTGCAAGGGTATAGAGAAATAAGAGATTCCCCACAAATAAGATGTAATGCATCTTTCGGGAAACATGATACTAAACCCCACCCCTTCTACATGGCCTCACCCCATATGGTCAAAGCCCCGCCCCCTATAACACCCCCCGCCGGGCCTCAAAGAAATTATCATGCTTGACGCCAGTCCCCGGAACAAAAAAAGTTGGGGACCCCTGTATTAGAGCATAGTAAAATTTGATTATGACAGATAAAATGTGAAATATAATTTGATCATAAATAGCATAACATTTTCAATATAGTTATATAACAAATTTCAAATTGTTGTATGTGGCTGAAATCCATTTAAAACACACAAAAAAAACTGTGCTCATTAAAATTATGAGAAAACACACAGTATCCAAGGAAGGATTCATTTTATATTCCCTCAATAACCTCATTTAATCTGTCCGGGTGTAAAGAACCCCTTTTAAAAATCCAATAAGATTCTTTGCGATTTAATTTTTCATGACAGTTTGGGCAGTTCTCTGGAATTTGCTCAACTGGTGTAAATTTTATATTAAATTGTTTATTATGCTTCAAACATAAGTGACGGGACAAACTATGTTTCATTAAGCCATTTTTCGCTTTTTGCCTGTGGCCATTCATACGTGTTCTTAGAGACTGAATAGTACGTCCCACTTACTGAATGCCACAGGCACATGTGATGACATACACAACAAATTGGCTATCACAAGATAGTTTCTGTGTAATTGGGAAACATTCTCCCATGCTGTTGCAGTGAATTCCTGTCACATTGTGATCTATGATCCCATAGCAGCAGCACTTTTTTGAATCGCATTACACCAGTTTTTTTGTTGTAATTTTTATTCGTTTTACCTGTATTATTTTTTGCTTGATTAATTTTCTGGCTTCCCTGTGATAATTGTTTTAAATGACTGGGGGCAATAATACCTCTTATTGTTTGTGCCCTGCGGAAAGTGATACTAGGTTTTTCTGGTAGACTTTTCTTCAGATTTGAATCTCTTTTCAGTAGATACCAATATTCATTTAGTATCCTCCTGATATCATCATTGTTTCGATTATATGCTGTTATAAAATTGTATTGCCATCAGTTTTGCTTTATTTGCTCACCGTTTTGATCCTTTTTATCCTTCCGATTTAATAGACATACATCCTGATTTTTTTTCAAAATTGATAAGCACTCACAATTAATTTTTTTGGGTATTTTTTATCATAACATTTTTTTAATAAATTTGAGACTGTTTGATGTAATCATCTGTATTTGTATTATTTTTTCTGATTCTATGAAATTGATTTGAAATTGAAATTGAGCGAGGAAAAAAACAATCCAATTTTTCTAAAAATAAAAATGTCAAAAATAGAAAAATAAAAGGTTGCAAAAATAAAATCTCTAGGGAAGAAAGAAGTGCCATAAAAAATCTAAAGGATACCATTAAAATAGTAATAAGGGAGGCCGATAAAGGGGGAGGGATGGTACTCCAGGATAGGGAAATATATCTGAAAGAAGCAGAAAATATTTATAAAAATTTAAATCTCTGACCCTTCCAAAAAACACATAGATGAATATCATGATTTAATCAATAAAGCTTTTGGAAAAAATATTATAAATAAAAATAAAGGAGATTTTTGATGAATAAGAATCCCAATACTGCTATATTTTACCACCTTCATAAGGTACACAAATGCCTGAAAAGTCCACCAGTTTGACCTATAATAGCAGGTATTGGTTCCCTCACAAGTCAGCTGTGCCGTTACATCGACTTGTTTCTACAAGAACTAGTAAAAACCTTGCCCTCATATCTAAAGGATTCTAATCAGCTCCTAAGTAAAATTAGAAATATTACATGGGAGGAAGATTTTCTTCTCATTACCATGGATGTAAACGCCTTGTATTCTAATATATAGCACGATCTGGGAATACAAGCAGTGGAGCACTACCTAAAAGGTATTAAAGATATGCCAGACTGAAAGGTCTGAAAATTTATTCTTGAACACAATGTTTTTAAATTTCAGGAACAGCTATACATACAGCTGCTTGGGACCGCGATGGGGGCAGAGTAGCCCCAAGTTTCGCAAACTTATTTATGGGGCTATGTGAGTCCTCATCGCCGATTACCCAACATGATTATGTTAACCATATAATCCTATACCTTCATTTTATAGATGATCTGATCATTATTTGGAGAGGAAGTCAGGAGAAAGCAGAGCAGTCAATCAGCAAAATGAATGCTAGTCAGTGGGGAATAACATTCACTGCCAAGATAAATAATGAAAAAATAGACTTCCTAGATCTGGAATTGTCACATAAAAACAAAGAAATTGTTAGTAAAACTTTTTTTTTTTTAAAAACTGACAGTAATGGCTTCCTACATTATAACAGTGCGCACTACAAAAAGTGCAAATATTTCTTTTCGTCAATTTCATAGAAAAAATAATACAAATACTATGATTACATCGAATAGTCTCAAATTTTATTAAAAAAATGTTATGATAAAAAATATCCCAAAAAAATTAATTATGAGTGCCTAACAATTTTGAAAAAAAATTCAGGATGTATGTCTATTAAATTGGAAGGATAAAAAGGATCAAAACGGTGAGCAAATAAAGCAAAACAGATGGCAATACAATTTTATAACAGCATATAATCAAAACAATGATGATATCAGGAGGATACTAGATGAATATTGGTATCTACTGAAAAGAGATGCATATCAAAAAAAATTCTACCAGAAAAACCTAGTATCACTTTCCGCAGGGCACAAACAAAAAGAGGTATTATTGCCCCCAGTCATTTAAAACAATTATCACAGGGAAGCCAGAAAATTAATCAAACAAAAAATAATACAGGTAAAACGAATAAAAATAACAACAAAAAAACTGGTGTAATGCGATGCAATTCCAAAAAGTGCTGCTGCTATGGGATCATAGATCACAATGCGACAGGAATTCAATGCAACAGCACGGGAGAATCATTTCCAATTACACAGAAACTATCCTGTGAAGCCAATTTGTGGTGTATGTCATCACATGTGCCTGTGGCATTCAGTACGTGGGACGTACTATTCAGTCTCTGAGAATACGTATGAATGGCCACAGGCAAAATGCGAAAAATGGCTTCATGAAACATAGTTTGTCCCGCACTTATGTTTGAAGCATAATAAACAATTTAATATAAAAGTTACTCCAGTTGAGCAAATTCCAGAGAACTGCCCAAACCGTACTGAAAAACTAAATCACAAAGAATCTATTGGATTTTTAAAATGGGATCTTTACACCCAGACGGATTAAATGAGGTTTTTTGAGGGAATATAAAATGAATCCTTCCTTAGATACTGTGTGTTTTCTCATAATTTTAATGAGCACTGGGTTTTTTTTTGTTGTTTTAAATGGATTTCAGCCACATACAACAATTTTAAATTTGTTAATAACTATATTGAAAATGTTATGCTATTTATGATCAAATTATATTTCACATTTTATCTGTCATAATCAAATTTTACTATGCTCTATATATTTATATGTAATGTGTTTGTTTTTCATTCTATTGTTATGTGCTTCTGAATATACCAAACTTGTATAGCAGCTATATAGCAGATGTGACATTAATTAACCTTAGTGGTCCACACCCTATTTAGCATTATACTATTTCCTATAAAGCTATCCACAACTTTGGAACACTTTTAACAATATACCTGAGGAAGACATTTTTTTACTGTCGAAACATGTTAGATATGCTTTTCTTGAAAAATAATAAAAACCTTTTATGGATTACAAGAAGTTTTGGATCATAGACCTCTGGGAGCGCAAATAGCCTGGTAAAAACTCTATTGCTGAAAAAAATGAAATTCCGTTTGGAGGTAAAGTGTTTGTCACTGGCGGAGATTTTAGGCAATGCCTTCCAGTCATACCAAATGGAACAAGAACAGATGTTATTGAGTCCAGCTTAAAAATGGCTGACCTTTGGAAACAGTTTAATAAGCTCCAACTAATTAACAACATGCAATCTTCTGACCCAGAGTACCGCAATTGGCTTCTTAAACTTGGTAACGGTGAACTTAGCAACGAATACAACCTTGGAGAAAATATTATTGAAATACCAGAAGATATACTGTGCACTAACTCCATCGTAACTGATGTTTTTGGACAACGCGTTGAAATTGATATGAACGACTAAACCAGTGTTGAGAGGGCCTCTTCCCATGCAATTCTCTATCCCAAGAACGATGACGTGGCTCTGCTAAATTCTCGTGTCATGGATAGAATGCCTGTAGAGTATAATTTGTACAAAAGTGATGATTCAGTGGATGTAGACAATGAAGGTGAACAAGAGCATTATCCAGTTGAATTTTTAAATAGTCTTATGCCATCAGGAATGCCATCCCACAGACTACAACTTAAAGTTGGAACAATCGTAATGTTGCTGCGGAATCTAAATATAAAAAATGGTCTATGTAATGGAACTCGCCTTATTGTTACTGGACTCCATTCCCACGTTATTCAAGCAAGAGTCAGCAGTGGATCAGCAAAAGGAGACGAAGTGTTCATTCCACGCATTGATTTACAGTTGTGGTCAAAGGTATTGACACCCCTGTAATTCTGTCAGATAATTCTCAGTTTCTTCCTGAAAATGATTGCAATCACAAATTCTTTGGTATTATTATCTTCATTTAATTTGTCTTCAATGAAAAAACACAAAAAGAATTGTTCTAAAGCCAAATTGGATATAATTTCACACCAAACATAAAAAAGGGGGTGGACAAAAGTATTGGCACTGTTAGAAAAATCACGTGATGCTTCTCTAATTTGTGTAATTAACAGCACCTGTAACTTACCTGTGGCACCTAACAGGTGCTGGCAATAACTAAATCACACTTGCAGCCAGTTAACATGGATAAAAGTTGACTCAACCTCTGTCCTGTGTCCTTGTATGTACCACATTGAGCATGGAGAAAAGAAAGAAGACCAAAGAACTGTCTGAGGACTTGAGAAACCTAATTGTGAGGAAGCATGAGCAATCTCAAGGCTACAAGTCCATCTCCAAAGACCTGAATGTTCCTGTGTCTACCGTGCGCAGTGTCATCAAGAAGTTTAAAGCCCATGGCACTGCGGCTAACTTCCCTAGATGTGGACGGAAAAGAAAAATTGATGAGAGATTTCAACACAAGATTGTGCGGATGGTGGATAAAGAACCTCGACTAACATCCAAACAAGTTCAAGCTGCCCTGCAATCCTAGGGTACAACAGTGTCAACCCGTACTATCCGTCGGTGTCTGAATGAAAAGGGACTGTATGGTAGGATACTCAGGAAGACCCCACTTCTTACCCCAAGACATAAAAAAGCCAGGCTAGAGTTTGCCAAAACTTACCTGAGAAAGCCTAAAACGTTTTGGAAGAATGTTCTCTGGTCAGATGGGACAAAAGTAGAGCTTTTTGGGCAAAGGCATCAACATAGAGTTTACAGGAGAAAAAAAGAGGCATTCAAAGAAAAGAACACGGTCCCTACAGTCAAACATGGTGGAGGTTCCATGATGTTTTGGGGTTGCTTTACTACCTCTGGCACTGGACTGCTTGACCATGTGCATGGCATTATGAAGTCTGAAGATTACCAACAAATTTTGCAGCTTAATGTAGGATCCAGTGTGAGAAAGCTGGGTCTCCCTCAGAGGTCATGGGTCTTCCAGCAGGACAATGACCCAAAACACACATCAAAAAGCACTAGAAAATGGTTTGAGAGAAAACTCTGGAGACTTCTAAGGTAGCCAGCAATGAGTCCAGGCCTGAATCCCATAGAACACCTGTGGAGAGATCTAAAAATGGCAGTTTGGAGAAGGCACCCTTCAAATACCAGGGACCTGGAGCAGTTTGCCAAAGAAGAATGGTCTAAAATTCCAGCAGAGCATTGTAAGAAACTTATTGATGGTTACCGGAAGCAGTTGATCGCAGTTATTTTGGCTAAAGGTTGTGCAACCAAGTATTAGGCAGAGGGTGCCAATACTTTTTTCTGACCATTTTTTGGAGTTTTGTGTGAAATGATGAATGTTTTGCTTTTTGCTTCATTCTCTTTTGTGTTTTTTCATTTAAGACAAATTAAATGAAGATAATAATACCAAAGAATTTGTGATTGCAATCATTTTCAGGAAGAAACTGAGTATTATCTGACAGAATTGCAGGGGTGTCAATACTTTTGTCCACAACTGTATGTCCTTCAGACACCTGTCTTTTATTTAGGCTTCAGCATCGACAGTTTCCAGGAAAACCAGCCTTTGCCATGACAATAAACAAGTCACAAGGTCAAACTGTACACCGTGTTGGCATATCTCTACCGGAGCCAGTTTTTGGTTATAGACAACTGTAGGTTGCATTTTCTAGAGTTAAAATGAGATCCAACGTCAAGGTACAAGTTCTTGATACCCCTTTACAAGGACAATTGCTTAGAGATAGTCCAAAGGTTTTTTACAAGAAATATGGTGTAAAAAAAAAAGAAAAAAATGGCCTCTTACAAATACCTTTGCATTTTGCAGGACGCCATAAGTTACCCCAGAGGCACCCCATATCTCTCAACACCGATGCACCATCTCCTACAACCCTGGCATCGGGGGCGATTTGTAGCATCTGCGTCCAGCCGTGCCACACGGAAGAGACAGGTGGTGTCGCTGGACATGAGGTCACCACAGGGCAGCAGCCACTCCACTAGTGAAGCACAGTGTCAGAAGGCAGCCTATTAATGACGCCCAGCTGTTATACAAGGCGGGCCGCTCTGCAACAACTAATGCAACACAAGTGACTGTCGCCCCCTAGAGGACACTGATGTAAAACTGCAGATAGAAAATGCAATATATCACTACAGATAAAAAAATGCAATATATCACTATAGATTACAGTGAGGTTTTAGTTTGATATCTTGGACCAAAATAGCGTAAGCTCGTAGCCCCCGTCACGGGACCTCACACCTACGAGTACCTAGCCACATGTTTAACACATGTATAATTTTATTTTACAGAAAATTCACCAAATGGGTACATAATATATGAGAAAAAGAAAAAAATGGCCTCTTACAAATACCTTTGCATTTTGCAGGACGCCATAAGTTACCCCAGAGGCACCCCATATCTCTCAACACCGATGCACCATCTCCTGCAACCCTGGCATCGGGGGCGATTTGTAGCATCTGCGTCCAGCCGTGCCACAAGGAAGAGACAGGTGGTGTCGCTGGACATGAGGTCACCACAGGGCAGCAGCCACTCCACTAGTGAAGCACAGTGTCAGAAGGCAGCCTATTAATGACGCCCAGCTGTTATACAAGGCGGGCCGCTCTGCAACAACTAATGCAACACAAGTGACTGTCGCCCCCTAGAGGACACTGATGTAAAACTGCAGATAGAAAATGCAATATATCACTACAGATAAAAAAATGCAATATGGGTACATTCGGTGAATTTTCTGTAAAATAAAATTATACATGTGTTAAACATGTGGCTAGGTACTCGTAGGTGTGAGGTCCCGTGACGGGGGCTACGAGCTTACGCTATTTTGGTCCAAGATATCAAACTAAAACCTCACTGTCATCTATAGTGATATATTGCATTTTTTATCTGAAATGAAAAGAGCATAAATGGAAAATGTCACAGCCTAGAAGTGGTTAATATAATTATGTAAGGAATTCAGAAACCGGGGAGAGTTCAGCATCCAAAATGTTTAAAAATCCAAATTTTATTAATACATTGTTAACCTTCCTAGCGTTATTCCCGAGCCTGACTCGGGGTTAACATTCACTACCAGAAGCGTTAACCCCGAGTCAGGCTCGGGCTTACCCGCGTTCGCGGCAGATGCGGTGAGAAAACCGCATCTGCCGCATCTACCGCATCTGCCGCACTTGTGCCGCACTTGTGCCGCACTTGCGGCGCGGTTGCGGCGCGGTTGCGGTAATCTGCATAGGAATCAAACACCTCTGATGACCCTCATACATTGTTAATATGTGCCCCTGCAGCCTAGTAAACCATTAGCAGCACTGTTGTTGTGTGCAAAGTGGCTGCAGTAGAAGTGCGATAATGATTTTAGACACTTACATGCCTGGTACTTGAGGCCGTCTCCCTGTGTGTGCTGGGACTTGTTGTGCTGTGGTCATCATGTCGGCTCGCCCCCTCCCTTATGCACGCCCCCTCTCAGCCTGCTATAGTGCTGTGAGGCTGATTGCGTCATAAAGGGGCGGGGCTAAATCGCGGCATCACGGTAGCCCCGCCCCTTTATGACGCAATCAGCCTCACAGCACTATAGCAGGCTGAGAGGGGGCGTGCATAAGGGAGGGGGCGAGCCGACATGATGACCACAGCACAACAAGTCCCAGCACACACAGGGAGACGGCCTCAAGTACCAGGCATGTAAGTGTCTAAAATCATTATCGCACTTCTACTGCAGCCACTTTGCACACAACAACAGTGCTGCTAATGGTTTACTAGGCTGCAGGGGCACATATTAACAGTGTATGAGGGTCATCCGAGGTGGTTGGTTCCTATGCAGATTACCGCAACCGCGCCGCAACCGCGCCGCAAGTGCGGCACAAGTGCGGCACAAGTGCGGCAGATGCGGTAGATGCGGTTTTTTAACCGCATCTACCGCGAACGCGGGTAGCCCGCTTTTAGCAACAAATTCCAGAACTAAACAGACCGCCAGGGAGGCTACAAAGCCAGATTCCACACCAACACAAAATTAATTAAGAACACCTATAACGCAACATAAGATGCGTTTCCGATGTGAGTCCTAAGGATGGCTTCACACTTGCGTTTGCAAGCGCTGCGCATGTTGCGGATCTGAAAATCTACATCCGCGTATTGTGGACGAATCTTTAAAATGAGGTATGCATTCATCTGCATTGCCATGCATTTGCATGTGTATGCCTGCATATGCGTACCTGCGCGTGGAATTTCCGCACCCTTTGAACGCAGCATGTTGCATTTTTTGGCGCTCAAAAAATCCGCAACCATCTGCATGTGTACGCTTGCGCATAAACAATGCATTATTGTCTATGGGTACGCAAGCATATGCAAGGTCTTGCGGTTGTCTGTGTTTGATACACATGCGTACAAGTCATTGCGCAAGCCCAGAAACTGAATTTCAGTTCCTCCCATTGTCCACCCATATCCCAGCCCACAAACAGTCTGTATAAAAGTGGATCTGACCATTCCATGGTGAACTTTGTTGATCTCCATGATGGACCTGTGCCTCCTGGATCTCTGACTACTGCATCTCTGACTACTGGATCTCTGCCTCCTGGATCTGTGCCTCCTGGATCTGTGCCTCCTGGATATCTGCCTCCTGGATATCTGCCTCCTGGATCAGTGCCAACTGGATGTCACCTTGCTGCTCTCCCTGCTGTCTTGGTAAAGTATAAAGTGCATTTATTTTTTGGCTAATTTGAACTACCTAGTGTGTAATCTTCACCTCCCCCCTTGTAATGTATAATGTTTTTTAAATGTGATGCTTTTAGGTGGCAAAATATTTTTTATATTATTAATATTTTTTTTTTATGTTCAAAAATTGACAAAAATTAATCTGCAGTTGGTGTCACTGCAGATGGTGTTGTTATCTTTGCAGCCTGTACTCTGTGTACAATTTTTAATTAATTTGTGATTGTATTGCTTTGTAGCCTGTACTGTGTAGTGGAACATTTTGGATTGTATCATTTGGATTGTATAATACATGACAATGCATTGAGTTTGCTGTGGCAATACTATCCACTTATGTTGTTGTTGTTGTTTTTGTTTTTTCATACAAAAATTAATTTTCAAAGACAGTGACGTCATCATAGTGTGGGCCTGTCACCTAGTCTGTTGTCTGTCTGTTGTAGTCTGTGTTCCTGGTGTTTCCTGGTGTTCTTGGCATTGGCTGGTGTTATCTGTGGTAAGTTGTGACACTGTTGATGAAATGTTGTTTTTCCTTCCTCTAGTAGAAGGTAAACTGTAGCAACGGCTATTGTACTTGGTAGTCTCACCTTGGCGCACTGAGGGCCCCAGTGTGCAATCGCAAACTATCATAGCAATAACCTTTTCTTTTGCATAGGTCTTCACCTCCTTGAAAGTTGTAATGCATACCATTGTGTTTGTTTTGTCTCCCTTGATAGTTTCTGAAGGTGGTCTGCCAAGTCGGATCCTCTACGTTGCTGTAGCTGTCACCTGCTATCTCTTCTTGGTGTTGCTGTTGTTGTTTCCTGGTGTTCTGGACTTTGGTTGCTGTTTCCTGTGGTAAGTTGTGACACTGTTGATGAAATGTTGTTTTTCCTTCCTCTAGTAGAAGGTAAACTGTAGCAACGGCTATTGTATTTGTTTTTTTTTTTTTTTTTTAAACTTTGATAGAAATTTTTGTTATACTTGTTGCCTAATTTTTATTTTTATTTGTGTACCTCCAGGACTTGGAGCAGCACTGCTGAGCCCGGAGCAGCAGCCATAGCGTCCCAATGAGTTGGGAGCGCAACCGAACTCTCATCCAAGACCGCCAGAATAGAGGAAGCATATACTGACTTGGCAGAATCTGGAACTCAGGTTGCCGGCACTCCAAGTTATCCCCTATCCCATGCCTCCGGTCCGACTTTGGTGGGTACTTCATGCCAGCGACAGATGGGCCTGGGATAGGACAGTCATGACAGAGTTTTTGCACTTAAGCTCGAACTTCCAGGAAGGTTTGAGTCACCTTGGTAACTGCATAGAAAAAGGGTTTCAGAATATGAACACTCTTTTCTGCGAAGTTAACAGCCGACTTGACAGCCTGGAAGCTGACCTAACAAGATCGGCACGATTTTTTTTTCTTGTATGGAAAAGTGTGTGACGGATACCTTATCACCTGAGTTCCAGATTGATGTCATGACTGCCTGTCATGGTGCTTTTAGACTGTCAGTCCAGCATCAGCAACAACTATTGCAACAACAACAACAGCAGCAGCCGCAGCAACAGCTACAACAGCTGCCTTACTGGAAGTGCAAGTCTCCCAATACGCCCCAATGCAGACTCAGTGGCAAACTGTAGCCATAACACAATGACATCAAGAAACAAGTTTTCCAACACACACCAACTTGCCGCCGCCACCACCAATGGACATTGTACCTGAGGTACCAAGCTACACAGCGCTGCACACTTCGTCATGCAGCTAATTCAGGGTACTAGCACTTCAGAAACATCTCTACAAGAATCACGTGCAGCGTTCACTTCGGCTTCCTCTCTACTGCATGGTATCTTTAACCAATCCACCCACACATTGGCAATGGCAACTGTACCGCAGCATCAACAGCTGTCCCTTCTGTGACTCATGGCGGTAGTACCACAGTTGCAAAGAACACCAAAATTCCAGCTCAGACACAGGAAACACAAGGACCAGAAACCAGCATGCCAATGAGGCCCTTAAAAGTGAAGCGAAAGCGAACTGTCCAAACCAGTGCGTCAGATAACAATGTTTTTTCTCAAAAAAATCAGGATCCCTCAGCACAGCCAGTTCCTGCTGCAGATGTGGAAAAAAAGTTGGTCGCCCAAAAAAAATTAAGAAACCTGCACCACTATTACCACCTTCAACTTCACCAGCTAATGTCTCGTTACTTCATGTCTCTACACCTTCACTTCTGTCTGTCCCTTCCAATATCTCCCTCCTATCCAATGTATCTTTACCTTCAAATGTCCCTTCTGGTTTCTTGGATAATCTAGGTCTATCGTCAAATGATAGTCTTACCTCTTTATCTTAAAAGAAGGAATAAGGCACTCACCCGATTGTCTTTGATAACATTTGAGCTAAGTGCACCCCCCGACTGCTTGCAGCTGTTGCTGCTTTATATTTTCACTCAATCCTGTGGCGACCGGTGCCTCTTTCTACTTTCTTGATGATAGTCTTACCTCAACTCCAACAGTATGTACTGCTTCAAGATAGGAAAATGTTGGGTCTCCTATGTTCAGTCCACTCCCACAACTGGACTCTAGTATCAGTCACTCTGTTTCTACTTTTGGTGTTCATACTCAAAGTCCTCATCCCACTATTTCACCAACTATTGTTCACAAACATCAACATGTACCCAACACCAGAACCAACAGCAACACGAGGAGCCTTACACACACTTACAGACTTACACACCATTGTAAAATATGTTTACGGGTTTATAATAAAAGATTTTTTCATGTAATTTGAAAAGTTTGCTACATGCATGATTGTGTCAATAAAATGTTTTGGTTTATCAGCAAATTGGTGATTTCTTGCCTCTATACATAGTAGGGTATTCATAAGTCTTGTAGCCTATGGTATGTTAACTGTACAGTTGGAAGGGGTTTTTTATTACTGATTTTACATAAAGTTTAATAGTCCGTTTTTGGTTTTATTTAAGGTTTTCAATCTGTAATTGAAAATCCTTTTGGTCTGAGTTAAGTCACGGCTAGAGTAGGGCTTGAGAAGGTTGGCACACATCTAAAATGCCTCATCAGTAACAACAACAAAAGGCATTGGTGGTCCATCACAGTTCCGCAGGGGTCGTGGAAGTGGACTGTTGAAATAGTTCCCATAAAGTTTCTGTCCCATGTCAGAGTCTTTAAAAGATTTAAAGTCATTGCATCGTCCGAATTGGCCAACATCCACAGCAACAAAACAACAGTCAGCGTCCACAATCACCATCAGTACAATGGGAAACATTTTTTTATAGTTGAAGTATTCAGATCCACTGCCAGCCGGCTTCAGGATCTGAACATGTTTGCCGTCCACGGCCCCCATGCAGTTGGGAAATTGACAAATGTCCATAAATCTTGCTGCTTTCTCAAGCCATAGTAGGGTTGTGGGGTAAGGGAGGAATTCTTCGCGGAGGTCATCACAAATTGCCTGGCAGGTCTCTTCAACTATCAAAGAGAGCGTAGACAATCTAATCCCTAACTGAAAATGAAGAGAAGATAAAGTCTCTCCGGTCGCCAGGAATCTGACAAAAAAAGGTACAAATAGGTCAATTATATTGCTCTTTGCAAACAATAAATAAGATTGACACATTTTACAGGTTTTAAAAAGATATGTACCGCAGGGTCACCAAAAGACGTTCCTCTGCTGGAATGGATCGACGAAGCTGTGTGTCCTGCCTGGTGATCGATCCTTGCACACGTCGCAGCAAATCATCGAAGCTGTCTGGAGACATCCTGGTAAAGTTGTAGAACTTTTCCTGGTCCTCTCGAAGTTCACGGTACAACGAGTGGTAGATTACGCGGGTCTCTTGAAGCTCCACGATGGGGTGTTGCCAGAAACGACGACGATGACGTCTTCTTCTCCGTCTTTCTCTTCGACGTTCTTCACAAGCAATAGCAAACGAAACTGTCATCTTCATCGATAAATCCAGATCCACATAGAAGCTCTCAAAGCTGAGATCCATCTTGCAACAGCTGTATAGAAAGAGTTTTGACACTGGGCAGGGTTTATTTATACCTTGCCCTTAAGCCACTCCCCATGGGTGTGTCTAGTAAACAAAAGAAGCTTGAAAGTTGAAAAATGCTAAACATTTCTTGAACGCATGCAGACAAAAAACACGTACGCATGCTGAAAACGCATGCAAACGCAATCAAACACTGCGTTTTTATTAAGGATTGCGCATGTGTCTGCAGACAAAATATGCAGTGTTCACATGCGTTTGCATGTGTTTTTACATGCGTATACGCATGCGCAACATACGCAGCGCTCACAAAAGCAAGTGTGAAGCCACCCTTAGTCATTGTAGACAGGGAAGGCATAAACAGCAAAAGTCTAAAAAGCAGGAATATTACTAGACAAAAAGTTTTAATTTAAAAAATGGAAATAAAAAAACTGAAAAAAATAAAAAAAATATATATAGAGAACTACTATTTAAAGATACAGGCATGGATGAAAGTGTTGTCACCCTCAAAATTGTTTCAGAAAATAAAGTATTTCTACTAGAAATGTATTGCAATTACAAGTGTTGTCATACACTGGCAATCAAAATTAGAGAACAACGCCCAATTTCCTTAATGTTAAGGTCATTTTGTTGATCTATGTGAAAATATCCTAAATAAGTAAAATTACAGTATTTTAAGTGTATTTTATACATTGAATATATTCTAAATCACAAAATGAAAATGTAAATGAGATAAATTAAAAAGAACTCTGATCAAAATTAGAGAACACTTTCAGACACCTGCAAGTTATTGGTGTTACACTGGCACCTGGTGCTAATTTCCAGTTTGCACTCACTTTGTAAAAATGGTGTGACGTTCCAAACTGAAACCCTATGGCAGTAGGTTGTCCAGATGAAGGCCACTTGGCTCACCCTAAAGGTACCTTTACACACTTCCACTGTGGGGTAGCAACTGCCTGGCAATCGGGATTTCTGTCGCTGTTGCCTTGAAATTGCTATGAAGTTGCGGCGTGTAATTTGGGAAAGTGATCAGGTTTTTCGCAATTGCTCCAGGTTGCGGTTTCTGAGCCTTGTTCTAAAATCAGAGGCAACCCAAATGGTGAATTGCCCTGGTATTGGCGTGCAAACGGGCGATAGGGATGGAATCTGCGTCGCCTAGTGATTTTCCCGGGGCATGCCCCAGCGTGTTTGATATCGCACCTCATCAGCGATGATTGGTGGGGGCTACTGTGTAACCATTGGCTGTCCCTTCAGAGGGCACCATCTTGGATGTGCTGTCACTTCAGCACTTGACGCATCTGAATCTACAGAACAATCCACTACATAAGTACAATGAGGCATCCACTCAATAGCGCTGCCAATTGTAGTTTGGTTGTTCACATGATGTACTGTGCACATTATTATAGTGCCACACATTACTGTGAATTAATTGACCTACACATCGCACATGGCTGGCACTGCAATGTGTGAATTTTGGGGAAACTGATGTGTTAATTTGGCGTCTCATCTTTCTCGGACGGCGACCTTGTTATTGGAAGCAATGTTGTTTGGCGCCGCAAGTGTCTATTCCATGTGACAAGCCAAACACAATTGCGTCACGTATTCGCCAGCCGCCCTGCGCACCCTGACCAATGAGGACGCTATGGTGTTGGCCAATGATTGTAGTTTGGGCGCGGTGTGACGGTGTGTGGCACGCCTATGTGTTGTAGCTGCTGCACAGATATGTCCATATTCCTTTGTGGATAGCGGCATGTGAAGTGGCGATTGTATTCAACAAGAAGTTATACGCAGGATCAGTTTCAACTTCCGGGGAACCACGATACCTTGAGTTGCCTAAGCAATTGCGGCGTGTACATGCGGCATCGGCGATCGTTAGCAACCGTTAAAAACGTGAACGCGCACGTACGGCTGCTACCGATTGCCAGTGATAGTTGCGGCGTGTAAAGGTATCTTATCAGTCATAGCAACAGAAGTTGATCATTCCAAGTATTTGATTTCTAGAATATTGCATCTTTACAATGTCACAAACTCTTTAAAGTCCCCCAAGAAGGCTGGTCTCCCTCAAAAGACAAATGCAAGCGAAAACAGGATAATGGTAAGGATCTTTATCATAATACAGTGTTTAAGAGCGTTTAAGAACATTTGGACTGAAAGTCCACTCTGTAGTGACTAAACATCTCATTAGCAGAAATAATCAAAAGTCTAGACTCACCCTTGGTGAAGAGCATGTTGTGTGGACAGAGAAGTGGTCTAAAGTTCATTTTAGTGATGAAAGCAAGTTCAATTTATTTGGGTCTTATGGGAAACATTATGTTCATTGACAAATTGGGGAAAGACAGAACCCAAAGTATGAAAAAAGTCAGTGAAAGGTGGTGGAGGGAGTGTCATGGTTTGGGGAATGTTTTCTGTTTCAGGGGTTGGACCTGTCATACAGCTACATGGCAGAATGAAGGCAACTGTGTATCAAAACCTCCTTCAACAACATGTGGTTCCTTTCTTGCGTTCAGTACTCAATCAGCCAGCAATTTTCATGCAGGACAATTATCCCTGTCAAACAGCAAAACAGGTGAAGCAGTTGCTTGAATCAAAAAAACATTGAAACAGTGAAATGGCCAGCCCAAAGTCCTGATCTAATCCCAATAGAAAACATCTGGAAACTCCAAGGTGACAAACTGATGGCCAAAAACCCACAGCTGTCACAGAACTGTGGAAGAGACTGGAAGAAGAGTGAACTAAAATCACACCAGAGCAGTGTGAGAGACAAGTAATGTCCTGTGGCCGCAGATGTGCTGAAGTCATACAAAGCAAAGGCCTGTATACTTCCTACTGATTGGTGACTGTTGTAACCTTCACAAAATTTACTTTTAATCTTTCTCTATGCTACAGTCATTGCTGTTCTCTAATTATGATCATCATGTTTTGTGTAAACTAAAGGTTTTAATAATCAAAAACCTTCAAATGTTGATCAATGCAGATTATATTCTGTCTGAAAAATCAAGTGATAATATATTGTTCTATAATTTTGATTGCTAGTGTGAATGTGTGTTTCCTTTGTGTTTATTGCAACAACACACACACAAAAAAAGGCAAATTGGACATGCTTTCAGACAAAACTCCAAAAATGAGCCAGATAAAATTGTTGGCACCCTCAACTTAATATTTGGTTGCACACCCTTTGGAATAAATAACTGCAATCTATTGATTCCTATAACCATCAATAATATACTTACACCTCTCAACTGGAATTTGGACCAATCTTCTTTTACAAACTGCTCCAGGTTGCTCATATTTGGAGAGTACTTTCTCCCAACTGCAATTTTAACATCTCTCCACAGATGTTCCAGTTCAGAACTCTTCAGCACTTTCTTTACATCCTTTTCTGGGTGCTTATTGAAGTATTTTTGGGGTATTTTTCATTGTACTGCTGGAAGACCCATGATGTAGGAAACAAACTCGGATTTATGACACTGGGCACTACATGGGGACCCAAAATAATTTATTAATGTTTAGATTTCATGATGCCTTACACAGTCTAGACACCCACTGCTTGAGGCAGCAAAAAATCTTTGATCCTCCACCACATTTGCGTGTAGATACAGTTTTCTTTTCTCTGTATGCCTCCTTCCCTTTTTGTAGAATGAAGTGCTTTATAAAAATGCTTTAGCTTGGTCTCATCTGTCCAGACGATACTTTCTTAGGCTGGCTTCACACCACGGCGCAGTCCGGTTCGGGGCTGTCAAGCATGAGCCTGACAACCCCGGACCGGATCAGCACACAGAACTGGAGGGCCAAATGTGCCCTCTGGTCCTGTGTGTAGCCTGACGCAGCTGCAGCTGCTAATGATTCAGGACTGCGGCTCGCAGGGAGCTAGCTGCAGTCCTGAAATCACAGCGGCGTGCAGCCGCCGGTGTCCGGATCGTCCCGGACCGGGAGAATCCGGGCGAATCCAAGATACGGGTTTTTGGGGAGATTTTTCTCCCCAGACCCAAAAACGTTGCAAGCAACGTTTTTGTGTCCGGTGAGAATAATCCGAATTCTGCCGGATTCATCCGGAGAAATGGAAACCGGATGGCAGAGAGCTGCCATCCGGCTCCATCTGGCCCCATAGGCTACTATGGAGCCAAAAACCGGTCGGAGCTGTCTGGTTTACACTGGACAGCCCCGGACCGGACTGCGCTGTGGTGTGAAGCCAGCCTTAGAAAGATATTGGCTTAGTCAAATATATATTGGCAAACTGTAGTCTAGCTTTTCTACATCTCTGAGTCAGCAGTAGGGTCCTCCTGCATCTCCTGCCATAGCAATTTTATTAATTCACACGTCGATGAATAATTTGTGCTGACGCTGATGCATCATAAACCTACAGAACCGCTTGAATTTCTTTGGAACTTAATTAGGGCTGTTTATCTACCATCCAGACTATCCTGCATTAAAGGTTTTCCTCAATTTTTCTTTACGTGCATATCCATGGACACTAAACACAGTGCTATGTAAACGTCTTAATAATGTTGTGCATTGTGGATAAAGAAACATCAATATTTATGAAGATGGATGGACTTTTACCTTTAAGATTTTTTTGATATTTTCCAGCAATTTGAGTTCTCAAATCCTCAGACAATTCTTTACTCCTCTTCCCGTTCTCCATGTTTAGTGTGACACACAGACACACAATGCAAAAAATTGAATCAACTTATCCCCTTTATATATGGTTTCAGGTGTGATTATCAAATTGCCCACACACTTACTACTAGTCAGTTTAATCAAGCATCACATGCTTGAAACAAAGTTGTTAATCCACAATTTTGGAAAAGTGAGAACAACTTTGTCTGCCCCATTTTTGGAGTTTTGTGTCAAATTTGTCTTTTTTTCCTTTTATCTTTGTAGAATAGACACAAAGGAAATAAACGTGTATGACAAAATAGGTGTAATTGCAATCATTTTCTATGAGAAATACTTCATTTTCGGGAACAATTACAACTGTGCCAACATGTTCGACCATTACTGTAGCTAATGTGCATAAAAGAAAAGAAAAACATAAATTGCATTGTCAATTGTGAATAGAGACAAAAATTGCTAAAAGGAAATTTTAATTCTGTCATTGCAGAAATTACTCTGTAAGGCTAGGGTCACACATACCATGCGTTTTTTTAAGGTGCTTTTTGGCAGCCTGCGTTTTTGCATGCGTTTTTGCTGATAGGTGTGGGGCCCCTTAAAAAATGCATGCAAAAACACATGCGGAAATGCATGGTACCATTTAGTGCCATATAAAACGCATTGCCCATTTAGACATGCGTTTTTGGCATTGGGTCATGCATTTTTAACATGGGGGTCTATGGATGCGTTTTTTCCATGCATTTTTCACAAAAGTCATGTGTGAAATCTGAATGTAAAATCTGCAAGTGTGACCCTAGCCTAAAAGAGTTAAAATAAAGAAAATAAAAATAAAACTTTTAATTAATATTTTGAATAAAAGAGGAAACGTTGTATGAAAATACTTTTCATAAATGATAGTAGTTAGGTGGTAGCTCTGAAAATGTCAATCCAAGAAAGTGTCATCTCAGACAATAAGGACTAATCCACTATTAACAGGACTGTATGGTGCTATTAAAAAGACAAATGTTTCAAGCACTAAACACAATCAATGTATAGCTTTAAATTGCCAACAACTTAACTTATAAACTATGACCTTCTAAGCTTCTGACAGAGAGGTCTGTCTAACAACATGGTCTGTCATTTGTTTTACATTAAACAGTTAATTATGGGCCCATTTAACCCCTTCCTGACCAAGGATATTTTCAAGTTTTATGGTACATGTGATTTTAATGTGAAGAAATGTAAAGAAATATAGAAAATACTTGCTAATTGCCTACTTTTTTTATTTTTGATTAAGGTTTTTAAATCCAATGAGAGGCAGTGACTTATTGTGTGGTTATGGATATTGCCATATTTATATGCTAAGTGTTTTAATTTTCATATATATTTCCTTAGCTATAATTCTAGTTCGTTTTCCTGTACATTCTTTATTGCATATCTTAATATTCAGAGTGCAGAGTACAAGGCATGCAGGTAAAGACACAAACTATCTAGCAGTACAGTATCAGGATCACAGACAAGGCGAATACTGGTACTGGTTCAGACAGGATTTCTGATAAATAAGGAATAGGTTAGGATTCAGAAGCATGCAGGACTTGTTCAGGTACAGGCAAGATAGAATCAGAATTAGGCAGGATAGGTTTCAAGTTCAGGCAGGACAGGTTCAAGTTCAGGCAAATACAAGGATACTTGGCCCTGAAAACACACCAGCAGGAAATACTCCATCTTATTGAAGCGTAGGTCTTGAACACACCCTTACATGCATGTTTTTAATTGCACTTAGTGGCACAGACACCCATATACGCAATTTATACCGCAGACAGAGGTAAAGGTAGGACCTGGTAAGATGAGACACCTTGATGTTGGTTACCAAGCTCAGATGCTATAGCCAGCGAATTTGCTAAGTTTTCAATTTTTTCTCTGTACCTTTAAGCAGTTTTTGCAATGCCATTATGCCCCATTCACACTTGAACAGCTTCACATAGAGCTTTGCCATTTGCATTCATTATCCAGTAAGCTACTTCATATTTCATAGTGTTAGTGTGTAGGGATGGGCGAATCTACTCGCTAGGACTCGTTACTCGGCGAGTAGTAAGGGACTCGCAGGACTCGGTACTCTGCGAGTTTCCCAGTGATTACTCGCACGAGTCCAATGCAAATCAATATCAATCCTAGTTTTGTCAGAAACGCTAACAAAACTAGGATTGCCATTGTTTGCATTAGACTCGGCTACTGTGCCAGTGATAGCAGGGAAACTCGCAAAGTAACTGCTGTTTCTTTGGGAGCCGAGTCCAGCTGTCTTCTCTGTGCAGCTCCAGGGTCCTAGAGCCCGCCTGCTCACAGAGATGATGTAGCAGTGCTGAGATTGTTCTCAGTCTGCTCATTCCCTGTGCATAGACATCTATATTTATGCACAGGGGATGTAGCAGAGAGGACATCACATTTTGGACTGCGTCGGACGGAAGAGGATTTTTTAAATTAAAGATGGAGTCCCTAATGGCTTTTTTTTTATTTCAAATAAAAATTTTTCTCTGTGTTGTGTTTTTTTTAACCCTTTATTGGAGATTCTTAGTGGCTGGGTCAAACGTGGCCTGACATTAAGAATCTCGGGCTTAATACCAGCTTGTATAACAAAGCTAGTATTAACCCCTTTATTACCCAGCGTGCCACCGCCACCAGGGCCGCTGGAAGAGCGGGGTTCAGCGCCAGAGGATGGCGCATCAATGAACGCGCCATCTTCTGGGGCGGCTGCGGGCTGCAATTTGCAGCGGGGGGTTCCCAGAAAGCTTGGGCATCCCTGCGCTGCGGATTCCAGCCCCCAGCTGCTTAGCTGTACCTGGCTAGACATAGAAATTGCGCGGAGCCCTACGCATTTTTTTTTTATTATTTAATGAATTTCAGAGTCAGAGGCTCAGAGTCAGAGTCTCGGAGTCGGAGTCTCCTCAGAGTCGGAGTCGTCTCGGAGTCGGAGTCGTCTCGGAGTCGGAGTCGTCTCGGAGTCGGAGTCATCTCGGAGTCGGAGTCGTCTCGGAGTCGAGTCGGAGTCGGAGTCGTCTAGGAGTCGAGTCGGAGTCGTCGGAGTCTCGGAGTCGTCTCGGAGTCGGAGTCGTCTCGGAGTCGGAGTCGTCTCGGAGTCGAGTCGGAGTCGTCTCGGAGTCGAGTCGGAGTCGGAGTCGTCTCGGAGTCGGAGTCGTCTCGGAGTCGTCTGAGTCGGAGTCGTTTCGGAGTCGGAGTCGTCTCGGAGTCGGAGTCGTCTCGGAGTCGGAGTCGTCTCGGAGTCGGAGTCGTCTCGGAGTCGAGTCGGAGTCGGAGTCGGAGTCGTCTCGGAGTCGAGTCGGAGTCGTCTCGGAGTCGAGTCGGAGTCGGAGTCGTCGTCGTCTCGGAGTCGTCTCGGAGTCGGAGTCGTCTCCGAGCTGGAGTCGAGTCGGAGTCGGAGTTGTCTCGGAGCCGGAGTCGGAGTCGTCTCGGAGTCGGAGTCGTCTCGGAGGCGGAGTCATCTCGGAGTCGTCTCGGAGTCGGAGTCGTCTCGGAGTCGGAGTCGTCTCGGAGTCGAGTCGGAGTCGTCTCGGAGTCGGAGTCGTCTCGGAGTCGAGTCGGAGTCGGAGTCGTCTCGGAGTCGGAGTCGTCTCGGAGTCGTCTGAGTCGGAGTCGTTTCGGAGTCGGAGTCGTCTCGGAGTCGGAGTCGTCTCGGAGTCGGAGTCGTCTCGGAGTCGAGTCGGAGTCGGAGTCGGAGTCGTCTCGGAGTCGAGTCGGAGTCGTCTCGGAGTCGAGTCGGAGTCGGAGTCGTCGTCGTCTCGGAGTCGTCTCGGAGTCGGAGTCGTCTCCGAGCCGGAGTCGAGTCGGAGTCGGAGTTGTCTCGGAGCCGGAGTCGGAGTCGTCTCGGAGTCGGAGTCGTCTCGGAGTCGGAGTCATCTCGGAGTCGTCTCGGAGTCGGAGTCGTCTCGGAGTCGGAGTCTTCTCGGAGTCGGAGTCGTCTCGGAGTCGGAGTCGTCTCGGAGTCGGAGTCGTCTCGGAGTCGTCTCGGAGTCGGAGTCGGAGTCGGAGTCTTCTCGGAGTCGGAGTCGTCTCGGAGTCAGAGTCGTCTCGGAGTCGGAGTCGTCTTGGAGTCGGAGTTATCTCGGAGTCGGAGTCGGAGTCGTCTCGGAGTCGGAGTCGTCTCAGAGTCGGAGTCGTCTCGGAGTCGGAGTCGTCTCGGAGTCGAGTCGGAGTCGGAGTCGTCTCGGAGTCGGAGTCGTCTCGGAGTCGGAGTCAAAAAAATGCGTGGGGCTCCGCGCAATTTCTATGTCTAGCCAGGTACAGATAAGCAGTTGGGGGCTGGAATCCGCAGCGCCGGGATGCCCAAGCTTTCTGGGCACCCCCCGCTGCAAATTGCAGCCCGCAGCCGCCCCAGAAGATGGCGTGTTCATTGAAGCGCCATCCTCTGGCGCTGAACCCCGCTCTTCCAGCGGCCCTGGTGGCGGTGGCACGCTGGGTAATAGAGGTTAGGGCCAGCTTTGTATTATCAGCTGGCCCTAAGCCCGAAATTTATGGCGGTCACGCCAATATTAGACATGACCGCCATGAATTTCTATTAAATTGTTTTAAAAAAAACACAACACAGAGAAATTTTTTTATTAGAAAAAAAAAAAAGCCATTAGGGACTCCATCTTTAATTAAAAAAATCCTCTTCCGTCCGACGCAGTCCAAAACGCGATGTCCTCTCTGCTACATCCCCTGTGTATAGATATAGATGTCTATGCACAGGGAATGAGCAGACTGAGAACAATCTCAGCACTGCTACATCATCTCTGTGCACAGACATTCATGTCTGTACACAGGGAATGAGCAGACTGAGAACAATCTCAGCACTGCTACATCAGGCAGCAGGCGGGCACTAGGACCCTGGAGCTGCACAGAGCAGACATGACTCTTCTCTTATCTGTGCGAGTTTCCCAGCGATTACTTACAAAGTAAACGAGTCCAATGCAAATAAATGACAAAACTAGGATTGCTTCAGGCTGAAGCTTCCGAGACACATCTGCGATTTGTAAATCTCACACTACTCGCTATTACTCGCTTCCCCATTCATTAACATTGGACTCGCTAGACTCGCAACGAGTAGCGAGTCCTGGGCTCGGACTCGCTAGAGTCAAGCGATTCCGAGTAATTTAGGATTCGCCCATCACTATTAGTGTGCAGCAGATATAATTCTCTTTTGACTTGATATTTTTTTATAGCTAGCACCTTTCACATAGGAGGTGTCACTGGATGTCTTTTAATGTTAATATGTTTTCTGACTGTGCACCCTCCCCTGCCCTGTAGCAATGTTGAAATTCTCCATCTTATTGTAGCCTAGGTATTGGACACACACTTACATGCAGGTTTTTAATTGTATTTAGTGGCACAGACACCCATACACACAATTTTTACAACAGACAGAGGCACAAAGGTAGGACCTGATAAGTTGAGACACCTTGACGTTGGTTATCAGGCTCTGATGCTATGGCCAGCGCATTTGCTAAGTTCTCAATTTTCTCTCTGTATCTTTAAGCAGTTTTCTGCAATGCATTTATGCCCCATTCACAGTTGAACAGCTTCACATAGAGCTTTGCCATTTGCATTCATTAGCCAGTAAGCTACTTCACATTTCATAGTGTTAGTGTGCAGCAGATATAATTCTCTTTCAAAATTTTAGAGGATTATCAGGCAGTACTCAGTCTTAATTTTTCCAAGGTGTGTAGGCTGCTCTGCATCATAAGACTTTCCAAATCAGTATGAGGCTTACCTCTACAATTCTCTTACATTTATAGATGTATACCCCACAGTAAATGTTTTTCAGCCATTGCAATTAGTGAATAGACCACTAGTCTATAAATCCTACTAACCACTCATGAATTTATACATATCAATGAGATCTATGAGATGTCTTTTTTCTAAGCTAAATAAGTCCTACTTTTGCAACTTCTCATCAAATGAGGTTACATTTCTTATAATAATCTGGTTGTCCATCTTTGAATTGACTAACTTATGAATATCCTTTTTAAAATGTGGAACCCAAAACTGGATCCTCTAAAATTGGCCTTACAGTTTATTTATAGAAGAGTAAAAATACATTTAGATTTTTGGGGTTTATCTCGTTTTGTATATACCCTAAAATGTTGTTTGCTTTTACAGCTGCTGCTTGACATTACGTACTTCTGCTCAACTGACTTGTAACCAGAATACCCAAATTCTTCTCCTGTTTTATAATTTTGAGTAGAGATGAGGGAACACCACCGTGTTTGAATTCGGATTTGTTCACCGAATGTGGAGTGTTCGTCGAATAATTTGACAAATATTCGCCAAATTTTCCAAACGCCATTAAAATCAATGGGAGCATAAATTAAGGGACTAGAAAACACCTTAAAAGGAGCCCAAAAGTTGCCAAACTGCTCATAGCCGTGCCAGACCACAGTAAAAGGGACATCAATCTACCTTCAGTGCATATAGGGGCATGGGTGCATGAGACATGGTCTGTGCCAGCCTGCACACTCTTCAAGCTCAGTGTAAAATAGGAGGTGGCTCAAATTCTCTTTAATTTCAGAGGTGGGTTAAAATCAGTTTGAATTGACAGATGGATGACTCACAGGGGAAAAATGGTAGCCATTTTCTACATTAAGTAAAAGGAGGAGTAGGAGTAAATAGAAGATGAATAAAAGGTGTAGGCATGTCACTCTGACAGCCCTGCTCCAGGAGACCCTAACAAGAGTCCCCATTTTTCAAAAAATTAGTGTCACACCACAGCAAAGTGGTATGCATCTTATAGATTTGGTATTGGACCACAATGGCAGCAAGGCAGGAGACATAGGCCCAACATTTCAAGGTTACATACGCGGTAACATTCCCGCTTGGTTCCTCCACCATCTCCAACCAACCTCGCACAACAGAAACGTGACCAAAAGCTCACTCATCTGCTCTGTCTTCTGTCAACTCTTCCTTCTCCACTTCTTTTGTGCCTCCTGCACCAACTTCAACTGTTTGGCTGCTACCATGAGCTCTTGTTGATCCCTCACCTCCACCCTCCAATGCCACCCACCTCTGTACTGACGACAGTCCAGACCTTTCAGATCTTGTTATCCATTCTGCATACGCCTCCTCCTGTACTTCCTCCTCTTCCTCTTGGAACACCACCAGACTCTGCAAACCGGTATAGTGTGCTCCAACATTTAGATGACCAGAATAGTCATGCTGATAACGGCATTGTTAGCGCTAAACATCTTAGTCCTCATTTCATTCTGTGCAGAAGGGTGCAAAGGTCCTTCATCTGTGACCACTCAAGTAGTGTGATTTGCCCCAACTCAGGATTGCATTGGCCAAGGCTGTATGTCATGTCATACTGCACCAGGGCTCATCACTGCTGCCACAGTCGCTGCAACATGTGCACAGTAGAAATCCATCGTGTCAGCACATTGCATACCAGACTGTTAACTGTTAAGCCAAAAGACTTCTGTAGTGATGCAAGTCGTTGAACCGTGGGGTGCAAACGGTGACTGTGCCCTGTGTAACAGCACATCTCAGCCAGGATAGGGAACTAGAAATTGCTGGACGACCATGTTCAGGACATAAGCCATGCAAGGCATGTGTCACCTTGCCCTTGTGTAGGGCCGCATTCAGTTTTGCAGCATTGTCGCACATGTCTTTGCCTGGCTGCAGGATCAATGTAGGCAGCCATCGATGAAACTTGGTCTCCAAAGTTGACCACAACTCCTCAGCTGTGAGACTTACATTTCCCAGGTATTTTCACATAAAGACAGCCTGATTACGTTCAGCCTGCTGGCAGTTTAGTAAGGTCTGCTTGATTCTTTCAGCACAGTTGGAATGTGTGTCACATTCCCAGAGAGGTTTTGGGTGCAGGTGGAGGCCCTAGAAGAGGTAAAGGAAGCAGAAGCAGTGAGGAACTGCTACATTCAGAGGTTTTAGTCACAGGCCGTGGAGATGGCAAGACTTTTCCAGCACACAGGTCCCAGTCAGTGTTGTCTTCAACGTTTTCCTTTGCACTTAGCTAAAGCGCACTTCCTGGGGCTTGCATGTGGCCGCATACAAGGTAAACTATGGGTTACTGTGGAGCAGCATTGCCGGGCAGCGACGTTAACGCTATGCGCTACAGCAGGCTTTGCTCTACGTTTAGCGGATACAGGAAATGTGGGTCACCCTCCAACTGTGACCCTAGCCTAACAGATATATTATATATGTGGACTGACAGTCTACCCAGCTCTTTATAGTGTAACTGTCACCTGTAGACTGCAATTGGAACGTGGTCATCCATTTTTGTTTTTTCATCATTATTACCAGCCATTTGTCTCAAAAAACAGGGATTAAAATTTCATAATGAGGCACTACATTGTGCCCAGTCCCTTGTTTGTTTGACCATGGATCGGACTCAGAAAGATTTTGTGCATTGGTGCAGATCGTTTCTTCCTCTTAAATCAGTAAAGCTTTTGAGCTGACCTCTGATTCCCAGGCTATTGTATGTGTGAACAGTTCTGCAAACTCAGCCATATGTGTTGGTTCACAGTCAGTAGGGAGACTTGTGACACCTGTGAGGACTGCACCGTGTTTCCTGTGGAAGTTGAGGTGAAGGAGGAGCCACTTGATGGAGCACTTGATATCCATTGTAGCACCTGATCTTTCTGGGCCTCATCTACAAGTTGAAATAATGTGCTGCTGCCTAATAAAAGAATCATACCAGACTGTCCAGAAAAAGAAGTTGATATTTTTCTTTGCCTAGAAGGCGGTGTTTTGGTTACCACCTACCCCACAGAGACAAAGCGTTTTCAACATGCCTATTCCCCATTTTCCCATGGCCACGTCATTTACCTCTCATATTTGATGGTGACAAATTTGCAAGTCAATTGGTGAAGGCCTAAAACATCTGGGGATGTGAATGCATCTGTCCAGAATGGCAAAAAATTGGTACTGGGAGAAAAATATAGTTGATGCCTGGATGTGCTACTAAAAGGGTTTTGGAACAGATTTCGCAAGCATCACTGTATCACAGGGGATTTAGCAAAACCACTGGTACTAAGCTCTAAACATTTGGTGCCTGGAGGATGTGGATGTGGGCACTTGGCAGAAGTGGCACAAAATACCTGTTACAACAGGATTGGTGAAGTACTGCAGATGATGAGACACAGACCCCTGCACCTCAGCTGTCTTGCCACAGACTGCTACTAAGCCCTAAGAAATATTTGGTGCCTGGAGGATGTGGGCACCGGATAGAAGTGGCACAAAATGCCTTTCAGCACAGGGTTGATGCAGAACTGCAGATGAGCAGACACAGACCCCTGTATCATAGCTGTCTTGCACACACTGCTACTAAGCCCTAAAAAGGACAGCTTTAGGAAGGAGTTACTAAACCTACTCTATCTTTCTATCTAGAAAGAAATAGAATTGTTAGCTAGCCAACTAAGTAGCGCACACAGAATCAGCGGCTTTGGAACTGCAGCAACAGGACTGTCACTGAGCTCCAACACTGAGAAAAAGGCAATGAGGGAAAATGGTCAGTTTTTATATGGCAAGGACATGTGACATATCCAGTTAATGACACAAACTCTTGTGTGCAAAAAGTGTTATTTGCTTTATGGGTGCTGAATGGATACCAGACCAGTCCACTCACAGTAAGTGCGGGAAAAGAAAAAATTAGTTAGGCCACTTATGGCATAGGTAAATAGAGAAAATATGTTAAAAAATGATAGCTACCGGCTCAATGTATGGATAAAGAGAAGCAGCACTATCTCCACAAGAGATTCAATGACCTGGATAAATACATGGGTAAAGATGTATGGTGATCCATAATTTATGCATTCTGTATAGAGGAATATGAGATCAAATATATACCTCAAAGGTCAGATGGATCCTGCATATAATCCATTTGATGGTGACCACACAAAATATTTCAGGATTCCTACCATATATGAAAGAAGTTACTCATATAAAGATGAAATACATCCGTCACCGATACCATAGAAAATCATTACTTATTTTAAATGATAATCTTTGAAATTCTGAATAATGGGGATCAATATGTTCCTATGAAGACGTATAACAATCAGCGGCAGAAGCAATGCAACACATTTGTAAAGTGAAAAAGACATGAGCTCCGGTTTACCTAGTGCAACATGGTTGAAGAGTGCCTGTTCAATATCTCAGCCTTTTCTTTGTCTTCTGTAATTATTCAGTTATTATCTTTTAAGGGACAAATACCATTCTTTGTTTTCTTTTTGACATGGATGTACTTATAAAAATTGTTAGGATTTATTTTAATGTTCGCAAATGTGTGTCAGTACATAATTTTGTTAGCTTGATTTCTATTGATATATTGATTTATAATTCCAATAAAGATGTTTATGCTCCCAACATGCTCCTGAATTCTAAGCCCTTAAGATTTTGAAAGCCCTCTGTCTTATTATACTTTGTACTATTATATTTATCCATATGGGTTTTTTCTATTTTTCTATTTATTTATAGACATTTTATTACCAGAGGGTATGTTTTCTACAGGATTCTACTAGTATACACTTTAACATGCCCCATTAATGTTTGGTAATCCCAGTTACAATGCCATGATCCTTGTCTACATGATTAAGCTTTTCCTTTAATTTGTTGAAATCAACTTTCCTCAAATTCAAGTTTTTTGCACTTCCCCTTTGAGATGTTCCATTGAATATTACTTTGAAACTTACCATATTATCCCTGACCTGTAGATCTGAAATTATACCTGGTCTTTTTAACAGGAATATATACGAGTCAAAATCCTGCACAGAATAGTCCCCCTAGTCACAAATTGCTAAGATGGAAACTTTGGATCATATATTAATTTAAAAAAAAAGAAATGAAAAGTCTGTCGGTAAAATAATTTATTAAATTAACTATAGGTTACTACCAGGTTACCATCCATTTATTTGATGAGGTCACTTCGACATTACTAAGGCAATGTATGTGCTAAAGAATTTGTAAGCAGTTGTATGCGGTTCCAGGAGACCTAAGAGTATTAATAACATAATATCTCGGTAATTGGAGACTTTAGTGTATCACAATTTTTGACAAATTGATTAGCTTCAAAATCTAATTTGAATTTTAGAAGTTTCAATCATTTCTACTGGTGAAATATTATGGCCAACACTTTGAAACTATCAAACAAAGTTGGTTTGTAGCTCTTTAGGCCAAACTTAGCTTCTGGAGTTCCAGAGCAAGATTTTGTGAATCAATGTATTTTTCTAAGCAGTACCTAGATTTAAAATAGGAGTCTTGTGACAATTTGTACAATTTGCAAAGTGGCCATTTTATTGCATATTACCTATTCCTCTGTTGTTTTGCTATATTATATGCTAAATAGTATTGGAAACACAATCCCTCCTGAAACAAGAAAAGAGAAAGCCAGAAAGTTGTTGAGATTTGAAATGTGAAAATCTGTACATTTCAGAAGGGAAAATAGCAGTAATGTTCAATTTACACATAGTCACACAAGCTGGCAAACAATAACTACCAAATGAATGTTGTGTAGAGATATCTCAACTACAGAGTATATTGATATTTAACTAATAACTCTGCAGTCAACATATTTGAACACTATAAGTCACCTGAGAACCATTAATATTGTAATTAATGTGCATTCTACACTTTTGCTTCTAACATATTTAACATTTCTTATAATATACATCTATAAGATAGCAAAGTAAGATACTTTCTTCATAATATGAATGTACTGAGAACAAGACCCGTGGATTACTTTTTAAACAACCAAATCACTTACTTTTTTCACGAAGCTTAGTGTCAAGATGTCAACATGCTGTATCAGCTTATACTTTGTGAGCATAAAATATTGCTAATAGAAAGTGCCAATACACTTTCTGAATAAAAAATGCAGATGAAAGACATTACTGTAACACAAAAGGTGGCAGCATACTCCAGAAAATTTATGATGCAAATATTTTTACTTGGTTGACTGCTAGGAAAGTTGATTTGTGGTTGCAGGATTGCATTTGTTATGCTCTTCTATTTGCAAACTTGATCAAAATTCTTTTTGACACATCTTTTTTAAGTAATAAATTTAGTAACAAAAGGAGTATATGATGTGGATGTTTATTAGTATATTTGCTTTGTGTAATTTCTTTTGTATACTAGGTAACCTCTTATAGAGGAAACCTATTTAGTTTTATTTAGTGTTTTTCTTATGACAATCTGTCAAACTTTTTTTTAGTCAGAGTAAGATAGAGCTCATTATTTTGTTGTACATACTTTTTTATTGAATATTAGAATTTTTGCTTACCCTTAAAGGGGAACTCCAGTGAGAGAAAATGTTTTAGTACAGTTCCTGCCCTGTGACAAGATGAAGCAGAGCTGGGAACTACAGTTCTAGGATCTATAGATCTCTTATAATTCAATAAAATCCTACCTGCTCTTCTGCTCAGGCCCCCACCTCAGGGAACCCAGAATCTTCAGCCTGGCAGCTTGATGTAAGAATAAAAAGCAAGAGGTGAGTCAGGGGTGTGGATGTTGGGAGCTGCAGGATCAGCCTACATTCACACCCCCTCACAATTCTGTTTAGTGAGTGGGTATGACAGGAGGCATGCAGAGATTTAGGTTCCCTGAGGTGGGGGCCAGTACAGAGGGGCAGGTATGATTTTATCAATTTATAAGAGATCTATAGATCCTAGAACTGCAGTGCATGGCTCTGCTTCATCATGTAGGAGGGCAGGAACTGTACTAAAAAGCTTTATCTCACTGGAGTTCCACTTTAATAAGAATATGGTTTCATTTACAGATAGGGCCAGAAATATTTGGACAGTGACACAATTTTCGCGAGTTGGGCTCTGTATGCCACCACATTGGATTTGAAATGAAACCTCTACAACAGAATTCAAGTGCAGATTGTAACGTTTAATTTGAAGGGTTGAACAAAAATATCTGATAGAAAATGTAGGAATTGTACACATTTCTTTACAAACACTCCACATTTTAGGAGGTCAAAAGTAATTGGACAAATAAACATAACCCAAACAAAATATTTTTATTTTCAATATTTTGTTGCGAATCCTTTGGAGGCAATCACTGCCTTAAGTCTGGAACCCATGGACATCACCAAACGCTGGGTTTCCTCGTTCTTAATGCTTTGCCAGGCCTTTACAGCCGCAGACTTCAGGTCTTCCTTGTTTGTGGGTCTTTCCGTCTTAAGTCTGGATTTGAGCAAGTGAAATGCATGCTCAATTGGGTTAAGATCTGGTGATTGACTTGGCCATTGCAGAATGTTCCACTTTTTTGCACTCATGAGCTCCTGGGTAGCTTTGGCTGTATGCTTGGGGTCATTGTCCATCTGTACTATGAAGCACCGTCCAATCAACTTTGCAGCATTTGGCTGAATCTGGGCTGAAAGTATATCCCGGTATACTTCAGAATTCATCCGGCTACTCTTGTCTGCTATTATGTCATCAATAAACACAAGTGACCCAGTGCCATTGAAAGCCATGCATGCCCATGCCATCACATTGCCTCCACCATGTTTTACAGAGGATGTGGTGTGCCTTGGATCATATGCCGTTCCCTTTCTTCTCCAAACTTTTTTCTTCCCACCATTCTGGTACAGGTTGATCTTTGTCTCATGTGTCCATAGAATACTTTTCCAGAACTGAGCTGGCTTCTTGAGGTGTTTTTCAGCAAATTTAACTCTGGCCTGTCTATTTTTGGAATTGATGAATGGTTTGCATCTAGATGTGAACCCTTTGTATTTACTGTCATGGAGTCTACTCTTTACTGTTGACTTAGAGACAGATCCACCTACTTCACTGAGAGTGTTCTGGACTTCAGTTGATGTTGTGAACGGGTTCTTCTTCACCAAATAAAGTATGCGGCGATCACCCACCACTGTTGTCATCCGTGGACGCCCAGGCCTTTAAGAGTTCCCAAGCTCACCAGTCAATTCTTTTTTTCTCAGAATGTACCCAACTGTTGATTTTGCTACTCCAAGCATGTCTGCTATCTCTCTGATGGATTTTTTCTTTTTTTTCAGCCTCAGGATGTTCTGCTTCACCTCAATTGAGAGTTCCTTTGACCGCATGTTGTCTGGTCACAGCAACAGCTTCCAAATGCAAAACCACACACCTGGAATCCACCCCTGACCTTTTAACTACTTCATTGATTACAGGTTAATGAGGGAGACACCTTCAGAGTTAATTGCAGCCCTTAGAGTCCATTGTCCAATTACTTTTGGTCCCTTGAAAAAGAGGAGGCTATGCATTACAGAGCTATGATTCCTAAACCCTTTCTCCGATTTGGATGTGGAAACTCTCATATTGCAGCTGGGAGGGTGCACTTTCAGCCCATATTATATATATAATTGTATTTCTGAACATGTTTTTGTAAACAGCTAAAATAACAAAACTTGTGTCACTGTCCAAATATTTCTGGCCCTAACTGTATATAGCCCTATTAATTCCATAGCACTTTACACACATCAGTAATGCTGTCACCAGTGGCCTGTGACTGGCCAGGACAGTGCTCCTCCGTGCTTCTGCAGGCTAAGAGAGGTGTCGGTGGGGTGGACCTATGAGTAGTGTCCCTGTGTCTGTGTGTATGTGTCCCTGTGTGTGTGTGTCCATGTCCCTGTGTCTGTGTGTATGTGTCCCTGTGTGTTTGTATGTGTGTGGGGAGGATGTATGCTATATGGAGGGCTATGAGACTGCATTATTACATTATACTATATGAAGGGCTGTGACGCTGCATTATATTATATGGAGAACTGTGACGCTGAATTATATTATGTGAAGGGCTGTGACACTGCATTATATTATCTGGAGGGCTGTGAAGCTGCATTATATTATATAAAGGGCTGTGACGCTGCATTATATTATGTGAAGGGCTGTGACGCTGCATTATATTATATAAAAGGCTGTGATGCTGCATTATATTATATAAGGGCTGTGACGCTGCATTATATTATGTGAAGGGCTGTGACACTGCATTATATTATCTGGAGGGCTGTGAGGCTGCATTATATTATACAAAGGGCTGTGACGCTGCATTATACTACAAGAAGGGCTGGGACGCTGCATTATATTATATAAAGGGCTGTGACGCTGCATTATATTATGTGAAGGGCTGTGACGCTGCATTATATTATGTGAAGGGCTGTGACACTGCATTATATTATCTGGAGGGCTGTGAGACTGCATTATATTATACAAAGGGCTGTGACGCTGCATTATACTACAAGGAGGGCTGGGACGCTGCATTATAGTCTATGGAGAGCTGTGAGGCTGCATTTTACTATAATGGAGGACTAGGATAATGGCATATTCCAGGATGAGGACCATATATAGCAGGATGAGGGACATCAATACATAATGAAGGGGAGAGGGGTTTAATTTGTGAGTCTTTATAGGATTTAAAATGTTACATTGGGCCCATACATCTGACCAATATGGGTGCACGGGGGAAGGGGGGTGCCCAGGTCCATATTTCGCACCGGGGCCCTTCGGACTCTAGTTATGCTACTGAGTAGCACATTACCCATTGGGGCTCACAATAAATGTCTTTTGGAGAGCATTTTAATGTTTACACAAATTATTTATCTTTTAATTGCCTTGAAAAAATATCTATTACATTCTGAGGTCTAAAAGTACTGTGCTACTTCCCTTTCTCACGTACATAGACTTAGGGTCCCGTCACACTTGGCGACGCTCCAGCGATCCCAACAACCATACGACCTGGTACGGATCGCTGGAGCGTCGCTACGTGGTCACTAGTGAGATGTCAAACAGCCAGATCTCACCAGCGATGCAGCAACAATATGGCGGTCATTAGGACGCTGTCACTCAGACCTGTATTATTGAGGTCGTTGGTTGTTGTCCCCGTCAAATACACCGATGCATGCTGGCCAGCGGGTGTCCAATGACAAAGAAATGGTCCAAGCCATTGTGACACAATCAGCGATCTCCCAGTGGGGGCCTGGTCGCTGCTACATGTCAAATGTAACAAGATCGCTGGCGAGGTTGCTGTTGCGTCAGAAAACCTATGACGTATCAGTAATCTCGCTAGCGATCTCACTATGTGTGGTGGGGGATTTAGGCATGTTGAAGAGACTGCATCCCAGAAACAGAAGGTAACACCTGGAAGGAACCAACAGCCCATTTAATAATATAACTCACTGACGTTTTTACATCTTTTTTTATTAATTTCATAGTGATGAGATAAAAAAAGGGGTTTAATCTGCGCTGCCCAGGTGCTTTCAGTAGATAAATCAATAATCCATATATTTATTGAGAATAAAGTGACTAACAGACCATTTAATAATATACTTCATTGATAGTTTTTAATTTGTTTATTAAAATAAAGTCCAAAAATTTTACCTCTTAGTTATTTCCAATGTAGTGTATAATTCTGTGAAGCACACTGGCACACACAGAGTCAGTGTAAATAGTACTACTGCTTTAAATGAGAGTGTTGTGCCACATATTATTACACAATGTCCTTAGCGTCCTGCACAGTAATACACTTTCCAGAGGCAAAGAAAGACAGTAAAGGTGGTGTCACACCTGGCGACGTCGCTAGCGACATTGCCGAAAAAGTGACATATCAGCGATATCGCTAGCGACGTCGCACTGTGTAAATGAGCGGCGCGACCGCGTTTTATCGCTGGTCGCAGGTTGACAGGTTTACGGGAAGAACCGTAAACCTGTCAACCGGCGACCTGCGATAAGGCTGGATCGCGCCGCAGCGATGCTGTGTGACAGCTGGCCAGCGATGTCGGAAGCGAGCGGCACCCGCGCATCGCTTCCGACATCGCTGGCCAGATCGTGCTGTGTGACAGCACCTTTATAGCTTGATTTTGATAGTCCTACTGCCTATTTGTGCTTCTTTTGTTGATAGTGTCAATGTAATAAGATGGATGTAATAAGGTGTAATAAGAAATGCTGGAAAGCATGTGTGATATATAGATTTACAGTGGCTTTCAAAAGTATTCAGCGCCTCTGACCTTTTTCATGTTTTGTTCATGTTTTGCAACCTTGCAACCTGGAATTTCACATTTTTTTTGAGGGTTTATATCTATTTATGTTAAGAACATGCCAAAAAATGGGAACGTTTTGTTTTCTTTTGATTCTGAAGCAAGCAACAACTTGGACAAAATAACTAACAGCTTCAATGTGCATAACTATTCACAACCCTTAAGGTTACTTTCACTCTAGTTTGCTCTGCATGCGTGTGGCATGCAGACACAAACGCAGTGCCGAAAGTAGACATCCGGATGGCAGTGCATTCTCATTGGGCTAATGTATGATCTGTACGCTTACAGACGCTTGCATACAAATCATATATCCTCGGCTACACAGAAAATGCAAAAAGGTACGTTTCTGTGCTCCGAGAAACAATGCATGCAGATGCAAACGCGTGCATCCGCAGGCGACCGCATATACCGTGCATTCCCATGTTAAACATAGGGACACACGCATTTGGTCGCTGCCATAATCAGTGGAGCCGAACGCTAGTGTGAAACTGGCCTAAGTCGTTTCTTTGTAAAGCTTCAGTATAGAATGCACACATCTGTGTCACTAGCATAGAGAATTTATAAAAGTGTAATACAACATGTTGTATTACACTCAGGGGTGCACCAAGCCCCCCTGCCGCCTGAGCCACCAGCTGAGGGGGGGTGCTGTTGGAGTCCTGGGGGGGAAGTTGGGGGTGCTGGCAGAATACAGCACCGCCGCCCCTGCAGCCGTGTGTGAGGTCCGGGGGGGGAGGGGTGCTATCATTGACTGCATCTGTGGTGTGGGGGGCCGCTGTTCTGCGGGTCTTACCTGCGCCTTGCCACCGGCGCCATGACAGGGGGATATGGCACCGCCCCCTTCTACTGAGCCGCTCCCCCTGCCAGCTTGCTGCCTGAGTGTAGGGGCTCACACTGTCCAATGGACGGTGCAGCCCTGATTACACTTTAATGAATTCTTTATGCATCTGAAATAGTTGTGCACATTCTAAACAGAAGTTCTTTTTCTTCCTTCCTGGCAGTTTTCCTTACTTCTGTGTTGCTGTACATGTTATTCATATACTCAGCCGGGCAGTTGCACCACACCACTTCTTGAACAGTACTTTGTAAAGCCTCCTTTTGTAGCTATTACAGCAGCGTGTCTCTTTGGATAAGTCTTTATGAGCTTTCCACATCTCGACACAGGGATTTTTGACCATTAATGAAGGCACAACTGCTCCAGTTCCTTCAAGTTGGATAGTTTCCTCTGGTAAACAGCAATCTTCAAGTCTGAACACAGATTCTCAATTGGGTTAAGGTTTGGACTATGACTAGGCGACTCCAATATTTACACATTTCCACTTCAACGACTCGAGTGTAGCTTTAGCAGTACGTTTTGGGTCATTCTCTTGTTGGATGGCGAACCTCCTACCCATTCTCAAATCAGTGAGAGACTGAAACAGGTTTTTCTCAAAAATATCCCTGTATTTCAAATCATTCACCTTCAACTTCAATCAGACCATTTTCCCTGTCACTGCTGTTAAAAATAGAATAAAGGTGTAGGATCGGGTGCCACAAAATTTATTTTTATTTTCAAAAAAATGTAAATATCACACATACTCCAAAGGAACTTCTGGAAGCATTTCGTGGGTCTAGCTGTTAAAAAACATTGGCACAATATTATGCTGCCTGCACCATGTTCTTGGGGTGATGAGCTGTGTTGATTTGACATCCGACATAAGATTTACCCTGGTAGTCAAAAAGTTTAATTTTGGTATCATCTGACCACAGTACCTTTCTATATACATTTGGGGAGTCTCCCATATGCCTTTTGGCAAACTTTATATAAGCCTTCCAATTTTTGTGTGTAATTAAAGGCTTTTTTCTTACCACTCTTCCATAAAAGCCACCTTTATTGAGCATATGGCTTATTGTGGTTGTATGGACAGATAATTAAGTCTCTCCTTGGAAACTCTGCGGCTCCTTCAGGGTGACCTTTAGTCCCTATTCTGCCTGTATGATTAATCCCCTTCTTGCCCAAACTGAGAGTTTTAGTAGGCAGCCCTCTCTTTTCATGGTTATTGTGGTATCATATTTTTTCCATTTGATGATAACAGGTTTGATGGTGCTCTGGGGGATCATCAGAGTTTAGAATATTATTAGAAACAAACTCTGCCTTGAACTCCGTCTCTGGAAAGGAATTTGATGAATGTGGTTAAGAGGAGCGCTATGCCAGTGACCACATACAGGGCATTATATTAATTAACTGTTTATTAGCATTATCCACAAAGTGGTGGATTGTCGTCTTCCTCAGGTGGGAGTTACAAGGCCAAAGGGGAGGGTGACTTTTAAGCAAACATTAGCCAATGAACACCTTATTACATTCTAAGCCTCTTTTAAGTCCTTCATTGCACAATCCAAACCTAGAAATGCTAGAAACAACTTCACATATGTCTGTGGAAAACATACCGTATATACTCGTGTATAAGTCGACCCGTGTATAAGCCGACCCCCCTACTTTTGCCCCAAAAATCTGGAAAAACCTATTGACTCGTGTATAAGCCGAGGGTGGACCCCAGCACAGATATACAGCCCTCAACAGTGTGGTATACAGCAGCCCCAGAGGTATATACAGCAGCCCCAGTGGTAGTATACAGCAGCCCCAGAAGTATATACAGCCCCAGTGGTAGTATACAGCAGCCCCAGAGGTATATAGAGCCCCAGTGGTAGTATACAGCAGCCCCACAGGTATATACAGCCCCAGTGGTAGTATACAGCAGCCCCACAGGTATATACAGCCCCAGTGGTAGTATACAGCAGCCCCACAGGTATATACAGCCCCAGTGGTAGTATACAGCAGCCCCACAGGTAAATACAGCCCCAGTGGTAGTATACAGCAGCCCCACAGGTAAATACAGCCCCAGTGGTAGTATACAGCAGCCCCACAGGTAAATACAGCCCCAGTGGTAGTATACAGCAGCCCCACATATATATGCCCCAGAGGTATATACAGGCCCCCCCATCTATATACAGGCCCCCCGCCGCAATCCTGTAAAGGAATAGATTAGTATACTTATCCATCCGCTGCAGCTGTCCCGCCGCCATCGCGATCCAGCATCTTCCGTCTTCCAGCGTCTCGCGTCTTCTTCCGGTTTCCTCCTCGGTCGCACAGGCAATGACGTCATTGCCTGCGACCATCGGAAGAAGACGCGAGACGCTGGAAGACGGAAGATGCTGGATCGCGATGGCGGCGGGACAGCTGCAGCGGATGGATAAGTATACTAATCTATTCCTTTACAGGATTGCGGCGGGGGGCCTGTATATAGATGGGGGCACTGTATACTGTATACATTGTATACAGTATACAGTGACTCGCGTATAAGCCGAGGGGGGGACTTTTCAGCCCAATTTTTGGGCTGAAAAACTCGGCTTATACGCGAGTATATACGGTACATTAAAAAACACTAATTAATTAAACACCAATTACAACTAAAGGCAATGTAGTAAAAGATTAAAAACAATTGAGCAATAAAACACCTCATATACTACATTCCAAAACCCAAGTCACATTATACAATTAAAGCCCCAATTGATCATTCATAATAAATTATTGAGAATTACCTAAAAACATATAAAATGGACAGTGTAAAAATTATATACAGTGAATAATTAGTATTAAAATACGACCAATTTTAAAAGAGTCACACAATAAAAACTCTGAACATTATTACACCATTACTTCGCTGTGTTCTCAATGGTCATATTCAAGCCCTCAGGGTTCAGCATACCAAGCTTGTAAATCCAATAGCTTTCTTTTTTAATCAAAACATTAAAGCGATTCTGTACGCTGACCAGGATGTGATCAATAATGCACAACTGTAATCTTGCTGGGTCCTTTTGATGAAATAGACAGTAGTGATGGGCGAGTCCTAAATTACTCGGAATCGCTTGACTCTAGCGAGTCCGAGCACAGGACTCGCTACTCGTTGCGAGTCTAGCGAGTCCAATGTTAATGAATGGGGAAGCGAGTAATAGCGAGTAGTGTGAGATTTACAAATCGCAGATGTGTCTCGGAAGCTTCAGCCTGAAGCAATCCTAGTTTTGTCATTTATTTGCATTGCTCGTTTACTTTGTAAGTAATTGCTGACTCGCACAGATAAGATCCTGTCTCCTCTGTACAGGCTGCCAACTCCAGGGTCCTAGAGCCCGCCTGCTGCCTGATGTAGCAGTGCTGAGATTGTTCTCAGTCTGCTCATTCCCTGTGTACAGACATGAATGTCTGTGCACAGAGATGATGTAGCAGAGCTGAGATTGTTCTCAGTCTGCTCATTCCCTGTCTACAGACATGAATGTCTGTGCACAGAGATGATGTAGCAGAGCTGAGATTGTTCTCAGTCTGCTTATTCCCTGTGCATAGACATCTATATTTAGGCACAGGGGATGTAGCAGAGAGGACATCGCGTTTTGGACTGCGTCGGACGGAAGAGGATTTTTTTAATTAAAGATGGAGTCCCTAATGGCTTTTTTTTTTATTTCTAATAAAAAATTTTCCTTGTGTTGTGTTTTTTTTAAAACAATTTAATAGAAATTCATGGCGGTCATGTCTAATATTGGCGTGACCGCCATAAATTTCGGGCTTAGGGTCAGCTGATAATACAAAGCTGGCCCTAACCTCTATTACCCAGCGTGCCACCGCTACCAGGGCCGCTGGAAGAGCGGGGTTCAGCGCCAGAGGATGGCGCTTCAATGAACGCGCCATCTTATGGGGCGACTGCGGGCTGCAATTTGCAGCGGGGGATGCCCAGAAAGCTTGGGCATCCCTGCGCTGCGGATTCCAGCCCCCAGCTGCTTAGCTGTACCTGGCTAGACATAGAAATTGCGCGGAGCCCCACGCATTTTTTTTTAATTATTTCATGAAATTCTGAGATTCTGACTCTGAGACTCTGACTCTGAAATTCATGAAATAATAAAAAAAAAATGCGTGGGGCTCCGCGCAATTTCTATGTCTAGCCAGGTACAGCTAAGCAGCTGGGGGCTGGAATCCGCAGCGCAGGGATGCCCAAGCTTTCTGGGCACCCCCCGCTGCAAATTGCAGCCCGCAGCCGCCCCAGAAGATGGCGCGTTCATTGAAGCGCCATCCTCTGGCGCTGAACCGCGCTCTTCCAGCGGCCCTGGTAGCGGTGGCACGCTGGGTAATAAAGAGGTTAGGGCCAGCTTTGTATTATCAGCTGGCCCTAAGCCCGAAATTTATGGCGGTCACGCCAATATTAGACATGACCGCCATGAATTTCTATTAAATTGTTTTAAAAAAACACAACACAAGGAAAAATTTTTATTAGAAATAAAAAAAAAGCCATTAGGGACTCCATCTTTAATTAAAAAAATCCTCTTCCGTCCGACGCAGTCCAAAACGCGATGTCCTCTCTGCTACATCCCCTGTGCATAAATATAGATGTCTATGCACAGGGAATAAGCAGACTGAGAACAATCTCAGCTCTGCTACATCATCTCTGTGCACAGACATTCATGTCTGTACACAGGGAATGAGCAGACTGAGAACAATCTCAGCTCTGCTACATCATCTCTGTGCACAGACATTCATGTCTGTACACAGGGAATGAGCAGACTGAGAACAATCTCAGCACTGCTACATCATCTCTGTGCACAGACATTCATGTCTGTACACAGGGAATGAGCAGACTGAGAACAATCTCAGCACTGCTACATAATGTCTGTGATCAGGCGGGCTCTAGGACCCTGGAGCTGCACAGAGAAGACAGCTGGACTCGGCTGCAAAGAAACAGCAGTTATCTGCGCGTTTCCCTGCTATCACTGGCACAGTAGCCAGTGATTACACGCACGAGTCTAATGCAAACAATGGCAATCCTAGTTTTGTCAGCGTTTCTGACAAAACTAGGATTGATATTGATTTGCATTGGACTCGTGCGAGTAATCACTGGGAAACTCGCAGAGTACCGAGTCCTGCGAGTCCCTTACTACTCGCCGAGTAACGAGTCCTAGCGAGTAGATTCGCCCATCCCTAATAGACAGTAATGTTTGGAAATACTGTGCTGTAAAAAACTATTACGTATATTTTGACGGTTTTTGTCCATCCTTGCATGAACTGCCTGGATGGTACTGCCCACATATTGCAAGCCACAAGAGCATTGCAAAATATATATTGCATATGAGGACTGACAGACCAATAGGCACTTTATATTAAAGCTCACCCCAGTTGTTTGTGATTGGAACATTGTCGTACCATTCTAAATCATTCTACAACACACGTATATGCAACAATTACAACTAAAGAATCCCAAATTTTCAAGAGGGGGCCCTATTTCCTTCTTTTTTTATTTCCAAATCAGTATTGCTTGGAGAAATCAGACTTTTCAAATTCCGACTCCTTCTATAAACAAAACATGGCTTGCTTGGCAAATGTTTCGTCAGAATAGGGTCAGCTTTCAAAATGAAGCAATGTTTTTCTATTAGTTTTTGGACCTTTATTTGTGATTGAGTAAGGTAGTTATTAGATTCAAATCTTTCGCTTTACTCTTGGCAAGGATTTTTTGAGTGGAATTCCTATCTATATAGGAATCTTGAGAGCGAGGATGACTTATATTGATAGCATCCACAAACAGCTTCTTCGGATAGCCCTTCTGCAGAGATTCCTTAACAAAATTTTGATCTAGTGAACAGTTCTTACATACCCTCCAGTATTGTCCGTAGGGTATATTCCTAATCCAACTGGGGAGATGTCCACTGTCAAACCTAAGGTAGCTATTTACATCTACTGGTTTGAAATGTGTTGATGTCCACACTCTCCCCACTTCATCAATTTTAATATGGAGGTCCAAGAACTGTATGGAGCTACTCGATATGTCAACTAAATTTTAGGCCCCAAGGGTTGCTGTTAAGCTCATTAACAAAATCATGGGCCTCTGTCTCTAGTCCATTCCAAATCAGAAACAAATCATCAATGTAATGGCAATATAATTTAATGTGGCCGTTAGCCAGGCAAGACTGTGCGATGAAGAACCATTCAAACAGACTTATAAATAGGTTCTCATAACTGGGTGCGAATCTCGTCCCCATCACACAGCCCTTTACCTGCTTATATATTCCACCATCGAATGAGAACATATGAAGAATAAAATCAATTGTCGATAATAGAAATACTCGTTATTGCTCTGGCAACGAAGTGTCAGAACTCAAATAAAATTCAACGGCTTGTGGACCTAATCTATGGGTAATATAGTGAACATGGTAAATAAAAATAAAAAAAAACACAATTGTGAAAATGAACTTGTTTTTGCAATTTCCTGAACTTGGAGTTTTTTTTCAGTATACTAAATGGTAAAATGAGTAATGTAATTCAAAAGTACGTCTCAACCTGCTATAAACAAGCCCTCATATGGCTATAATAATGGAAAAATAAAAAGTTATGGCTCTTGGAAGAAGGTAAAAATGAAAACGAAAAATGAGAAGTCACCCAGGAGGGAAGGAGTTGATATTTTTAAAGTACTAATTAATGTTATCTTGGAAGTAGAGTAGTACCGTATATACTCGTGTATAAGCCGAGTTTTTCAGCCCAAAAAATGGGCTGAAAAGTCTCCCCTCGGCTTATACACGGGTCAATACGGTAACAAGCTGTGGCTAATGGCACTCGTCCCGCTCCTGAGGCTTCGTGGGCGGGGCTATGTGGGGAAGATGGCGCCAGGCTATTGCACACAAAGGAGGAAGAGGCAGCCAGAACGGGACCTCTCCCAACGGTCCTCACCTGTCAGCCACAGAGCTCTATGCACCGGAGCTCTATGCAGGTGGACCGTCTCTGCCTCCCGTCCTCCGCTCCCCGACAGCTCCCAGCTGATTACTGCAGCGGCGGGGTGTGCTGCGTGGTGCCAGGCGGGAGAATCCAGCAGAGCACCGGCCACGCCGCTCCAGAGTCCTCGCTGCGGTCCCCTTGGTCCTCTTGGCGTCACCGGGGTAAGTGCAACCCGGTGTCCCCACAGAATGGCAGAGTGGGGACACTGGAAGTTACAGGCTGTATATACTGCAGGTGCTGTATATACTGGAGATGCTGTATATAGGGGGATGCTGTATATACTGGGGATGCTATATATGGGGGCTGCTGTATATAGGGGGATGCTGTATATACTGGGGATGCTGTATATACTGGGGCTGCTGTATATAGGGGGATGCTGTATATGGGGGCTGCTGTATATAGGGGGATGCTGTATATACTGGGGATGCTGTATATACTGGGGATGCTGTATATGGGGGCTGCTGTATATAGGGGGATGCTGTATATACTGGGGATGCTGTATATACTGGGGATGCTGTATATGGGGGCTGCTGTATATAGGGGGATGCTATATATACTGGGGATGCTGTATATACTGGGGCTGCTGTATATAGGGGGATGCTGTATATGGGGGCTGCTGTATATAGGGGGATGCTGTATATACTGGGGATGCTGTATATACTGGGGATGCTGTATATGGGGGCTGCTGTATATAGGGGGATGCTGTATATGGGGGCTGCTGTATATGGGGGATGCTGTATATAGGGGGATGCTGTATATACTGGGGATGCTGTATATACTGGGGATGCTGTATATGGGGGCTGCTGTATATAGGGGGATGCTGTATATGGGGGCTGCTGTATATAGGGGGATGCTGTATATACTGGGGGTGCTGTATATACTGGGGATGCTGTATATGGGGGATGCTGTATATGGAGGATGCTGTATATACTGGGGCTGCTGTATATGGGGGCTGCTGTATATAGGGGGATGCTGTATATAGGGGGATGCTGCTGTATATACTGGGGGATGCTGTATATACCACTGGGGCTGCTGTATACCATACTGCTGGGACCTGTATACCACTGGGGGGCCTGTATAGCACACTGCTGGGGGCTGTATACCTGTGCTGGAGTCCACCCTCGGCTTATACACGAGTCAATAGGTTTTCCGAGGTTTTGGGGGCAAAAGTAGGGGGGTCGGCTTATACACGGGTCGGCTTATACACGAGTATATACGGTAATTTTATTTATAAGGACACACATTTTAAAGGTAAATGATGCAATGACATTGTTACCTCTTTTACCACTCACCATTTATTAGAAATAATTTATTTGCTCCGTGTATTTGCTGAACGTGCATAGATATCTCATTTACTTGAAAAGGCTTTCTGAACTGCGACTATATTTGCATACTGCAATTTTCTGCCGGTAGTAAAACCCTCATACTAAGTTGTTAAGAAGTACATTTTATTTAGAAATCTATAAAATATAATGAGATTACTGTGTTATTAACATAAATATAGAATATGACTGGTGTGCTTTTCAATCAGTAAGTGGATCTGAAACTTTATCGTTAGCACAAGCAAAATCTGAATGCTTGTAAATTACTAAGACAAAAGTCTCTAGTCTTATGTTATAAAATGGCACTGAGAAGTCTTAGCTCATGTACACATTTTAATATTTAAACAGTTCCTAGTTAAAATGCCCCTTATTAGTGTACGTTCACATTACATTTTAGTACATATTCAGGGTTTATGTTGGGTCTTTTTTTACCAACCCCTGCAAAATTGGATGCAGGTGTATACGCTGACTAGACCTTGAACTGCAATGATGCAGACTGTGCTCTGACTTGCATCATTTTCATTAGGCAGGTAGGAAGATATAGGTGACTACAAAAGGAAGACGCGGCGGAGTAAGAGAGGGCGCACTGACCAGATCTCAGGTAGGTCAGATAATATAGTATACAATATTTCTTCATATTGCTTATCGCCATCAGAAGCTAATCTACTACAGAAGGGCCTTTCTTTTTGTCCAGTACCATCGTTTAGTACTTTCCAGACAGAACAGGAATTGCAGAGGTTTTTTTTCGTAGTGTTAGACTAAAGGCACATTTTTCATCTTTACAGCCTATCCCTATGTCAACCAATCCACAATTTTCGACTTTTAACCTTAAGAACCTGGGTTTACATACCCCGAGTAACTTTCAGCCACCAAGGAACATGCATCCTGCTGAGACATACATTTCCATTGTACAAAGAGAAGTTTCAGAAATATTCCAAAAGATTACACGTGGGGAATTACATATTAGACATAATCTCACGGTAGATGAATCCAGGTCCTTACAAAACCTTTCCACAAATAGATCCATTATTGTGAAACCAGCGGACAAGGGAGGCGCCATTGTAGTTATGAACAAGACTCAGTATACACAAGAGGTACATAGACAATTACAAGACGTTGACACCTACTCTCCTATCCCCAGAAATCCTACGGCAGATATAAAGGAGAGATTAATTGATTTTATCCAACGGTACAAAATTCTTAATGTCATTGATGACAAGCTTGCTGATTACCTACTACATAGGAATCCGGTAATCCCGGTTTTCTATGTTCTGCCTAAGATCCATAAAGACTTACATAATCCACTCGGTAGACCGATTGTTGCGTCAACGGAATCTATCCTCTCACCCCTATCTAAAACCTTAGATAAAATATTAACCCCATTGGTCTTTGGGATAGAATCTTTTATCAAGGATACATCAGACTTTCTTTCCAAGATACAGACTGTTACCAATCTAACTGATGAAACCCTTCTGGTAACCATAGATGTTAATAGTCTGTATACCTCCATAGAACATCATGTTGGCATTGACTCGATTGAGCCATTCTTAACATCGAGGACATCATTTACGTTACTTGAAAAGAATTTTTGTAAGGATGCTCTACAATTAATACTACACAATAATTTCTTTCTCTTTGAGGATACATTCTTTTTGCAAAAGAAAGGGACTGCGATGGGCTCACATGTAGCACCACCATATGCTAACATTTATATGGCCGAATTTGAGCGGAAATACGTGTACACTCACCAGTTGTACAAATCACATGTTTCATTATGGCTTCGTTTCATAGATGATATTTTTTTCATATGGCGGGGTACTAGAGAGGGATTAGATCAATTCTTCAGCGACCTCAATAGCTACATGCCGGGGCTCAGTTTTACCCTTAACTGCGATTCTCTTTCTGTAAGTTTTCTGGATACTCAAGTAACTCGGACACCAGAGGGTACACTCATTTCTGACTTATATTGCAAACCTACGGACAGGAATAGTCTACTTTTGTATACCAGTTGCCATCCCAAACACTTAAAGAGGGCATTACCCAAATCACAGTTAACCAGGGTTGAGCGGATAGTTTCCAATCCCGAAGTCAGGGAGACTAGACTAAAAGAAATGCAATCCAAATTTAAAGCTAGGGGTTATCCCAATAGCACATTAAGGTCTACGACCATTAATTCTAATAGGGCAACAGGTGAGAAGCGGCTAGCATTTGTCAATACGTATCATCCCTTTTCCAATTTGATCACTTCAATCGTTAGGAAACACTGGGGTATACTCCGTTCCGCTTACCCTAGAGTAGCGGAATTTTCATCCAACCCTTTATGTTGCTTTAAAAGACCTAGGAATCTAAGGGATCATCTCGTACGAGCCGATATAGGTTCTACAATACCTAGAATGGTACAAAGAACACTAACCACGACTAGAAGGGGTACTTTCCCCTGCATCAGTTGCATGCAATGTTCGCATGTGACCAGGGGTGAATACTTCTTTCATCCAAGATCAGGGAAAAGATTTGAGATCAGGGGGTTCTTCACGTGTGAATCCTCATGCGTAGTTTACTTCATCAAGTGTCCGTGCGGTCTCGGATATGTTGGGGAAACTACCCAGCATGTCCGAGACCGCATCAGTCAGCATAAGTCCACCATCCGGTGTAAAAAGGATCTTTTACCAATCCCACATCATTTTAATACCTGTGGCCATGGGATTTCACAATTAAAATTTCAGGTCATTGACCAAGTACCCTTATCCAGGAGAGGGGGTGACAGAATCAGAAAGTTGAAAGAAAAAGAGAGTTACTGGATCCACACACTGGATACATTGGAACCGCGGGGCTTAAATAGGGAATATGAAATAATCACATAGATTATTCATTTGTGGAACATTTGAACGTTTCTGAAAACATTGGGTACATGTCTCTTTAAATTCCCTAGTTTAGTGCACCGCCTCCTTTTATCTATGTGTGACATTGTTACATCCAAGTGCTTAATGTATATGTAAACGTGGTGACTATAGTCTGTAAGAGATCTGGTCATTCATCATTATGATACTGGAAAATGTACCATTCATATATAAGTATATGTTTTTATTTTTTTCCTTTATGCATGCATATTGATTTTCTTTTTCTTCGTTTAGTTTGCAGAGTCCTAATCTGAGGATGTCATTTATTCACTTCATACTCACAGTACCAGTAGTAACCACTGATGCACACAATACTGTTCACATAACTAACTAATTAGCTCTCCTCCCGGCCTTGTCCGGGATCTCTGCTGTGACTCTCGACACTGACTCGCTCTCTCCAACTCCGTTACTTTCCGGCTTAGTCCGGAGCGACGCTGCGAGTCGCAAGACGCGAATCGCGCGCATGCGCACAAGGCATACACTGTTGTAATCGTCATTGGCCACTCGCTATTAAAGGGTGGCGTTCAGCGCGGACGCTGCTCTACACCAGCAGTCCACACGCTCTGCACATTGCACGGTCAGGTAAAGCAATCCCTCTCTGGGACCTTCATTTTATTATACCATATTGCCATGTTGGGGCATAATATTGGATTATGTTGTCTTTCCATAGTGGGGCCATGTTAATCTGGAACTAGGATTAGCTGTACACAACACTTTTCCATGTGACAAGTAGGTGGTGTGCCGTGCTCTATATTCTGGGTGCCCAATTGGTGATGGAATATTGCCACTTCTAAGTACATATCCAGATATATATTTATATACATGTGAAGTTTATCTCTCTTCTTATAGGCATTAGTTACATAAGTACTAGATGGATGGCACCTTCACCAAGGGTAATCCTTTGATTTAGTAACACCCCATGATAATTTGAGTTCTAATGATCTAATTGAGGTAACACTAAGGCACTTCTACCTATATTGTCATGCTCTCTTTACATACGCATTCTAGACATGCTTGTGATTGACACATGTTTTCTAGTTATCAGATATAACATTGGCACCCGTCTTATAAAATCCGTACAAGATTAATTACTAGCGGGACCTCAGATTTAAAGGTATACACACACCATTGTTTTTTTCACCTTGGATGATTTATTTGCTTTCATATAGTATACTATATTATGTTATGTTTTGTTAATGAAAGAGAAATTAACATGTTTAACGAAATAAGTGATAGGCTACAAATATTGTTGTTTTGATTTGCTATTTGCAATGATTTGATGTCATGTCTTTTTGACTATATTAATATGTGTTCTGTATCTTTGCTTTTATGACATTGGAATTAGCTGTTACGTGATCAAGGCATGTATCGCCGAAACGTTGTGGATATACAGCATTCCCTGTGAGATCAGGACCAAATAAACAAAATTTACTTCACATGAACAGAACTTAGACTTTATTTTTTCACTTTGAGTGTGACAGAAATAATCTTTACTGTTGATACTAATTTTTTCTGAGCACCTCAACTGGGAAGGGGTGAGCAGACTTATTTCTATATACATGTTAATGACTTTCTCCATGTGGCATATACAGCAGAAAATGATACACAATGGAACACACTTTAACTGCATCTGCTTCATTGTAGTTAGCCCAAATTCAAATTTGCAAGGGTTGGGACAAAAACCCCGATGGAGCCATTGAATGTAGTAGCAAACACTATGTAAACCCAGTCATATAGTACAATTCTTAAGTAAAAACAAAAATGCTCACTTATGCCATTTAATGGCAATTATCTTAAGTTACATACTTCCCTAAAGTACACAGTCACCTCTAAAAGTTGGGGGTAATAATTTAATTTTTTATCTACTCTGATCAATAAGATAAGAAGATTGGAGGAACAGCTTTGGAAAAAAAATAATGTCACTCCTCTGCGAATTGTCTATGCTAATTGTTTTTGATTGACAAATTATTAATTTTGTATGGTGAGAAGCTGGAATAAATCTGTATATCTTTATTTAATATTTTGTGTTTTTGACCCAAATGCAGTTCTGGATGTGTCTGCTGCTTGTGTTTATTAATTTGTATAGAACTCTTGAGTTACCCGTATTTTTCGCTTTATAAGACGCACCCAGATTTTAGAGGTGGAAAATAGGGAAAAAAAATATTTGTAGCAAAAAATGACTGATATGACACTCAGGCCCTGCGACCAGTCAGTGTTGGCGTCTGTTTCCTTCGGATGCAGGTGCAGCATGTGAGCAACACCAATGACTTCTGCTCCAGTGTCTGATGGTGGGGAGACAGACGCCAGCACTGACTGGTCAGAGGGCTGAGTCTCATATCAATGTCACATGGGACATGACTATGCAACTTCTGACAACGTTGGAACTGCTGCAGCATCAGGGGTATCAGTGCGTGCACACGATCAGTATACGCAGCCTTTTGGACGCAGCATCTTGCTGCTGTGTCCAAAATGCTGCGTAGTACAGTACCAGATTTGTAGAAATCCCATACTCACTATGCTTCTTCCGACTGCAGCATTCTGACAGCTGCGGTGTGGGTTGCCGGCAGTCCGTTCCTTCTCAGCATGTTCATTTCATGCTGTGGAGTTGGAAGCGACTCCCATCGGGGGACTGCAGGGAGAAGCTGCCCTGCACCCGCCGCACATTGTGAGTACAGGGCAGCTGCAGTCTAGCTGCAGCCACCCGCAGCTTCACTCATGTCTGGAGGAGCCGCGTCCAACATGCAGCTCCTCCGGGTCGTGAGCAAATAGCCTTAGTATGGTCTTTATTACTTTTACAAGAGCCAACAAGATGAATGAGATGGGATTTGTTCATGTAGTAGCAATCCCTTTAAGAACTGTAACTCCCAGCATGTACTGTAGATCCTATAGCATGCTTGGAGTTCTAGTTAAGCACTGTATTGGTAGTGTTAACTTTACTTTATTAGTGGTTATGTTACATATACATGTGTATATACACTTTAATGTGTCCTGCTTTGCCATCACCCTGCTGAAATGAAGGAAGTGACCAGAGTCTGCATATAAAGTTCTGATGTGATGTACTGTAAGAGGGAGGGCCAGGGAGGGGATCTGTACACTGCTGAAATATGATGCTCCAGCCCTGTCTCCTACAAGTCATCACTACAAAGCTTGACCTGTAGATTCAGGGTCAGGGGAGCTGTACACTGCCATTATATGCAGGCTCCAGCCCTGCTCTCCATACACTGAAGCTCCTGAACTGCAGACCGAGTTTCCTGGATTTCTGCACGGGGCAGGGCTCAGCAGGACACATTACAGTGGGCAGAGGGAGCGAGGCACCACACTGTGACAAGGTACCTGTGATAAGGTGTCGATCTGCCCTGCTCTGTCCCTGTCTTCATGGCAGTGAATCAGCAGCACAAAGCTCAGTGCTGATTCCCTTGCTGCAGCTGCACCCGGCTCCTCCGTTCTCACTATCTGCAGCACACAATCTCCCCAGTAGCTGCAAGAGCGACTATGTGTGCTGGCTAAGGAGCTTCTCCTGCTCCCTGGGCTCATCTCTCCGCTGTCTTCAGTGCAGAGAGGTGGGTGGGGACTGGGAGCAAGTGAAGTGAATATTTAAGTAGTTAATGAGCCAGGGACATGTGGTGCTTCTGCTGCCTGATTCTTCAGCAGGGACCATTCCCTGTCACTTCTGCCCCCACTTCACTGCTGTCTCCCCCTCCCAAGCAACTGAGGATGATAGAATGTTATATTCCTTTTATAAGACGTAGCCCCACTTTCCTCCAAAACTTGGAGGAAAAAAAGTGCGTCTTATAGAAGGAAAAATATGGTAACTGTTGGATCAAAACTATAAATATTCTCCATTCAGTAGATGCCACCTTTATAGCCCAAAACGCAGATTTTTGTACATGATAGCAAAACCTCCGGTTACATAATCTCAGAGATGTCGTACAGAGGACTGCAGTTGTCAGAAATAGAACTGTCCTCTCAACAGTGTGACTGTAAATATGAGGAAGGGCCGTTTCACATCTGCGCTCCAGTGCATTTGGCAGCATTGTGCTAGCGCAGGTGGTAGCGCAGTGCAAGTGCAGCCAAGCGCATCGGAGTGCAAATGACATACATTGCTCTGACACCACCATTAACTTGAATGGGTGAGCGCAATCAAATGGAACCCGGAAGCGCAAGTGTGAAAGTGGCTGTGTCACAGCGCATGCACTAGTCTGGACGCACCGGAAATGTCACATGATGTCCAGACTAGCACCATGCGGTGTGACACAGCCACTTTCCCACTTGCTTTTCCAGGTTCCATTTAACTGCGCTCGCCCATAGAAGGTAATGGCGGCATTAGTGCAATGCACATCATTTGCGCTCCGATGTGCTTGGCTGCACTTGCACCGTGCTACCACCTGCGCTATAGCAATGCTGCCAAACGCACTGGAGCGCAGATGTGATCTAAACCGAAGACTGTGTTGCATTGATTGGAGTTTAAAAAAAAGTGACTGCCTAAGTCTTGAAAAGAACAATGTCAGTCAAAACGATGGATAAAAAGTGTGTAATTTTTTCCCTCAAAATTCCCTCAATGCAATTTGTTGTTATGAAACGGAAGATAAAGAAAAGGTGGATGTTTTCTTATGGATGTAGCAGAGCCAGGTTGGGGTGTCGTGTCTGTGGGTTACTTTTCACATGTAGGGCTGTTTTGGTGGTTATTGAACTGGAGAAAGAGGGTGTTTGTTTGTTTGTTTGTTTGTTTGTTTGTTTTAACCCCTTAATGACGAAGAAATTTGTCATTTTTCATTTTCGTTTTTTCGCTCCTCGGCTTCCAAGAGCCATAACGTTTTTATTTTTCCGTCAATATAGACATATGACGGCTTGTTTTTTGCGGGACGAGTTGTACTTTCAGATGCAATAATTTGTTTTACCATATAATGTACAGGGAAATTCCAAAAAAATTCCAAGTGCAGTGAAATTGCAAAAAAAGTGCAATTACACGTTTGTTTTTTGGATATTTTAGTCGCCGTGTTCACTATATGGTAAAACCAACGTGAAGGTGCGATGCCTCGGGTCAGTACGAGTTTGTAGACACCAAACATGTATACCTTTATTGGTATCTAGGTGGTGGAAAAAAATTCAAAAGCATGAAAAAAAAAAAACATTGCACTTTTTGCGCCATGTTCTGCGACCCGCAGCGTCCTCATTTTCCGGGATCTGGGGCTGGGTGACGGCTTATTTTTTGCGTCTCGAGCTGACGTTTTTAATGATACCATACTTGGGTGGATGCGCTGTTTTGATCGCCCGTTATTGCATTTTTTAGCATTGTTGCAGCGACCAAAAAAACATAATTTTGGCGTTTGAACCATTTTTTGCGCTACGCAGTTTACGGCTCTCATTATTTGATTATTTATATTGATAGATCGGGCGATTCTGAACGCGGCGATACCAAATATGTGTATTTTATTTAATTTTTTAATACTTTTATTGTGGATAGGAGAAAAGGGGGGTGATTTGAACTTTGAGGTTTTTTTTTTTTTTTCAACTTTGTAAAAACTTTATTTGTTTATTAATTCTTAATTTTACACTGCCCCATAGAGAGGCATGCAGATGCACAGTCCGATCGCTTCTGACACATACAGAGGAGCTGCAGCTCCTCTGTATGTGTCAGAATCGTGGACCTGTTGTGGTTGGCAGCCTCTGCCAACCACAAGCAGGAAATGCTCCATGACAGGTCCCAGGGTCAAGCCAGGACCCTGGCCTGTCACGTCAGCACGGGAGATCCCGCGATACTATCGCGAGATCTCCCCTGGAGCCCGGTAAGCGCGCGCTGCACGCTCCGGCTCCCTTAGATCCCGCTCTCATGGTACCTTTACACGCCGCGACGGCAGGCTGGATACATCGCGCTACTTCACGTGCACGAGCACGCCCGAACGGCTACAAACGGTCAACGCACTCTCTTTACACGCCGCCATAAGGTGCGCTACGCCACGCTACATCTATAGCTAGCTACATCACCGGGTGTCTCAAGTAGCCAGCTGTAGCGTAGCGTACCATGTTTACACACCGCTCCAACAAGCTACTATGGGCGGACCCGGTGCAGCAGGGATAGCACATAGGCGTGCAACAATCTTGGATTACGAGCCGTCCGTACGATGATAGGACAGCGCAATATCATCAGGATTGGCCAGGCATCGCAGTAGGCTGATTAATACAGCACGCTCGAGTAATTGTGTAGTGTGACTGGTCAGCTCCTTAAATATCCCGCCCTATGCTGCGACTACCAATCATAAAGCAGGAGCGACCTCCAATGATCGCAGATGGGGCGCGGTAACATGGCGACTGTGTCACGCCTTAGATACATGGCAGCCACATCGGCGGGTGTCCAGAGTTGCCTTCCGTTGCTTCTTTACACGCCGATACAGCTCGCTACAATCGGCGATGTTGCCTTAAGTTTATGAGCAGAGCCCATAAACAGATGTATCTGTCGCCGGCTGTAGCGTCGCCTCTTCAGACGCCGCTACTACAGGCGATATGGACGCTACAAGCTACAATTGTAGCTTGTAGCGCGATGTATCCAGCCTGCCGTCGCGGCGTGTAAAGGTACCTTCAGAGATTGATGGCGGGATCTAAGGGGTTAAACAGCGCCGATCGGTGGCGGGACCGATTGGTGCTGTTTCTCCCACATCTCAGCTAGTGAGATCAGCTGAGATGTGGGAGGTTTGGAGTGAGCTCCACGCCGGAGCTCACTCCAAACACAGGGTAACGACAGCCGACGTCTAGAGACGTAAGGCTGTCGTCTAGGGGTTAAAAAGGATTTTTCTCTGTGTTTTGTGTTTATTTTTTTCATCTGTACATGAACCATTGTTGTCGATTATTGTCGGAGGGATATGTGCAGGGTTAATAAAGGGGAAAATGAGGGTTGTCTGTGATTTATTTCAAGTAAAGAACTTTTCTCTGTGATTTATTAAAAATATAGGATTTTTGTCTGTTATGTTTTATAACTACTTCCTCACAGGATTGATATGGGTGGGTCTCATCAAGAAAAGAACGTAATCATACTCGGCTTAATGACAAGCTATCAATACTCAGCTGTCATTAACTCCTTCTATCATTCCAATGTCACTGCACCAGGGCATAGGGAAGAGCTAGATAAAGTGTGAGGAATTGGCACTACTAATAACTATTGATCTCACCATACTGAGAATACCAGCCCCCAAAAGCCTGATTACTGCTAGAGATGAGTGGTATTAATTTTGAAATGTTTGCCAATCTCAAATTCGAGCTGTTTTGTGTGGTGTTCGAGTCATTCGACGAATGTGAACAATTAGCTTCAAATTCAGCAGTTCAAGGTTATGTTCGATAACGGTTCATTCACCAAAAGCGTAACTGGCTTTTCACAGTAATACTGTTAATGAATGTTAATATCCAGTTTCAGTGTATAGTGTGCGGGGGTTGTTGGGGTCAGGTTTAGATCAGTGCTACAGAAATAATGCCGATCTCCATTTCTTTTCTCCTAACTGCATATACAGTGGGGCGGTGCAGGCTGTCAGCCAATCACCACACACACACACACACACAGCAAAGTGCATTTTTTGCACACAACCAAGGAAATGCATCATTGGCTGTGTATGTCACATGTCCTAGCCCTATAAGACCAAACTATTTTCCCCATCGCCACCATTTCCTCAGTGCTGCAGTTGTGTGTCAGTCAGGCACCACTAGTGCTGCTGTGGATGCTATACAGTGTTAGTTAGATAGATAGTGAGCGAATCTCAGATAGATGGATAGATAGATAGATAGATAGATAGATAGATAGATAGATAGATAGATAAATAGATAGGTTTAGGGAGTAGGGACTAGTTAGAATCTCAGCCCTTTGGAGGGCTACTTCAACCAAGTAAGGAGTAGGTATTAGTTGTAAATATCAGCCTTTTTCAGGGATACCTCATAGAAGTAGGGACTAGTTATAATATCAGCCCTTTTGAGGGCTAGCTTAGAGCAGTTCCTATTAGTTTTGCCAAGCAGGTGTGTGCCAGTGCTGTGCAAGTGTTTTTCACAGCATGTGGCCAAATCTAGCTCAGACAATCCTTTAGGGCAGGTAGTGTAGCACGGCTGTAAAAGAGAGCTACACCACCTGTCTTCAGTAGGCAATGTTTCACTGCAGTTAGTCCAGGCAATTTTTTTTGGGATAGTAGCAGTGTCTGGTAGTCAGCGGTGTAGCCCAGCTGTAAAGTAAGCTACACCGCCTGTCTATCCAGTAGCCAATTTTTTACTGCAACTAGTCCAGGTTATTTTTTGGGGCTAGTAGCAGTGTCAGTTAGGCTAGGGTCAAACTTGCAGATTTTCCATGCATTTTTCACACGTCTTTTGTGAAAAACGCATGGAAAAATGCATCCATAGGCCCCATGTTAAAAACGCATGCCCAAATAGCAAAAACGCATGTCTGAATGTACCATGTGGTTTTGGGTGCGTTTTTGGCTCAGCACCAAAAAATACTCCATGATGCATGATTTTTTTGGAAAAAGCACCCAAAAATGCAGCATGCAGTATTTTTTGGTGCTTTTTCAAAAACGCATGCGTTTTTGTTAACATGGGGCCCTATGGGGTACGCATGCGTTTTTATATGATACTAAATGGTACATGCGATTTTGCATGCGTTTTTGCATGAGTTTTTACATGAGTTTTTTTAAGGTCCCCACACCTATCAGCAAAAACGCATGCAAAAACGCAGGCTGCCAACCGGTTGACTTTATTCCATCGCGTTTCTAGGTCGTCCCGACCTCTTCATTAGGGATACCTTTACAGACTTTGTAAATTATACACAGCAGGGCAGATTAAATTATCATTGTCCATTCTGGGGATTTGTGATCACATTTCAGGTAGGGGATCCAGCAGCAGCTGTTTGACAGGCAAAAAACTGGTTGTGGGTAACACAACCGATCAAGGTGAGCAGTTCTCCCATGGCATACTCACTGCACATCAAACAGATTAGACCCATTGCACCCTAGTCTACCCCCTTTTTTTTTTTTAAATATTTAAGCATCTGTGATTGGCTGTTGTGCTTCTCTGCAGTAAATATCCAGGAACTCAATGAGCAGCCAGGAAGAATAAGCGGCAGGACGCCAGTGAGTATAATGCTTAAGTATAATCTAATTTTTCTTACTTTCTACAGCTCCCTTGTTCACATTTCATAACTTTAAAGTCTGAGTTCATGGTTCAGACTCAAGTTCAAATCATATCTGGCCCCAAACTCAAACTTTAAAAAAAGTCTGGTTGGGTGCACCGAACCCGAACATCGGCAGGTTTGCCAATCACCATTAATATATCGATAGAGGACCGCTACAGTCTTTAGGTAAAAATGCGTATTGATCTAATAAAGGGTTTGTCTACTACTAATTATATCCAGTGTGCTCTATGTGCCTTAGCGCTGCACAATTTGACCGCATTTAATTTCTCCAAAACATTTCTGTCCTCCCTGAGGGATTGTTGTTGGAACAGCTCGGGTCCATAAGCATCGTTTTAAGGTTTGAGGACCTTAAGTGACGTGCTTCTGGTGACGCAGCAATCACATGCCTGGACTGAGTCCCCATGTGACCAGACCAGGAAGGATGAACATAGGAGCGGTCCCCGAGGAAAACAGATCAGGCCCACAGATACGATTATTACCGTGGTTGTTCAGGAGTGCACAACCCGCCCAGGTGAGAAGATAATCCCCCCCACCTAAATTGGATTTGTCCCCACTAGACCACTGGATGTTTTTCATTGTTGCACTCTTCTAACCTTTTTCTTTCGTCCATCACTAGTATTCATTGCTAGCTTGAGCAGTCCAGCAAACTATTGATGACTGACTTGTATAAAGTCAAAATAGTGTGATTGTCTGAAATCAGCACTGTAAATCCACAATAAGAATTTTTGTTTGGTGATGCAATATTTGAGTACCGTATATACTCGTGTATAAGCCGAGTTTTTCAGCCCAAAATTTGGGCTGAAAAGTCTCCCCCTCGGCTTATACACGAGTCAATACAGGGGGGGGGCTGTGTCCGGGGCTGTGGAGGCTGGAGGAGGCGGGGGGGCTGCTGTATGAGCGGCCCCGTCACGTGGGGCCGCTCATTAAATATGCACTGCTTCCCCCTGTCAATCAGCGGCAGGGGGAACCAGTGCATATAGCCCCCAAATGCTGGCACTCGCCCCCCCTTGTAAGGGCCCCCCCCCCCGATGGTTATATTATCATTCCGGACTTCTGATCCGCGCCGCTCCTCGGTGCTTCATCCTCGCTGCTTCATCCTCGCTGCTCCGTCCGTCTTCTACATCCGGATCTCCGGCCGTCGCAGGCATATGACGTCATCGCGCGGCCGGGGATCCCGGATGTAGAAGACGGACGGAGCAGCGAGGATGAAGCAGCGAGGATGAAGCACCGAGGAGCGGCGCGGATCAGAAGTCCGGAATGGTAAGAGAAGCGGGGGGACCCTTGCAAGGGGGGGCGAGTGCCAGCATTTGGGGGCTGCTGGGGACCCCCAGGGGGCTGCTGGGGACCCCCTGGGGGCCGCTGTGTACTCCCAGGGGGCCGCTGGGGACCCCCAGGGGGCTGCTGTGTACCCCCTGGGGGCTGCTGTGTACCCCCTGGGGGCTGCTGGGGACCCCCTGTGGGCTGCTGGGGACCCCCAGGGGGCTGCTGTGTACCCCCTGGGGGCTGCTGGGTACCCCCAGGGGGCTGCTGTGTACCCCCTGGGGGCTGCTGGGGACCCCCAGGGGGCTGCTGTGTACCCCCTGGGGGCTGCTGTGTACCCCCTGGGGGCTGCTGGGGACCCCCAGGGGGCTGCTGTGTACCCCCTGGGGGCTGCTGGGGACCCCCAGGGGGCTGCTGTGTACCCCCTGGGGGCTGCTGTGTACCCCAGGGGGCTGCTGGGTACCTCCTGGGGGCTGCTATATGTACCCCTGGGGGCCTGTGTATACCACTGGGGCTGCTGTATACTACCACTGGGGCTGCTGTATACTACCACTGGGGTTGCTGTATACTACCACTGGGGCTGCTGTATACTACCACTGGGGCTGCTGTTTACTACCACTGGGGCTGCTATATACTACCACTGGGGCTGCTGTATACTACCACTGGGGCTGCTGTATACTACCACTGGGGCTGCTATATACTACCACTGGGGCTGCTGTATACTACCACTGGGGCTGCTGTATACTACCACTGGGGCTGCTGTTTACTACCACTGGGGCTGCTATATACTACCACTGGGGCTGCTGTATACTACCACTGGGGCTGCTGTATACTACCACTGGGCTGCTGTATACTACCACTGGGGCTTCTGTATACTACCACTGGGGCTGCTGTATACTACCACTGGGGCTGCTGTATACTACCACTGGGGCTGCTGTATACTACCACTGGGGCTGCTGTTTACTACCACTGGGGCTGCTGTATACTACCACTGGGGCTGCTGTATACTACCACTGGGGCTGCTGTATACTACCACTGGGGCTGCTGTATACTACCACTGGGGCTGCTATATACTACCACTGGGGCTGCTGTATACTACCACTGGGGCTGCTGTATACTACCACTGGGGCTGCTGTATACTACCACTGGGGCTGCTGTATACTACCACTGGGGCTGCTATATACTACCACTGGGGAGGCCTGTATACCACTGGGGGGGGCCTGTATACCACACTGCTGGGGGCTGTGTACCTGTGCTGGGGTCCACCCTCGGCTTATACACGAGTCAATAGGTTTTTCCAGATTTTTGGGGCAAAAGTAGGGGGGTCGGCTTATACACGGGTCGGCTTATACACAAGTATATACGGTAGTTAAACAATAACAATAAGTGCAATAAATTTGAGCTTATTATTTAAATGACTGAATAATAAAGAAAAAAGGCTTTGCCTATGAGGGATTGCATTTAATGAGGTAGGGGGCATGTAGACAAAACTTTTCTTAATGCAAGTTATTGACTAAAAAGCCAATATCTTAACTGATTATTTTCATTTAGGATATAGAATATTCCTTATTCCTCTCCAAATGAATGCAGTTATGCAGTGAAAACATTTTACAGCTTTTTATCCGATGGTAACAATGTGATTTTACAGGACTGTTCATCAATGAGCTTTCTACCAGAGAGATAAATAAAACATAATTGAATTTGAGATTACATTAAAATAGACTTTCTTTACAAATGGACAAAATTCTTAAACTGCCTAAATTTTAATTTACAAACTTGAATTAGTTTAAATCTTTTTTTAAGTATATTTAATACTTGTTGTTCTGGTTTGCATATTTGTTTAAATGTTTATTACTCTCATTGGGAGAAACAAGATAATAATCTTGTACTTTTAATGGCTAACAAAAATAAAATAAAATAAAATAAAAATATATAAATAATAATAAAATAAGTGATGTTACAAGGCAAGCTTTCGAGACATCGCAGGTCTCTTCATCAGGCATGGTATAACAAAATATTAAAAGAAACTCAAATATATACAGTACAAACCAAAGACTTGGACACACCTTTTCATTCAAAGAGTTTTCTTTATTTTCACACTGAAGGCATCAAAACTATGAATTAACACATGTGGATTCATTTATAGATGCAGCACTCATTCCTATCAGTGTTAGTGCAACGCTAAACACAATTTAGATACATACAATAAGCGGCGCTATTTAATGATAAAATATGATAAAAGAAGAATTACAGGTAAGCTAGAAGGAGAAAGAGAAGACACTTAGCTTTATCAGTGCGCATTTATAAACCACCCAGTTACCAACATTGAGAGAACGCCAAGAGTGTGCAAAGCAGTAATCAAAGCAAAAGGTGGCTATATATTCTAGAAACCTAGACATATTTTTAGTTGTTTCACACTTTTTTGTTAAATATATAATTCCACATGTGTTAATTCATAGTTTTGATGCCTTCAGTGTGAACCTACAATTTTCATGGTCATGAAAATAAAGAAAACTCTTTGAATGAGAAGGTGTGTCCAAACTTTTGGTCTGTAATGTACATGCACAACTAGAGCAGACGCAAGGTATAATGAATGGACATTTAAAAAATAAATAAAACATAGCCTGGAGAGGATCATCAAGCAGCTAGGCTTAGTGATGTCAAAGTTTTTATGACCCTAATTTATATGTAAACCTGGTGTCTTCAGACTTCAGTGGCTCTTAAAACATTCTTCAGATATTATAATGAACCATAAATCAATCATATAGGTTTAGCCCTTTTTAGATGCAGTGGAAAGTTCTAATGAACTTGGATTCACAGACCCTTTGATGTTTTTGTGATTTGAAATAACCTCTCAAATTTGCAACTTTCATATTTTCAATGTTATGTCCTTGACAATAAAAATGTTTGGCTGCCAATAAATGGATGTTTTTTTGCCTGTAAGGCTAGGGTCACACTTGGGAGCATGCATCCGTTTACTGGATGCATTAATGGATCCAGTTTTTTAAATTGCCATTTACATGTCATTTTTGCCTCAGTTACTGCATGCGTCAACGCATGTACATATATGTACCATGCGTTAGCGCATGCGTTTCCCATAGGGGCCCGTGTTTTAAAAAAGCAAGCATTTTTGAAAAAACTCCCAAAAATGTTGCAGACCATGTTTTTATTGCTAGTAGCAAAAATGCAATGCGCCAAACGCAATGCAATTTTGCATTGCGTTTTTTGCACTGGAGTCTATGGGTGCGTTAACGGATGTGTTTATAAATATTTACATATGTCAAAAACGGATCCAGCTAGCGGATGCATGACGCAAGTGTGGCCCTGACCTAATTGTGTGATGAGACATCATGCTATATTTGTTTAGTAATGTAGTATGCTGTAACTGGTTTGCTCTGACTCAAAGTCAGATTACAAGATCACAAATGAAGCCAAATTGAGGGACCTGGTCCTCTCAGTCATGCGTGCTCAGAGGAAAGAATGCACTCTAGTCATTGTCATTAGCTTAGTAATAGTTTAATAGAGATGAGCGATGTTCGATTCGAATAGTTCGCCAATCTCAAAATCGAGTTGATTTTGGCCCTATTCGAGTCATTCGCCGAATTCGAACAATTTGGTTCAAATTCGGCGAATTTCGAACATGTTCGATTTTGGTTCGAAAATGCGGCAGATGCGGTCAGAAAACCGCATCTGCCGCATTTTCAGCCAAAATAAACATTCCCTAAAAGAAAGAAAGTGTTAAAAATAAAAAAATAATCAATGCTCACCTGTCCGCGGTCCACCGAAGCCTCCGGCAAGGTCCTGTGGCTTCTAGGACCTGTGGTGACGTCATGTTCTCGCGGGAACTCCGGTCACATGACCGAGGTTCTGCGAGAACATGACGTCACCACAGGTCCTAGAAGCACAGGACCTTGCAGGAAAGCTTAAAATAGATATTTTTATGTTTCGGACCCTTTCTTTAAGTAAAAGAAAGTGTCCAAATCATAAAAATATCTATTTTAAGCTTTCCGGCAAGGTTCTGTGCTTCTAGGACCTGTGGTGACGTCATGTTCTCGCGGGAACTCCGGTCACGTGACCGGAGTTCCCACGAGAACATTACGTCACCACAGGTCCTATTAGCAATGGGACCTTGCCGGAAAGCTTAAAATAGATATTTTTATGTTTCTTTTACTTAAAGAAAGGGTCTGAAACATAAAATATCTATTTTAAGCTTTCCTGCAAGGTCCTGTGCTTCTAGGACCTGTGGTGACGTCATGTTCTCGCGGAACTCTGGTCATGTGACCGAGTTCCCGCGAGAACATGACGTCACCACAGGTCCTAGAAGCCACAGGACCTTGCCGGAGGCTTCGGTGGACCGCGGACAGGTGAGCATTGATTATTTTTTTATTTTGAACACTTTCTTTCACTTTTTTTCACTTCCACAATGTATGTATATACATTGTGGAAGTGAAAAAGCCCCACAAGCCCGGTTTGTTCGTTTTCCGGGGTGTTCGACGGTGTTCATCGAGCATTCGACGAACATTCGTCGAACACCCCGTCTATTCGACGAATCGAATCGAATTCGAACACCGGGGTGGTGGCTCATCTCTATAGTTTAATTCCACTGTGGGCAGTTTATTTGTACCATATTCCAAATAAATTATTTTTTTCTATCTTATGTGTTTTTACTACTTACTTGATAAAGGCTGGATCTAACATAAGCCAGACATTATCAATCTAGGTCTTGGTGTCACCCGGCTAATCTCAGATGACATTAACCCCTTATTCCCAGTCTGCTACTGACAATAAGTTAACTGGAAGAGAAGGGTAACTGCCAGTTTTGGCATCTCTCATGGAGGCACCAATTCTGGGGCAGCAGCAGGATACAATTTTTAGCATAGAGTGCCCAGAATGCTTGAGCCTCACCATGCTGAGAATTCCAGATACCAGCTGCCTAGATTACCTTGGCTAGCAATCAAAAATATGGCAAAGTGCACACCAAGTTTTTCAATAATTTATTTATTTTTACCGTAATCTGACATTTGCCACAATCACAGATGCTGACAGAGAGATTGGACAGGGATAAGTCTGACTTTAACCAATAAAGGGGGAAGCAGTGAGGTTCATGAGCAGGCCCGGAAGCAGAGTAACAGTAGCACTGAAGCTTGGCAAATAATAGAGTAGGAAGCTAATGGCTTTGCAAAAACAGCCGGGCTCCACTGTAGCATGGATTTAGGTGTGTTTGGAAGCCTTTGAGCCCCCTTGAAGGTGTTTTCTAGGGCAGTAATTTTGCCTCCCATTGATTTGAATGGGGTTCAGAAGTTCACTGATCTTTTCGGTGAACATATTCCCATTTGGTGAACCAAGCCGAACACAAACATCAAAAGATTAGCTCATCTCTACTCTGGACCCAGAGCATAATAAACATAATATGTAAAGAAATCTATATACTCATTGTTCACATTTCAGGCCCTTACATTCCTCAGTATCTCACATCTGAGCCTCTTCCCACAGGTATGCTTTTTATCTACCCAGCTTTCCTTGGCATCTGACTTTCTGTGTGAAGTGCATATAATCTCTCTCTGGTATGTTTTTTCATCTACCCAGCTCTCCCTGGCATCTGACTGTCGGTGTGAAGTGCATATAATATCTCTTTGGTATGCTTTTTACATACCTAGCTTTCCCTGTCATCTGACTGTCTGTGTGAAGTGCATTTAATCTCTCTCTGGTACGATTTTTATCTACCCAGCTTCGCCTGGCAACTGACTGTCTCTGTGAAGTGCATATAATCACTCTTGTACACTTTTAATCTACCCAGCTTTACCTGGCATCTGACTGTCTGTGTGAAGTGAATATAATCTCTTTTTGTTATGACTATTGTCCTACCCATTGCTTTCATGATATGTTCCATTCCTCTTGTGTATTTCATTCTAGGATATCTTTTTCTGGTCACTCCAGCCCCTCCCACTCATTTATACCATGTGTTTCCCTCTTAGCTTTGCATCTTGTCTCTCCATACCCACCTCCTCAGTCACACCTGATTGCCCTTAGCTGAAGATATATTCAGAACCATGAGTCTGATCTAAACTTTAGTCTAGATTCCAAATGCATCTTTTCCAAGTGCAGATTTCTAAGTGCAATACTTTGAAATATACTAGAAATGGACTGGAATGGATAGTAAGGTAATGGAATAGAAAGCCACTACAATGTTTCTGTTTCTTTTCACTATCAACCCCATCCAAATTAATTTCTAACTAAGTCCTCTAATCCCTCCACCTGATAAGGAGCTAGTTATTTCTCCATCCATCCTCTCCAGCCATTTTACCTTCAGCTCAGAACTGCTCCTCCACAAACAATCCTTTGTCTCCAGACACACACAGCCACATCATAGCCTCTCCTGCTCCCACCTTCTAATGCTCTCTCTTTTGATTGCTGGCGACGTATCCCCTAACCCTGGCCCTCCCCATCACATCTACACACTCATTTTTAACAACTTGCCACGATGATCACCAACTTTTCGCAACCCTTATAATCTCATACCCATTCTCAATCTCTCTCATACTCCTTGCCCCTGCAACAAATGTGGTGGAGAAGTTGGCTTGCTCCTCTCCGATAAATGTCCCTCTATCCCATTCCTACTTCCATCCTCCACTACTTTTCCCTCATTTGAGGTGCACTCTGTCTACATCTACTCCCACTCCAACCTCCAACTGGCTGTCATCTACCGCCCCCCAGAGCTAGCCATCACCTCTTTTCTCGATCACTTCACCACCTGGCTACTTCATTTCCTTTCTGCTGACATCCCCACTATCATAATAGGTGACTTCAACATCCCCATTGACACTTCCACCTCAGCTGCGTCTAAACCTTTATCGCTGACTATCTTCTTTGGTCTCTTGTAATGGTCCTCTGTGGCCATTCACAAAGATAGCCACACACTGGACCTTATCTTCACCTGCATCTGCTCCTAACTAACCTATCTAACTCATTTCTCCCTCTGTCAGAAAACAACCTACTGACATTCTCTTCCCTCTCCTTTCGTAGCGTGCAACCCTAACTTCACAAACTCAATCATCCTCACAGAAATCTCAAACACTTTAATCTACACTCATTCTCTGAATCGCTTTCCCCTCTCACAGACTTAGCTTCCTTACATGACACAGATGCTGCTGTCACTTTATATAACACCACAATAACAACAGTGCTCGATTCGTCTGTCCACCGCACACATAGCAAATATCGCCCAATCAATAGGCAACCGAGGTAGACCAGACTGACCAAAGGACTGAGACGGGCTTCCTGGGTAGGTGAGCAGAGATGAAAGCAATCTAGTTCCGCCGAGCACTTTGTTGCAAACAAGCAGTCCCTTGCCAACTTCAAGTCCACGCTATCTGCTGCAAAACAAACTTACTTCTCATCTCTCATATCCTCCCTGTCTCACAACCCTAAACAGCTATTCAACACTTTTAACTCTCTCCTCCATCCTCCAGCACCTCCTCACTCTCCTCTCATTTCTGCTGAAGACTTTGCCTCTTTCTTTAAGCAAAAGATTGATAAGATCAGAGAAAACTTCCTGCCCTCCTCATCACTGCTCAGCCCTGCTTTTTCAAAACCAACTTCTCCACCATGACAGAAGATCAGCTCTCCTCTTTTCTGTCAAATTCATATCTCACCACTTGTACACTTGACCCGCTATCGTCCCACCTCATCCTCAACCTCACCATAGCCTTCATCCAAACCCTAACAAATCTCTTCAAACTTTTACTAATAAAGGTTGTCTTCCCTTCATCCTTCAAACATGCCTCAATCACACCTATTCTCAAAAAGCCCTCCCTTGACTCATCCTCTTTGTCTAGCTATCGCCACATATCACTTCTCCCTTATGCCTCAAAACTGCTGGAACAGCATGTTCATCTTGAACTGTCCTCCCACATCTCCTCCTGCTCCCTCTTTGACTGGTTGCAATCTGGCTTCCGACTGCATTACTGAACTGAAACTGCCCTAACTAAAGTCACCAATGACCTACTAACTGCAAAGAGCAAGCGACACTACTCTGTCCTCATCCTCCTAGACCTGTCCTCTGCCTTCGACACTGTAGACCATTGCCTCCTGTTACAGATTCTCGCATCTCTTGGCATCACAGACTTGACCCTCTCCTGGATCTCGTCATATCTAACAGACCAGACATTGAGCATCTTCCTTTCCCACACCTCCTCCTCATCTCACCCCCTGTCTGTCGGTGTTCTCCAAGGTTCAGGACCCTTACTTTTCTCCATCTACACCTTTGGCCTAGGACAGCTCATAGAACCCCATGATTTTTTAGGATCATCTCTATGATGACTACCCTCTCTGGACCTGACATCACCTCCTTACTGACCAAAATCCCACAATGTCTGTGTATTTCATCTTTCTTTTCTGCTCGCTTTCTAAAACTGAACATGGACAAAACAGAATTCATCATTTTCCCCCATCTCACTCTGCCCCTTCACCAGACCTGTCCATCAAAGTCAATGGCTGCTCACTCTCCCCATTCCCGCATGTTCGGTGCCTTGGGGTAATCCTCAACTCTGCCCTCACTTTCAAGCCACATATCCAAGCCCTTGTCACCTCCTGCCGACTCCAACTCAGAAATATCTCCCAGATCTGTTCATTTCCTGACCAATAAACTGCAAAAACACTAGTGTACGCCCTCATCATCTCCCACCTTATTTATTGCAACCTCCTACTCTCCAGCCTCCCCTTCTTGCACCACTCCAAGCTATCCTAAACTCTGCTGCCTGACTAATCTACCTATCTCCCCGCTATTCCCCAGCTTCTCTCTGCCAAGCCCTACACTGGTTTCCTATTGTCCAGAGGCTCCAGTTCACAACTCTAACACTAACATACAAAGCCGTCCACAACCGATTCCTTACATATATCTCTGCCATGATCTCCTGGTACTTACATACACACAACCTGTGATCCTCTCAAGATCTCTTTCTCTACTCCCCTCATATTCTTTTTTTCCCATAACCGCATACAAGATTTTTCCCGTGCTTCCCCCATACTCTGGAACTCTCTGCCCCAACATATCAGACTCTTGACTACCGTGGAAAGACCCTCCTCTTTCAAAAAGCCTACAACCTGCAGTGATAATCAGTCCACCAAACTGCCGCACAACACATCCCTTGAAGACTGAGCCCTCGTGGGCAGTGTCTTCTCTCCTTCTGTACTTATATGTGGCTTGTATTGCTAATGTTTGTTGTACCTGTCTATTCATGCCCATTTTTCACATGTAAAGCACCATGGAATAAATGGCGCTATAATAATAAATAATAATAATAACAATAATAATAATTGCATCTTTTGCTCCTAGTTGCAGACACTGAAATCCCATGGCTTCTCAAAGTATGCCTGGATTTTCAGCTTTGATTAGGGCCCGGGAGGTTTCTGCTTAAATGTAGCACAATGTGTGCTGTACCATTGCTCGTGCATTTGCAGAATCATCTGAGGCCTCATCAGAGCCAGAAGTCTTGGCTCATTGAAAGAGGCCTAGGTTTTTTAGTATGAGCGGTGAAGAATAGATGTGGCAACGTCAGCACCAGTGACATTGAAAAGTAGAGGGGCTGAAAAGGGGAACAATGAGGATAGTATCAGGATTTTTGTACTTCTTTTAACCCTTTGAAGGCTCTTTACTGGTCAGAAAAATGGTGGTGACTAGTGATGAGCGAGTGTATTCATTACTATTCGTACTATTCGCTATTCGCGCAGATAGTGCGTTATTCGGGTTACTCATTATATTGCAAGTATTTGTGTACTTGCCTCGTTATATTCAGATGTCCCGCCTGGAGTTTGAGGCCTCATTTGCAGCCACTAAACCTGATGGGCATCTTAACTAATCATAGTAATGCTGCAGCCATCTTGGTTTTGGCATTACTGTGATTGGCTGGCGGCCGCGTATTATCATAGGGTCTGTTTAAGCCCTGCTACCACCATTTAACACACATAGCATCCATAGCCAGCATTGGAGATGCATAGGGAGAGATCAAGCAGCTGCTAGGGAGAGTGCTTAATTCTCTTTGTGACATAAAAGCCCTTTTGAGGTTTGCCTGCAGCGTATACTAGGTCAGTGTAGAGTAGAGAGGGAGAGATTCTCAAGCAGAGACAGTTTAAATGAGCTGGTCACTAGCTCCCTAATACCACAAAACAATAGCTCTTTTCAGAGCTGAAACCACAGAACAAACTCAGTATAGAGAGAGTCCCATAAATACGATGCTAATGCTCTAGCCAAGTACTACAAACATTTACAAGCAAAAAAAGAAATAACATCGGCACTCACGAGAACGGCATATAGCAGGATTTTTCTTTTTATTTAGTCCAGGAGCAGCATACAAAGGGTGCAGGGAGGGGGCGCAGAGGTGCCGACGGCACCGTTTCAGGTAAATACCCTTCCATGGGTCACATCTCATCCCCGGTCAACACCCCATCCCGGGACCGCTCCCCACTGACGACCATTCAGCCACCACCACAACTTTCCCCCTCTGCTTCTGACATCTGCCGCCACCCTCACTCCCTGCTCACCGTACAGAATGTTCCCGCTGCTCCTCACTCTCACTCCCATCCTTCTCCACTTCCTACTACCCCTCTTATCCCCCCTCCCAGCAACGAAATACTGCTCTCATCCTCCATCCTGCCTAACCACCTCACCCACTTTTCCGACCTATTCATTCACTTTCAATCCTCAATCACCAAACAAGCACGCCCGCCACGTAAGCTCTCCTGCTCCCACCTGCTAACCCTCTGCCTACTCCTGCTTCTTGCCGGTGACATCTCCCCCAATCCTGGCCCCCCCCACCACATCCCCACAACCACCTTCATCCCACACCCATGACCCATCACCAACCCTTGCAACCTCACCACCACTAACCCTCGCAACCCCAACCTTAGACCTATTCCCCCAACCCCTGCCCCCCCTCACTGTTCTACACTCTGCAATGCCCGCTCAGTGTGCAATAACCTCCCAGACATCTACAAATGTGGCGCCCCGCAACGAGTGCGTCACAAGGGAGTATTGCAGCCGCAATATTCTCTGACAAAGCAGTGCAATAGTTAACTCTGAGATCCAACCCAACATACAACACCTAGAACAGAGGACCAATCATAGGTCCTAGGGGGTGGAGTGTTAGGGTAGTGTAAGAGAACACACAATAATCTAGATGTAGAAAGAAAAGAATCTAGAACCTGGAGAGAGCAGACTAGAACTTGGAGAGGAGCGGGGGCTCCGCACCTCGTGCGGGCCCCTGGGCCGTCACCGGTCGGGTGTCAGCACCTGAGGCCTTAACCACCGGGATTGGGCATTTCTACACGGGTTCCCAAAAGACTCCCGTGCCCACAACTCACAGCCGGTTCACTGGTACCGAAGCTGGCAGCAGTTCACCTCTGCCTCGCGAACCAGCCCCGTGGAGGAGCAGCTTTATAGGAGCACCCCACCACCAGCCAGTTTCCAGTCGTCTAACCAGCGGTGTACCCACTGAGGGATCCAAGGCTCCCCAAAGCATCCAGAACGTACATCATGGATAGGGCATTGAAGCAGCCTCCCCGTACCCGACCTGGTATTCCTGGGCGACGCTGGCGCAACAATCAAGTTAGGTAGAATGGAGGAACACTGCGGATCTCTGAGGAGCACTATCACTGCTGAGTCCACCCGGTCTTCTACTCAACCACTGTAAGCCATGTACTGCCTGCTGGTGACAGTAAAGACCCGTTGCAGAGACTATCTGTGTCCGTGTCTCCTTATGAACTGTCCGTCATTAACTAAAGGTAACCGCAGCTGCCGCACAACATCTTGAGCAGCTCCAGCCCCGGGGATCACCGCTCAGCCTGTGGGGAGCGTAACATCTTGCTGCTGTCCATCACCCCGGAGGTTCCGCAGCGTCGGTAGCCCTTACCGAACTACTCATAGGTGGCGTCACGAAGAAAACAAATTAAATTCCCCTTTAATCTGTTCCCGTAAGACGTCCTTAAATTTTGATCTGCACTACACCGGGCCCACTACCGGCAGGCGCGGTCCACCCGTGACAAGGAAGGAGAAGAATCGCCTGTATCAACCGGAGTCCGCCGGCCGCGGTGAGTCAGAATCTCTTTATCTCCAAGAAACTATCATTCCTTGGCATCACCGAGACCTGGCTCACCCCCTCCGACTCTGCCACCCCTGCTGCACTATCGTACGGCGGCCTCAGCCTGTCCCACCCCCCCCGTCCCTCTGGCAAACACGGTGGTGGTGTCGGCATACTTCTGTCCAACTCCTGGACCTTTAGCCCTATTCCCCCGCCCCACTCCGTCGCTGCCCCATCCTTCGAAGCCCACTCGGTCCGAATCTTTTTCCCCCGCAACCTCCAGCTAGCCATCATCTACCGCCCCCCTGGACCCATTGCCTCCTACCTTGACCACTTCACCACCTGGCTACTTCACTTCCTCTCCGCTGGCATCCCCACGATCATCATGGGTGACTTCAATATCCCCACTGACACTCCCTGCCCAGCCGCCTCCAACCTTCATTCCCTGACCACTTCCCTAGGGCTCCCCCCATGGTCCTCCTTTCCCACCCACGAACAAGGCCACACGCTTGACTTCTGCTCCCTCTCCAACCTCACAACCTCGGAACTCCCCCTATCTGACCACCATCTCTTGACCTTCTCCGCCCTCTCTTCCCCTGCCACGCTACCCCTCCCCCCCCCCCGCAAACTTGATCACCCTCGCCAAAACCTAAGAGATCTTGATCTTCCTTTATTCTCCGAATCCCTCCTCCCTCTCTCCGACATACGCTCCGCTGGTGATATAGACACTGCCACCACCCTTTACAACACCACAATTACGAACGCCCTCGACCTAGACGCCCCAATCACATTCCACGCTCCAGGCACTAACAGGCAACCCTGGCATACGACCCTCACTAAAAACCTAAGACGGGGGTCCAGGGTCGCCGAGAGGAGATGGAAAAAGTCCAGGCACCTCCGAGCACTTTGCTCTGTTCAAACAATGCCTCACTGACTTCAATACGGCACTTGCTACTGCCAAGCAAGCCTTCTTCTCATCCCTAATAACCTCTCTGTCCCGCAACCCCAAACAGCTCTTCAGAACTTTCCACTACTTACTCCGCCCACCTGCTCCTCCCCCCTCTCCCCTCATCTCTGCTGAAGACTTTGTGACCTTCTTCAAGGAGAAGATCGACAAGATCAGAAACAGCTTTGGCCCACTTTCCCCACAACTCCCTCTCTCACCTACACTGCCCTCCTCCTCCATTAGCCACTTCCCCCCCCCATAACTGAATACCAACTCTCCTCCCTCCTGTCAAAATTACACCTCAACACCAGCGCCCATGACCCGCTCCCATCTCACCTCATTCCAAACCACACCTCCATTTTCATTCCAGCCCTCACCCACCTGTTCAACCTATCACTTACCACTGGCGCCTTCCCCTCAGCTTTCAAACACACCCTAATTACGCCCATCCTTAAAAAACCCTCCCTCGACCCTACCTCTGTTGCCAACTATCGCCCCATATCTCTTCTCCCATTCGCCTCTAAGCAATCGAATAGCACGTCCACTCTGAACTGTCCTCTCACCTCTCCTGCTGCTCCCACTTTGACCGCCTACAGTCCGGCTTCCGACCCCTCCACTCCACCGAAACAGCCCTAACCAAAGTCACCAACAACCTACTTGCCGCCAAGAACAAACGCCACTACTCCATCCTACTCCTCCTTGACCTGTCCGCCGCCTTCGTCACGGTTGACCACTCCCTTCTTCTCCGGATCCTGGAATCCCTCTGCATCACCCACCTTGCCCTCTCTTGGATCTCCTCATACCTAGCAGACCGGACCTTCAATGTCTCCCACTCCCACACCTCCACCCCTACCACCTTTCTGTCAGAGTCCCCCAAGGTTTGGTCCTGAGACCACTACTTTTCTCCATATACACTCTCGGCCTAGGGCAACTCATTGAGTCCCACCGCCTCCAGTACCACCTCTACGCCGACGACACCCAAATCTACTTGTCCGGCCCCGACATCACCTCCCTACTCTCCAAAATCCCACAATGCCTTTCCGTCATCTCATCCTTTTTTTCTGCTCGCTTCCTTAAACTCAACATGGACAAAACTGAATTCATAGTCTTCCCCCCAAGAAATTCCCCCCCACTTCCCAACGTATCCATCTGTTTCAATGACTGCGCCCTCTCCCCAGTCTCCCAAGCCAAGTGCCTCGGGGTAATCCTTGAGTCCTCCCTATCCTTCAAGCCCCACATCGAAGTCATCTCCACATCCCTCCGGCTCCAGCTTAGAAACATCTCTCGGATCCGCTCCCTCCTTACCCACGACACCGCTAAAATACTTATTCATGCCCTCATCATCTCCCGCCTTGACTACTGCAACCTCCTACTCACTGGCCTCCCATCCAACTCCCTCACACCTCTCCAATGTATCCTCAATTCCGCTGCCCGACTAATCCATCTGTCCCCCCGCTACTTTCCTGTCTCCCCCCTCTGCCAAGCCCTTTAATGGCTCCCCGCCTCCAAGAGATCCCAGTTCAAAACACTAACCATGGCATACAAAGCGATACACAACCTGTCCCCACCATACATCTCCGCCCTGGTCTCCCGATACCTACCCTCACACAACCTCCGTTCCTCCCAAGAACTCCTCCTTTGCTCCCCCCTCATCTCCTCCTCACACAACTGCATTCAGGACTTCGCCCGGGCATCTGCCATACTCTGGAACTCCCTGCCCCAACACGTCAGACACTCTCCGACCCTGAGAAGCTTCAAGAGTCACCTGAAGACTCACCTATTCCGTCAAGCCTACAACCTGCCGTGAGACCCAGGCGACCGCCCCATAACTGACACTCCCCCAGCCTACTGTATCCCCACCTGCCCCTCGTCGACTGTGAGCCCTTGTAGACAGGGTCCCCTCCCCTCCTGTATCTATATGTCCTGATTGTCTAGAGTTATTGTAATTGTGCTTGTCTCCCCTATCCCCATGTAAAGTGCCATGGAACCTAATGGCGCTATATAAATAAATAATAATAAATAATAATAATAATAAAAGAGATCATTTTTTAATCTCATTGTAAATGTGATTTATATTCTTTTTGCAAAAAGTCTATTGTTAGCTTGAAATGAGAGAACTTTCCCCGAACATGTTCGCCCATTTCAAAATGGGCACAAACATTGACGATTCGGATTGCAATCGGAAACCCGTTCGTGAAAAAAAGTTTGAATTTTAAAATGGCCCTAAATCTTTCCCTGATTGTTTGGGGTGAAAATGCTTGGCAAAAGACCCATTGAGCGGGAACAACACCTAACCATAAGGTTAGAAGCATTTACAGTCATCAGGTCTTTCAATCTGTAGAATTTGTTGGAGCTTTAAAAAATTTTTTTGCCTCTTGGAATTTGCAGGTGTGAATTTTGGAAACAGTGCCAGATGTTGCAGCAGCTGTGAAGTCCAGGAAGTGTAAAATGTCGTTAAAATATCCGTTAAAGAGAGCTTATTATTTTTATATGATTATTTTAATTTTTTGGGAATTTTTTTGTTAGTTACCGTATATACTCGCGTATAAGCCGAGTTTTTCAGCCCATAAATTGGGCTGAAAAGTCCCCCCTTGGCTTATACACAAGTTAGTGCTGGAAGGGGCTGGAGGAGGCTAGGGAGGCTGACAATTATACAGGCCCCCCTCACAGTATGGCGCCCCCCCCTCACAGGATGGCCCCCGCATGCAGCGCTGCGCACATACATTACCTGTCTATCAGCTGTCACCCTCCGGTGGCGGATCATTCTCCTGGCTCCAGGCTTCCATCTTCATCTGTGTCTGCTTGTCACGTGACCGGCCGGGGTCGCGATGACGTCATCGCGATGAGCCCCGGCCACAAGCATGAAGACACAGATGAAGATGGAAGCCCGGAGCCAGGAACAGCGATCCGCCACCGGAGGGTGACAGCTGATAGCCAGGTAATCTATGTGCGCAGCGCTGCATGCGGGGGCCATCCTGTGAGGGGGGCGCCATACTGTGAGGGGGACCTGTATACCACACTGCTGGGGCTGTATACCATCACTGCTGGGGACCTGCTGTATACCACCTTTGCTGGGGACCTGCTGTATAAAATGCTGGGGACCTGCTGTATACCACTACTGCTGGGGACCTGCTGTATACTATGCTGGGGACCTGCTGTATACCACACTGCTGGGGCTGTATACCGCCACTGCTGGGGACCTGCTGTATACTATGCTGGGGACCTGCTGTATACCACACTGCTGGGGGCTGTATACCTGTGCTGGGGTCCACCCTCGGCTTAAACGCGAGTCAGTACGTTTTCCCAGGTTTTGGGGGCAAAAGTAGGGGTTCGGCTTATACACGAGTATATACGGGTACGTTTTTTGGAGAGCAAACCTTTTTTTATTGCAGAGGGTCAGCAGCATCTGAGGCAATCTCTTCTACAGTTATGTGATAGCAATACAATTAAAAATTGCACATGGCCATTATATGTTTCACATACATAGTCTTATAGGTCTGTTCACACTAATGAAACACTATGCTATGGATATTGCTTCTTGAAAATGAGCAATCACTTTATTTTATTTCATTCCATATGTTTAGAATACAGATTTTTGGCCTATGCACGTGTGTTATATGTATCATTAAACTTGTCTATCCATTGCTGCCCACTATCCATATGCAACATTCCAGATGAATTGGTGAACTGAATAAAGTATTTTGTTTTCCTTACTTTTCCTCCAACTATGTCAGGCTTCAATAGTCACTCCACCCAACTGCAAACTCAAGTGTTTCCTTTGGCATGGGGACTGTGATTTGTAATGTAAGTGAGGTGCTAGGCAACAAGATTATGCAAACTATAATATCCTGTAAGTAACTGTGTCCTAGCACTAGAAGAGGCAAGCCCCATGGTAAAGCAAAGAAGCAACACTGCTTAGCTCGGCGCCATCTTGGCAGTTCAGTTCCTGCAGTAGAATGTAGCTACACTCGGCTAAACTTTGCTACTGTATGCCTACAATATTCAGCCAGTGATTTTAATGATGGATCCACTGCAAGATATGCCTGCTTTGGAGGATATCATCTTCCTCACCACCCCAGGGACAAAGGGTGTTTCCGCACCAGAATTGGAGCAGCCCACACAGGACACATATGTCACCTGGAGCTGCACTGCGCTACCCACATTGAGCCTCATAAGCAGTGAGGTCAGGAAGGATCCAAAGCTGGGTTCGGATGCCAGAGGAGGACCTGAGGGACTTACAGGCAGGAGATGAGCCATTTCTCAAGCCAACCAGGAGCAGCATATTTCACACTGAGGAGGCTTTTGCAGCATGCCAGGCAGTATTATGTCTGCAGCTGGAGTCACAGCTGCTGGTTCAGCAAATCGAGGAGCACGATGAGGAAGATGAGAAGGATGAAGTATGAGGAAGAGGAGGTTCTAGGGGCATAAGGCGCTGTTTCCCCACCATGTGTGGCACCACTGCCGGAATGCTTTGACTGGGAGAACTACATGTGGGGACCCCCTACCCCCTCCAAGCAACTATCTGAAATGGCATGAGCCACCCCAGCCTGTTTCCTTTTTTTGAAGAGATTTGGCTTGCAGATGCTATCTCCCAAGTGGGCTGCATGGGCCTAAGGCCAATGACTTTGATTCTAAATGTACCTGGGGCTTGGTGGTGGCATTCATTCAGCAGAGGGGGTTTGACTTCCTAGCCAAAGAAGGTACTGGTCCACACTGCTGTGTGACCAACTTCCCAAAAGACTCTGCACACTCTATGTTGGGGAAAAGGCAACCTTCATGAATGTGATGGCAGAAAGGGGTGATTCGCGGTTGGTGTAAGTCAGGCCGCTCCTGCCGATTATTCTAATAACTGGCAACAGGAGGCCACTTTGGAGAGAATATTGCATCGGATGGAGACCAAACATCTCTTGGTTAGCCAGCTAGTTGAACCCAAACCCACAAGGGCCATCGATCCTGAAGGGCCTATCAGTTTTTCCCCAGTTTCTCCCATCTCTCCTAGAGAGGGTGTTCATCTTCGAATTCCTCCATCCTCTTCTCCTGTGGTGGCTATGATGTGGTGTGCTGGGGGGGTAAGTGGTGGTGGAGAATACCCCTGGAAGAGTAGCCCCTGCGACTCCCGAGACCATCTGGCAGCAGAATACATTGAGGAACGGCAATCTCCTTCGCAGGCAGTGATGAGAAAGCTGCAGTAGAGTTTTTGCTCCAATTAAAGTGGAGTTGCCTATAAAGGGCATGTTGTTTGGTCACTGACCTGTCCTTTAGTTTGCATTTTGTCCCGAGGAGGACTTTTTTTTAGTTGTTGTTGAGGTATTCAAAGGGCAAGGTTTGTTTTTTGGTTAATTTAATCGTTCCCCTTCCCAAGTTTAGTGCAAGTTGCACATTCCCCTGCTGGAATAGCGGGACTGCAGCCTTTGCGCTACACCTCAAAGTCCTTAGTGAACTCTGCCCTTAATGAACTTTACCCCATTTTAACCCCTTCATGACCCAGCCTATTTTGGCCTTCCTGACCTTGCCATTTTTTGCAATTCTGACCAGTGTCCATTTATGAGGGTATAACTCTGGAACTCTTCAACGTATCCTAGCTATTCTGAGACTGCTTTTTCATGACATATTGGGCTTCATGTTAGTAATAAATTTCGGTCGATAATTTTTGCATTTATTTGTGAAAAAAATTGAAAATTTGGCAAAAATTTTGAAAATGTCGCAATTTTCACATTTTGAATTTTTATTCTGTTAAACCAGAGAGTTGTGTGACACAAAATAGTTAATGAATAACATTTCCCACATGTCTAATTTACATCAGCACAATTTTGGAAAAAACATTTTTGGGGTAGGAAGTAATAAGGGTTTAAAGATCATCAGCAATTTCTTATTTTTACTGCAAAATTTACAAAACCATTTTTATTACTGACCACATCACATTTGAAGTCACTTTGAGGGGTGTACATTACAGAGAACACCCAAAACTGACACCATTCCAAAAACTGCACCCCTCAAGCTACTCAAAACTACATTCAAGAAGATTATTAACCCTTCAGGTGCTTCACAGGAACTAAAGCAACGAGGAAGGAAAAAATGGACATTTTAATTTTTCCAACAAAAATATTCTTTTAGCCTCAATTCTTTCATTTTCACAAAGGTAACAGGATAAAATGGTTCCTAAAAATTGTTGGGTAATTTCTCCAGAGTACACCGATACCTCATATGTGGTCATAAACCATAGTTTGGCTCAGAGCTCATGAGGGAAGGAGCGCAATTTAACTTTTAGAGTCAATTCTCAATTCAAAAAGTGAAATGACGCTTCTTCACTTCTGATCCCTGTCGTGCGCCCAAACAGTGTTTTACGACCACAAATGAGGCATCGGTGGACTCAGGAGAAATTGCCCAACAAATTTTAGGATGCATTTTATCCTGTTGTCTATGTGAAAATGAAAAATATTTAGGCTAAAAGAAAATTCTTTGTGAAAAAAAAAGAACTTTCATTTTTACGGATCAATTTGTGATGCACCTGGGGGTTCAAAATGCTCACTATGCATCTAGATATGTTCCTTGGGGGGTCTAGTTTCCAAAATGGAGTCACTTGTGTGGGAGTTCCAATGTTGAGGCAGACAGGTGCTTTCCATACATGACATGGTGTCTGCTAACAATTCCAATTGGTAGCGGGCACCATGTTACATATGGAGAGTATGTAGTATATATCAAGTTGGTGTGTGTGGTGTAGTGTACGTGTGGTTTATTATACACGACACATACCAACCTGATGAATACTACACCACACACCAACCTGACGTACACTACACAACACCACACATCAATCTGACGTAGTGTACGTCAGGTTGGTATGGTGTAGTGTAACCCAGGTTGGTGTGTGGTGTAGTATAGTGTAGTGTAGGTCAGGTTGGTATTTGTGGTGTAGCATACGTCAGGTTGGTGTGTGTGTGTGTGTGTGTGTGTGTGTGTGGTGTAGTGTGCATTATGTTGGTGTTTGTAGTGTATACCAACCTGACGTGCAATACACCACATACACCAATCCGACTTACACTACACCACACATCAACCTGATGTAGTGTATGTCAGATTGATATGTGTGGTGTAGTATACGTCAGGTTGATGTGTGTGGTGTAGTGTATGCCAGGTTGGTGTGTGTGTGCATCAGGCTGGTGTATGTGGTGTAGTGTATGTCAGGTTGGAGTGTGTGGGTTCTGTAGGGAATGTCAGAATGTGTTCAGTCCATGGACATGTGATAGACTTTGAAGCAGTCTTTCATGCACAGTCCAGGTTTGTCAGGACAGGTTTCACATTGGAAATGGGAGTCCCTTCTTATCCCCCTTTTGCAACAGCCCCAGCACCTTTTTTGAGATCTTGCTGTCTTAGCTGTTTGCAGCACCTCACCGGGAAAATATTGCCCTGGTACCATACGGGAATCTTGAGTTCCAGGGGTGCTGGGGCCCGCTTCTTCTTCACCTCCAAACATCAGGGCCTTTATCACTGCCTCCTGAAACTGAAGGAAGGTGTTGGTGGTCTGGCCTGCACATCATGATAGCATGTATGCAGTGCCATTTGAACGATGTGCACGCCCAGTTTTTTGTGCCACACCTTGGCCTTCCGCATGGCACTGTAGAGATGGAGGACTTTATCAGAAAGATCAACTTCCCCCATGTGCTTGTTGTACCCCTGGGCACAGTCCGGTTTGTGGACCTGTGCTGGGGTACCTCTAGTGGTGGTTCGCTTGGTGCAGGACCATGGATTGTGGTCAAGAAAAAGATGTCCATTTTGTCTTTGAATTTGACCACAACCATGTTGCTGCTTCATTGGGCTCGTCTCTCACTTCTTGGGAGAGGCTACCCAATTAGCAGCATAGGGAGACCCCTCTGGTTTCTGCGCACAGTACTGCATGCTGTGGTGCCTCTGGCAGAGAGGGATTGAAAAAGTGGGATGCTTGTATAAAAGTTATCAACAGATGGTAACCTTTATCAAGCAGTTGGTGGACCAAATCCCACACTATTTTCCCACTTACCCTCAGAGCAGGTGGACATTCTGGGGGCTGGTTCCTCGAATCCTTCCCTTCATAAACTCTAAAGCTGAGAGTGTACCCTGAGGTACTCTCGCACAGCTTGTAGAGTTTTATTCTGTACCTGGCCCTCTTACTGGTCAGGTATTGTCGGAATTGAAGCCTCCCTTTGAAGTGGATGAGGGATTCATCCACACAAATTTCCCTTTGGGGAACATGCACATCAGCAAACTTGTTGCTGAAGTGTTCGATGACCTGCCGAATTTTGAACAGCCTATCAAAATTCGGGTCATCGCGGGGAAGGCTGTCCACATTGCCCCTGAAATGTAAAAATGTGTGAATGACCTCAAATCGTTTTTGGGTCATCACCATGCTGAACTCTGGAGTTTGATATAAAATATCTTTACATGTCACGTTCCTGGTGCGAACGACAATGTATGATTTGTACGCGAGCATGCGCATGCGTACAAATCCTATAGGCAAATGAATGGGAGCGCACGGTCATGCGCAGTCAAGCGCAGCACCGTGCGTCCCCATTATAAACATAAAGACTTGCGGAGGCTGTGCTCACATGGCGGTTCCCCTCCGCAGAACGCTGCGGAGAGGAACGCAAATGTGAAGCCAGCCTTACAGTCTGAGGTATGGAAATGCAAAACACCACACACATTCCTGTAGTATAGGTTTGGCCAAGTACAGGCCTCAAGGTCACAAATAGTGCATGTTTCCAGGATTCACTTAACATTGCACAAGGTACTGGAATCATCACCTCTACAGGTGATGAAATTAGCACATGTGCAATTCTAAGGAAATCCTGAAAATTTGTACTGTTTTCAGACCTTGCGGATTGTAGTTAGCCAATCCTGTCCCTGAAGTCTTTGTTGAAGTATCCAGAAGCAAGAGAAATCCTTGAGCCCTTTCACCACAACTGCAGGTCTCCACGGACACTCTTAGGATCCCTGTCCCCACAGTGCATTGTTTGATGCCTTTCTGATGCAGATTTTGAGAATTTACATCAAAATCTGCATGTCTATCCTGAGGCCAGTAAAGTCATTGACATGGCAGTGATGTTGCTATGTTGCTTTTTTTTTTACCTTGCACAAGTGGTTTAGATTTCCCTTTTCTGCCCCAAAATCTGCACCAAATCTGCAAGGATAAAAAAAAACTTGGCACAGCACTTCTGAAGTCTCATAGACTTTGCTGGTTTCAGGATAAATATGCAAATTTTGATGCAGATTCTCAAAATCTGCTTCAAAAGAAGCATCAAACATTGTACAGGGCCTTACAATTATATGATGAGGTCATGTTTTCAGAAAGTGACTTGCCCCAGTGGGTGGCTGAGGGGTACTCGGAGCCGGGCCTCTGTCTCTCTCGACGTCCTCAAGCTTCTTGAGGGGAAAAGCTGTCACGGTGGCGTGACCTGGTCTGTGGCCACTCCGGGATGGGAGTTCAGTAAAAAGGGAAAAGAGTTTTGGAGTAAAGAGGATTTGGGGTGGTTGTTATAACACCACCCGTGGTATGCAGTTGTTAGTAGCTGCTGTTGCGGGCTAGGACCTCTAGGCACGGTGAAATAGCTGCTAGGATGGTGTCACTCCCCACAGGTGGAGCGGGGTCCCCAGGGCATCCGGAAAAAATGAGTTGTTAGGGTCCTTGGAGGGCCAGCGGGACTGAGCTAGCTGCAGGGTGAGATTGGGGCAACTCTCAGGCAGGCTCCTGTTGCCTGCGCGGTGTTCCAGCCAACCGCTCCTCAGGCGAGAAACAGTCTGACACAATGCTGAGTTCCAACCTAGTTTACCGAACTCTCTTCCACATGCAACACAAGTTACAGCTCAAGTACAGTGGCGGTTTGGGTAGTCCTTAACAACCAGGATGGCTTGTCCTGTACACCCCTTTTGTGGGCCTTCCCTCATGGGCCACTCTTCCTCAGCTCTGCCTGTTTTCCTCCTTCCTGCATGCGCCTCCGCACACAAAGCCCCAATCCAGAAGCCACGGGCCTTCGCTGGGTGACTTGCAGTGTCCTCTGGCCCTAGTATGGCTGTCTTCTTGGCGGATATGCCAGGAGTTGCCACAGCTCCTCAAGGTCTCATGGCTACCCGGGTTCTGTGGTTGGAGCTTGGAGTCTCCTCGCCACCTTTCAGGGCCGGGCACCTGGTTCTCACCCTGTCCCTGCCCTTTAGTTCAGATTCGAGCGCACAGGTGGATCTCTCACTGTCCATGCCCCTAGGGCTCCCTCTGTCTCCTTGTTGTCTCTGGACTCGGGAACGGGGACGAGCCACATCGTTGCTCCTGTCCTCTGGGTTCTTTCTCTCTGTCCTCTCTCCTTGAACCACCTCCTCTGACTGACTGACTCTACTTCCTGTGGTGTTTTTCCATTGTCCCTTTCCTTTCCCTGACCACTTCCTGATCCCTGCCCACCCTTCATCGTTCTCTACCCGCCATCCCACGGGATGCTTGAGCGATCCCACTACATGGGTTCACCTGCTCTCCCTGGGACCGGGTGTGTTGGGTGTGTTTGTGGGTGACTGGACTTACCAAACCTGGTTGCTGTAGACAGGAATGCTACACCCAGGTGTGGGTGCAGTATCCCTTAGTGGCGACCAGACTGCTGGAGTGCCACAAAAGCATCCCACATATGCTGGGAGAGCAGCCATGCCTTAAAGTGTGACAAGTGATGTCATCACAAACATTACTGCAGTTAAGACTCATGGACTCACACAGGGGTTATCACACAACTTTGAACTATGCTGCACTCCCTGATGTCATCGCTCCTCACATCAGCTGTCTCACAATATTGACAAGATATAACTGCTACAGTCATGCAGTGCCCGCTGCCCCACCATATGATTATTTTTTTCAGGGTTCTTCTAATTATTTCTAACATCCTTTTTTGGGGAAGTTGGGTGGAATGTGAGACTTTCAATACATGGATTTTTATAAACTAAATGTGAAAGAGGAATGTATTGGAGTTCATTTTCAAATTAAATATTTATTGGTGTGGTTATTTGTGTCCTTACTTACTTGGTTAGTAATATCAGTTATTTAATTGATTCCTCAACATTTCTAACCTCTGGCCTTGCTGCCAGCTGACATTACCCAGCTGGCATCACTCCAAATACCATTACCCTGCTTACCAACGCACGAGGGCAGTGAGAGAGTCAAGGCAAAGTGCCTGAAGTGATACATCTAATGGGGGTGCCACTAATTTGGTAGCTGTGGCCTGCTAATTTTCTTCAAGATCTTAAAATCTTTCAAGAATTTAAAGATTACTTAAATTTTCAGCTGTTCAAGTGGGTGGATGCATGGGTAGATAGACAGATGTAAAGTAGAGATGGATTTATTGATAGATTTAAATATGATTCATAACAGCAGGCAGCACCAATACATTTAGAAAAATGAATCTTCTTTATTGGCCCATAGATCGCAACGTTTCGGTTACATCAGAACCTTTCTCAACCAGACTGCTTGAGAAAGGTTCTGATGTAACCGAAACGTTGCGGTCTATGGGCCAAAAAGAAGATTCATTTTTCGTAAATGTATTGGTGCTGCCTGCTGTTTTGAATCGTATGTATTGGACGATTGAGGGAGAAGCCATTGGCAGGAATTGCATCGGAACAAATTGAATGTTACTGTGCTGCTCTGTATTTTTTATATATTAGATAGATTTACAGATAGATAGATGTCAAACAGCTATATAATGTCCCACACCCTTATACTGTATTGTAAGCTCGCATCCTTTAGTGCCTTTCATGTTGCACTGAAATGTGTTTTAGGCTAGTATTTAGCTTTAAAAAATGAATTAATAAAAAAAAACAATATGGGGTACCCCAATTTTTGTTTGCCAGCTAGGGTACAGCAGACAGCTGCAGTCTTCAGACCACAGAGGGGGGTCCCTATCCCAATTTTTTCTATTATTAATTTTTTTTTCACAGTAATTTGATATCTGTTTGGTTGCCATACTGACAAGCAATAACAGATGCTGACAGAGAGGGATGTCGGGACTAATTCTGTTTTTCACCAATCAGAGGAAGGGATAGCAGTGAAAATGTCTGAGGTTCATGAGTGGGCACAGATGCTTGGTGACAGCAGCGCTGAAGCTTGCTAAGTAATAGTGTAGAGATAATACCTGTGCCAAAACAGCGAGGCTCCACTATAATGGGTTTGCGCGGTGTTTGTCACCTTTAGCAGCTCTTTGAAGGCATTTTCTAGGCCCTTGATTTTGACTCCCATTGATTTGAATAGGGTTCAGAGGGTCAGGCGAATTGTTTGGCGATCTATTCAGTGTACATATGGCCATTCACTGAACCAAGCTGAACCTGAACTTCAAAAGCTTCACTCATCTCTATTGTTGACCTCCACATTTTAGGCTTAGTTTTTGCACAGCTTAATAAGAAGTAGTGGACATGTTGTTCATCCCAAAAAAGGATAATTTTTCAAACGTTTGTTGAAAATAAGTAGCTTATTCATTTAACCTAACAACAAACCTTTGCTTCTCCTGAAATAGGGATCCTTACTGTCCCATGACTCATCTAGAAACTTGAAAAAAGTAAAAATGCTATAGTGCACAAAACATAATCAGGGTACTTAATGACATAGATATGATCATATAAATGTGTGAGCTGTCGCACCACGACACGGTGACCCCATAGGGATAGTCCCTGCCTACAGTGGTACTAATACCTTGTTACCTGTCTGCGATGTGGAATGACAAGGGCAGAATGAAGGTTGTTTACACTATAGCATTTTTACTTTTTTCATTTTTAGGGTATTTACTCATTTGTTGCTTTTTGTTGTGTTTTTCATTATGAGGCCAGTGTGAACTCGCGTCACTGCAGAGTATCACCTTAGTTCCAGCCCTGGTTTTATTTATGCATGGAAAAACCATGTCAGCTACAGCAGAACAAGTACAATGGAGGAAAAATAAAAAGAATCCAGCACCTCAAAAAATTAAAAGTAGATTAAAATTGCATTCATTCAAAATTATGGCTTAATGATTTTCATTTTTTTTACTTTTTCTATAAGTTTTTAAATTATTTTTGAATAAATGGAATTTTAATCTACTTATTCTTTGAGGTATTGGATTTTTTTTCTTTTCGTCCATTAAACTAATGATAGGTTTACACGCTAGGATCTCGTTAGCGATATCCATGGAATGATCACGTTACCGTGATCGTTCTGACATTATTAGTGCGCTGTCACACACAAGGATATCGTTAATGATATCCTCTGCGGCAGCGCAACTGTTAAATAGGAGAGGAAGGAGTGTGCGATGTAATAAAGTGGCAGGAATAGGAGCTTTTTGAACGATATTGTTCATAAAGCTGTCACACTGAAGGATGCTGCTTCCTGAAGCAGTGTTAATTGGACGACGAACGAAAGATGTGAGTTCAGAATCTCAAATCTAGGATGAATGATCCAACGATCTTTTTATCCTATATCGTTCGTTTACACACACGACGCCCGAACGATATCTTTTCAACGATCACAAATCTGTGACGTTTCAAGGATATCATTCAGGATATCCTAGTGTGTAAACCCACCATTAGATCCTTCCTCATTCCAAATTTGACTTCTATCCACACTCACTAATTAGATAAGACTTTTTGTCAAAGGTTATTTGAACAAAATTAATTGGTTTCTCCTGAATCAGTATTGATTATCATGTGGAAAAATATTTCTTAGTTTACACAAGTCTTGTACATTTATTAAAATATAAAAAAGACCATGTCATTTTGACATGTATCGTTTTATAAGGCATTATACACACTTTGAGAAAATTTGATTTTCAGAAATGCTTATAACAGTTTCCAAATTGATTTTTTAATAGACGATAGTAAGGGGCCTTTCACACAAGCGTTTCTGTCCGAATCTGGCAGATTTGGACAGAAAACCGCATCTGCTGCATTTGCTGCCTAAACGGCTGCACTTGCAGTGCACTTGCGGCAAGCTCCATGCATTCTCTATGGAGCTTACAGTATGTGCAGTATTGCTGCAATCCGGCACTTGCGGCAGTTGCGGCCGCGAAAAAGACCGCGGTCAGCTGCATTTTTTTTGCATTGCTGCACATGTCGCAATTGCAGGATTGCGGTAATACCTTACTTGCCACACTTGCCGCAAGACCTATAGACAATGCATGCGCTTGTCTCAAGTTCAGCCGTTAGGCAGCAAATGCAGCAGATGTGGTTTTCTGTCTGGATCTGCCGGACAGAAACGCTAGTGTGAAAGGGGCCTTGGTTGATTGGTAAATTTATATAATGTTATGGTGGCATTCTGTAGGTCATGTGTTCGTACTAAAAGGAAATCTTACATTGGATGATGGCTTTACGTTTATTTTGTAATGCTGGCATGGTATGTTTTATATTAAGCAACATAATCACTAAGTAAGTTACTGGAATGATTAATGGGTATAAAATGTTATAATGGTCTAATTCATTGTATGTAATATTCAGGCGGCTTTTTTTTTCTACTGCCCAAAAATTGGCTTTAAAAATACAGTCTAATATTGAGTTTCAAAACAACATCCTTTATTGGCAAAAAACACGTTTTTATTTGAAGTTACTCTTAGGTCTCTAATTGAATAAATAATAAAGTTTGGGTTTTAGGGAATCAAAACAGAAGATCACGTTTAAATATTGGATCATCTATTGTGAATTGATAGCCCTTATGAGAAAATATGACTAAGGGCCCTTTCACATCAGCGTTTTTTTAAATTTGCGGCAGATGCGGTGAAAAAACCGCATCTGCCGCAACTGCCGCATAACGGTTCCACTTGCGGCACGGTTGCGGTTTTTTCCATAGGAAGTATAGGGGGACTTGCGGCAGATGCGGCAAGTGCGGTATTGCACTTGCGGCAGGTGCGGCAGAGAAAAAAACCGCAGTAAGCCGCGGTTTTTTTCTCTGCCGCACCTGCCGCAAGTGCAATACCGCACTTGCCGCATCTGCCGCAAGTCCCCCTATACTTCCTATGGAAAAAACCGCAACCGTGCCGCAAGTGGAACCGTTATGCGGCAGTTGCGGCAGATGCGGTTTTTTCACCGCATCTGCCGCAAATTTAAAAAAACGCTGATGTGAAAGGGCCCTTAGTGAACATTTCTATTTAATTTACTGATACACATGCCCTACATGTTTTTTATTGTCTGGAAAAATCTAAAAAAAAATTATGTCTAAAATTCATTGTATTTGCAAAAATAAAACATTTTATTTAAATTTAAAGTGAAAAAAAAAAACAGACATTGTATCACAGATATAAAATTGTGTTCAGATGGACTATTTTCAGTAAATGTGTGGCATATTTCTACAACATTGCCTGTGTAAAGGATGTAAAGAAAATACATAAAAATAGCACATTAAAATTCCCATAGATTTTACTTCAAGTTAATACCATTAATCATTAGCAATGTATTAGATCATGCTTCAAATATATTTTATTTAAGCATTATTTCTATTAAACTGGATCATGTAAATGAAGTGATTGTGACACATGGAGTGCCAGGAGTATTTGAATCTGACGTACTTTATTTAGTTACCAGAGAAGTGCTATGCTTTCAGTGACAGATCACGCTCAAATTCCCCCAACATGGCCTGTCATAGAACCTTTACAAAGCTTCCGAAAGACAAGCTCATGGGATAATACAATGATTCCGCTTAAGCTCCTTAAAAGCAAGACTCTGTTGCTCAATTTAAAGATTTAAAATAACTATTACTAGGCCATGTTTAAAAATATATATAAAGCATAATGAAATGAAGAAGGTTATGAACTTTATATGGTAATGAAAATATTTCAACATTAATGCAGTATTGCCAATTGTCTATGAATGGTCTCAAAGTGTTTTTTTTTTACTTTGTCATTACTGAAAGCAATTTAAATTATTGCATATTATGATGCTAATTCAAAATATGGTAGTATGCATATATACACTTAATTTAGGTTGACATATAAAATGTTTTTATATCGTTTGTATTCTCAAAATTAATTACTAAAGATTCAATGGTTATCACAAAATATAACGTACCAATCCTATTTTGGTATTCAGGAAAAAAACTATTTGTCAGATGCTAACATGGAAAAAAAATTGTGTTGTAATTTGTAATTAAGATCAATAAGTATCTTTAAGAGGTTAAAAAGTATTTTCTGTCATAAATCCTAAATACATTGCTTTAATGGTTTTATGTAATGAAGGGAGAGATACTAACCTCTTCACCACCCTGCCTGTTTTCACCTTCTAGGCCCGGCCATTTTTCTCAATTCTGACCAGTATCAACTTATGTGTTAATTACTCTAAAAATCAAAACAAATTCCCAGTGATACTTTTTTTGTGACATATTGTACTTTCTGTTAGTGTTAAATTAAGGACAATATTTTTTTCTGAGAAGTGAACCGGGCACTAACCTGCTGCAGATCCCTTGAGGAAGACGGCGATGTCTGGAATCCGGTGCTCTGCTGGAGAAAAACTCTTGATATTTGTAGAAAGTAGCGGCACACGGATTGGATCCAAAAATTTCCGGCTTTTATTGGTGCATCAAGTTACAGATGGTGCAGGGAGGGGGGGTTGCTTCAGCACCCCCCTCCCTGCACCATCTGTAACTTGATGCACCAATAAAAGCCGGAAATTTTTGGATCCAATCCGTGTGCAGCTACTTTCTACAATATTTTTTCTGTTTATTTGTCAAAATATTGGAAATTTAGCAAATATTTAGAAAATTTCCCAATTTTCAAAATTCAATTTTTATGCCCTTAAGCCAGAGGTATGTCACATAAAATAGTTAATAAGTAACATTTGCCACATGTTTACTTTACATCACCATTTTTGGGTCATCATTTTTTTGTTACAAAGTTAGAATGGTTAAAAATTGATGACCAGTTTCGAAATTTTCCATCAAAACGTGAAAAACCATTGTTTTAGGAACTGGAGATGAGCGAACACTTGAGTATTCGAATTCAAATAGATTCCCTGAATGTCGGTGTGTTCGCCGAATTGTGGTTGTGGTGTCCAAAAGCTGCCAAACACAGCTCAAATAACACATACACACAGACACATGTAGATCATCTTACCTGTCTCCCACTGCTTGATTGTTTCCTGTCTGCTCTCCTCTGCTCCCACTCACTTACTTCTGGTCCAGCCCATTAAGCTTCATGTATATTCACTTCACTGACCGGCAACATCTAATCACAGATGGTTATGCCATGTGAGAGTGTCTGTGACTGGCTGTTTCAATTTGACAGCATTTCCACAATCTGGATGGTGTCTGTGTTTGGTTGTTATACACATTTGTTTATGCTCATCACTATTAGGGACCACATCACATTTGAAGTGACCTTGAGAGGTCTAAATGAAACAAAATACCCAAAAGTGACATAATCCAAACTACACCCCGCAAACCATTCAAAACCGCAATAAGATGTTGATTAACCTTTTATGTGTTTCACAGTAAAGTACAAAATACAAATTATTCTTTTTTCCAACAAAAATGTTACTTTAGCCCCAAATTTTGCATTTTTGCAAGGGTAAAAGGAAAAAATTAACCATACAATGTATTTGGCATTTTCTCCTGGGTACACTGATACCATATATGTGGTAAAAACTACTGTAAGTAGCACGGCAGGGCTTGGAAGGGAAGGAGCGCTACTTGACTTTTGGATGCAATAAATAGTTCATGTCATGTCATGTTTGAAGACCCCTTCATGTGCCTTAATATTAGATAGTAAATAGTAGAAACCCCCCACAAGTAATCTAATTTTAGAAAGTACACCTCTCAAGGAATTTACTTAGATGTTTATTGTTAGTGTGCATAGCGTGGCTGGGAAGAGACATAGCACCTTTGAGTTTTGAAATTCAAAATTTACTGTAATTGCAAGCGAACACTGTCATATTGGAGAGCTCTTGATGTGCATAAAGAGTGAAAATATCCTAATATGTTTATGCCATTTTGTAATGTAAACCCCATCAAGGAATTTACCTAGATGTTAGATCAGCTCCTTTACTCCCAGGTGCATAATTTTATGACGTTAAGGCTAGGGTCACACTTGGCATGAGTTTTTTTAGTGCCTTAAAAAAAAACATGCGTTTCTGCATGCTTTTTTCCATTTCTACATGCGTTTTTTAAGCTGTCTGTTGGCACCCTGCATTTTTGCATGCGTTTTTAAATCAGCACCCAAAAAAAGTGCACAAACTATTTTTTGGTGCTGTTTTAAAAACGCATGCGTTTTTTAGAAAACGCATGCATTTTTTAACATGGACCCCTATGGAAAACGAATGCGTTTTTGGATGGTACTAAATGGTACTAATGTACCATGCATTTTTGCATGCGTTTTTGAAGGCAGCTACTCAAATAAGTGCAAAAACTCATGCCAAAACACATGGCACTTTAGACATGCGTTTTTGCTATTAAGACATGCGTTTTTGCTATTGGGTCATTCCATGTCAAGTGAACCAATGATTATTACCTCTATATTTTTAATTCTTTTGAGATTTTGTTATTTGATAATAGCATGTCAGACAATGCAAAATGTGAAAAGAAAAATTTGAAAAAATTTTTTTTTTTTTTTAAAATGATTTTCAAAGTTTGGAAAAAGTGCGAATTTCGCTGTTGCCTGCCTTTACGTTTCTCCTCATAACTAAGGCTAGGAATAAGATAGAGAGACAAAATAAACACCATTCTACTCAGAACTATACAGGCTTTCACCAGATATGTCACAAGAGGATCTTTGTTAATATTTTACCCATGTGATCACAAGCGCAAAACTTTAAAACGCATTTCCGAAAAATCGGCGCTTTAAATATTTCAAAAACTGCCCATGTGTCTGCTTTGCTCTTAGCCACATCTGTACCAAATTTCAAGTTGGGATCGCGATGGGATCATATTTTAAAATATTTTACTATTAATAGCGTCAATGGGTCATTCCATATCAAGTGATCTAAATATGAATATTTTTTTTTACCTGACGTCTTTAGATTTTTTTATTTTTTTTCCTTTATGAAGTACTACTTTAGTTAATTACAAATTAAAAGTTTAGAATTTTTTTCTTCATCAGTTAATTTTTTACAGATTTTTAAAGTTTAAAAAAAGTGTGAATTTTGGCCTGGTATGACTTTACATTTTTTTTTATCTTGGGCTAGAAATAAGATAGAGAAACAAAATAAACACCATTCTACTCAGAACTGTCCAGGCTTTCACCAGATATGTCACAAGAGTATATTTGTTAATTTTAATTTTTTACCCATGCAAACGCAACATTTTGAAACGCATTTCCAAAAAAATGTTTTCATAAAAATTTTCCAAAACTGCCCATGTGTCTTTTATGCTCTTAGCCACATCTGTACCAAATTTCAAGTTGGGATCGTGATGGGATCATATTTTAAAATATTTAACTATTATAGTGTCAATTCAAAAATCTTGAATTCAGATCTGTTCAACCTGTGGTCTAAAAGCGTGGGGTCTATATTTATCAAATCCATTATTTTTAGACATTACTGTATTATTTTGATATGTTACAGCTTAGAAGCAGGAGAGGACATATAGGAAAAAGCTTTGTTAGGGCTCAACCTGAGAAAGCACAGGGATAGACAGTGAATGCAGAGCAGATGATAGGCCAGCAGCTCTGTCAATCATGTTAAGTGTCTACCCACTGCATTCAGGAAGTAAGACAGCTCGTTCAGACCTTTCATGTCCTGACATGTCTGGACATCTTCACTCCTGAACAAACAATAGTCTGTACAAAGCCATCAAGGCTGTGTACTAAAATATGGGTGAGTAAATATATTAATAGTTTAATGCTTTTATTATTAAGGGCCAATACACACAGTGCTATTTTTAGGGATCATCATTCAGAAAAACAGCCCCATTGATTTCTATGGGGTTCACCACATGCAGTGTTTTTGGAAACACTCAAGAGTGAGTAAATCACTGCTTGAACTACTTTTTAATCGCTGCAATAAACGCAGCATTTATCATTTATATAAAAAAAGCTGCCATTTTTTTCACTAGCGATTAAAAAAAACTAACGCATATGTGGTAAAAACTTGGTAGAAAAACAAGCTGCCAAAACTGCAGCGTGTATCTGCAGACAGAAAAAACTGTGCGCGCTAGCCCTAAAACTCACTTTATAGTATTACAGTTCTATCTCAAGTGTACTGTAAATCTTTATTTTTATTACCTATCTTCCTTACTTAATATTAACTGTATTTTTCCCACACAACAATGGCTGCTACTTCTCAAGAAACAGCATTTTATCATAGACACTGTTGCAATCCTTTTGAAAAAATATGAATATGATTGGCGCTGGTGGCTGGCTACTGTACTCTCCAAAGATTGTGAAAATGAAGAAGTAGAATTGACTTTATTGCATCCTTCTGGTCCAGCGCCATCCTTTGTGTATCCAAAAAGCTGGACATTTTAAAAGTGCACAAAAATCAGATATTAACTCAGGTGGAGCCTAACACCGTGACAGGCCGGACATACTCTTTGACACACAAGGAAATGGCGATTGCTAGTAAGCGTTTATGGAAAAGATTACATTTCACCCACTAGAAGGGACAAATTGATAAAATGCCACTTTAAAAACATACTATTAATTGTTTGATTAGTTCATAATTTATAGAACGATGATTTAACTACTGTACTATTCTTATTAAACACTTCATAAATCACATGTTTAGTGATAGAATAGAAAACAAATTTATATGTATAAATAGGGGTTAACATTTTTGGTTCTTTTAATCTTGTTTAATCAAACTTGAGGATATGATCACCTTTCTTCTTTTGGTTTGTTCAATACATTCAAGTTGAAAATGCTGAGCGTTGTGTTCTGATGATTAAGATGTATTTATCCTGGCACTTATGGGATTTGTTTTTTGTGTTTCTTTTTTGTTGCATATAAATGTTTTATTCAATAAGTTGTGATAACTCATACAACCATAAAATAAAAAATATATAAATTTGACAGGTCCCAAGTTGAATCTCTGCACAAATATAACCAAGAACACAATCAGTCATTTTTTCACAATTGCCCGTCAATAGTTTGAATTTGATATAAAGAAACATAGTCTTGTAACATATCAACTGAAAGCTGTTATCGTTCTGAGTAAAATGATGCCTCTCCCACTTCATTATCTTATTTCTAGCCTGAGATAAAAAAATGTAAAGTCATACCAGGCCAAAATTCACCCTTTTTTAAACTTTAAAAATCTGTAAAAAATTAACTGATGAAGAAAAAAATTCTAAACTTTTAATTTGTAATTAACTAAAGTTGTACATCATAAAGAAAAAGAATAAAAAAAATCTAAAGACGTCAGGTAAAAAAAAATATTCATATTTAGATCACTTGATATAGAATGACCCATTGACGCTATTAATATTAAAATATTTTAAAATATGATCCCATCGCGATCCCAACTTGAAATTTGGTACAGATGTGGCTAAGAGCATAGCAGACACATGGGCAGTTTTTGAAATATTTAAAGCGCGCCGATTTTTCGGAAATGCGTTTTAAAGTTTTGCGCTTGCGATCACATGGGTAAAATATTAACAAAGATCCTCTTGTGACATATCTGGTGAAAGCCTGCACAGTTCTGAGTAGATTGGTGTTTATTTTGTTTCTCTATCTTATTTCTAGCCCGAGATATGATAGAAAATGTAAAGCCATACCAGGCCAAAATTCGCACTTTTTTAAAACTTTAAAAATCTGTAAAAAATTAACTGATAAAGAAAAAAATTCAAAACTTTTTTTGTAATTAACTAAAGTTGTTCTTCATATAGAAAAAAAATTTAAAAAATCTGAGGACGTCAGGGAAAAAAAATATTCATTTTTGGATCACTTGACATGGAATGACCCTATTAGGGCATGCGTTTTTTAACATGGGGCCTATGGGTGCATTTTTACATGAGGTTTTGAAAGCGCAGGTCTCTAAGAAAGCATGAAAAAAGCCCAAGTGTGACCCTAGCCTTAGACATTAACTAAATAAATTTTTTGGAAAAATACTGTTAATGTACATGCTAGGGCTAGGAAGGAAAGGAACGCCATTTGACATTAGGAAATCAAAATTGGCTGGAATCATTTGCAGACATTGTGTTACATTTAGAGACCCAGTGATGAGCCTAAACCTTTTTATAACACTGATCTGTGAAAATCTAAAATTACATTTTTCCCATAAAAATGTAGTTTTAGCCCCTTATTTTGTATTTTCACAAGGGTAACAGGAGATAATGCACCATACAATTTGTTACATAATTTCTCCTCAGTACATGTATACCTCATGTAGTAGTACAGTTTCTTGATGTGAAAAACTACTGTTTGCATGCACAGCAGGACTCGGAAGTAGAGATGAGCCACCCCCTAGTGTTCTAATTCGATTCGATTCGTCGAATTAGTGATTTGTTCGTCTTAATGTTCGTCGAATGTTCGACGAACAACTCGAACCCCATTGAAATCAATGGCAGGCTACAACTAGATCACATAGAAAATCCCTCAAAGGCTCCAAAAAGCTGCCAAACTATGCAGCTGGCAATGGGGGCCTGATATCGAGGGCTAAGGGGCTGAAAGCAGTAGCGGCACGTCACTCGTGCCGCTCATTGCTATTCATGATATGCACTGCATCCATCCCGCCATCAGCGCGCGATGCAGGCATTCTCGATATACAGGCTCCCCCCGTATGTATACAGGCTCCCCCAGCACTTATACAGGCTCCCCCCGTATGTATACAGGCTCCCCCAGCACTTATACAGGCTCCCCCGTATGTATACAGGCTCCCCCAGCACTTATACAGGCTCTTCCCGTATGTATACAGGCTCCCCCAGCACTTATACAGGCTCTTCCTGTATGTATACAGGCCCCCCTCACAGTTTTGCTGCCCCCTCCCCTCACAGTATGCCCCTGCAAGCGCAGCACAGCGCACATATATACCTTAATCAGCTGTCACCCGGTCTCCATCCGAACGCTCCTGACTCTAGCTGCAGCTTCTCCTCCTGCTTGTGGCCGCCGGGGCTCGTCGCGATGACGTCACCGTGACCCGGCCTCTCACGTGACAGGAGGAGAAGATGCAAGCAGAGCCAGGAGCGTTCGAATGGAGACCGGGTGACAGCTGATTAAGGTATAGTATGTGCGCTCTGCTGCGCTTGCAGGGGCATACTGTGAGGGGAGTGGGGCCACAAAACTGTGAGGGGGGCCTGTATACATATGGGAAGAGCCTGTATAAGTGCTGGGGGAGCCTGTATACATACGGGAAGAGCCTGTATAAGTGCTGGGGAGCCTGTATACATACGGGGGGAGCCTGTATAAGTGCTGGGGGAGCCTGTATACATACGGGGGAGCCTGTATAAGTGCTGGAGGAGACTGTATACATACGGGGGGAGCCTGTTTATGGGATATGCACTGCATCCCCCCGCTGATGGGCGGGAGGATGCAGTGCATATCATGAATAGCAAATGAGCGGCACCACGTGACCGGCCGCTCTGCCTGTATATTTACGGGGGAGCCTTTATATATGCTGGGGCAGCCTGTATACCTACGGGGGGAGCCTGTATATATGCTGGGGGAGTCGAATCATTTTCGAACATAACCTAGAACTTCCGAATTTGATGCAAATTTTTCGAAATCGACGAATCACTCGAACACAGCCCAAAACAGGTCGAATCTGAGATTGGCTAACATTTCAAATCGAACATCGCTCATCTTTACTCGGAAGTAGCGCTATTTAAATTTTTGCATCAATTTGGTTGGAATAGACTGCAGTCACCATGTTACATTTGAAAAGCCCCTGGCATGTCAAAACAGCAGAAACTCCCTCAAGTTACCAAATTTTAGAAATTGCTCCCTGTTTAAAATCATCTAGTGGTGGATTGAGAGTATTGACTTCACAGGTGTGTCACAAAATTTTATACTATTTGGTGGTGAAGAAAAAATAATGACATATAACATTTTTACCACTAAAATCTTTTTTTAACCACAGATTTTACAAGGCGAATAGGTTTAAAAAGCTCCATGATGAGTTACACAATTAATTCTGAATGTGGCTTTGTCAATCAACAGGACTCGAGAAGGAAGGAGTGCCATTTGCAGCACAGAATTTCTTAAAATTGTTTGTAGACTCAATTTGCAGGGATACTAATTTTAAGAACAGCAGAAACATTCTCTGGTGACTACATTTTGGAAATTACAATTCATCTATGAATGTAGTGACAAATTTACCTTTGGAAAACCCCAGTGAAGTCAAATGAAGTGAATGTTGCAGATTTATAATGGCAAACAAGCCCTTGTAGTGCCCAGTACATTATAGTACCCATATATTGTGTCCAGCTCAAGCTTCTGGAGCCACAACGCTCATAAATTGAGTAGGCCTCCTTGCTACAACAACACCAAACATGTGGATGTTAACTGTGGTTTGAACATTGTAGTGGTCAGGGCAGGGTCAGACATATGATTGGTGCAGTACGTGCAGCAACACGGGGGCCAATTTCTACTCAAAGCAAGTGAAATTGTTAATTTTATATGCTCTAGAGATGCAAAGGTCGCATATGTTGTTCGTGCAGTAAAACTCTTTTCTGTATGTGACCACAAGTGCCTAGGACAAATGGAATAAAGGAATGTAGGAAAAACAAACAGCGCTCCCACTCCAAATAAGATGATCGATCCAATTTATTTATACGGTGGTTTATTCAATTGGGATTCAGGCTTCTAGGACCCCTTCTTCAGGACCATACCACTCAAAAAGGATGTACATATATATGGTGGTTTATTCAACAGGTTTCATCCTTTTTGTGTGGTATTTTCCTGAGGATAAGGTCCTAGAACCCTGAATCCCGTTGAATAAACCACCATATAAATAAATGGATCAATCGTCTTATTTGGAGTGGGAGCGCAGTTTGTTTTTCCCACAATGCTTTCTACCATTTGTCCCAGACTACTACATGTGGAGAGGTGCTGCACACGGAACACACTTGATATCTCGGATATCATATGCTGAAGTAGGGGTTGTGAAAAGTCACAACCTATACAGGTGAGCCTGTATATTATTTTTTAATATAACTGCTTCTCAGATATTACACTATGATGCACATTTTTTCCCTCTAGCTTTTCCTACTCTTGTGACCGCAAGTTCTCAGAGGGAAGGGGTGCATTGGCATTTAGGACTGCACGTTTCACTGGCTTTATTTTTTAGGGGAAGGCACATTACTTTACCAGAGCCTTTGTGCTACTAATGTGGAAGTTCCTTATATATCCATTAACAGATGATGGACATGAGTGGGGATTTGCTTTTATTGTGGGTCGAGTTGAGTGCTATTGGCAGCAATTTGGGGTACAGAACTTTTTGGATCATTTCATATTTACAGTGGGGGGGCATCTATATGGATACACCTAAATAAAATGGGAATGGTTGGTGATATCAACTTCCTGCTTGTTGCACATTAGTATATGGGAGGGGGAAACCTTTTCCAGAGGAGTGGTGACCATGGCGGCCATTTTGAGGTTGGCCATTTTGGATCCAACTTTATTTTTTTCAATGGGAAGAGTGTCGTGTGACACATCAAATTTATTGAGAATTTCATAAGAAAAGCAATGGTGTGCTTGGTTTTACCGTATATCCTCGCGTATAAGCCGAGTTTTTCAGCCCAAAAATTGGGCTGAAAAGTCCCCCCCTCGGCTTATACTGAGTCAACGGTATACAGCCCCCGATCGTACAGGCCCCTTTGCTGCGCAAACCTGTAAAGGAATAGATCATTATACTTATCCCTGTTGCTGTCCCGCCGACATCGCGCTCCTCCGCTTCATCCGGCTTCTTCCGGCTTCCTCCTCCGGTGGGCACAGGCAATGACGTCATTGTCTTGTGCCAGGGGAGGAAGCAGGAAGAAGCCGATGAAACCGGAGGAGCGCGATGGTGGCGGTACAGCAACAGGGATAAGTATAATGATCTATTCCTTTACAGGTTTGCGGAAGCAAGGGGGGGCCCTGTATACCGATGGGGGGACTGCTGTATACTACCATGGGGCTCTGCTGTATACTACCAATGGGGCTGCTGCTGTATAATACCACTGGGGCTGCTGTATTTACCTCTGGGCTGCTGTATACTACCACTGGGGCTTCTGCTGTATATACCACTGGGGCTGCTGCTGTATACTATCACTGGGGCTGCTGCTGTATATACCACTGGGGCTGCTGCTGTATACTACCACTGGGGCTGCTGTATATACCTCTGGGGCTGCTGTATACTACCACTGGGGCTGCTGCTGTATACTACCACTGGAGCTGCTGTTGTTTACTACCACTGGGGCTGCTGTATATACCTCTGGGGCTGCTGTATACTACCACTGGGGCTGCTGCTGTATATACCACTGGGGCTGCTGCTGTATACTACCACTGGGGCTGCTGCTGTATATACCACTGGGGAGGCTGCTGTAACACTGCTGGGCCTGTATATACGACTGGGGAGGCTGCTGTATACCACACTGCTGGGGGCTGTATACCTGTGCTGGGGTCCACCCTCGGCTTATACACGCGTCAATAGGTTTTCCCAGGTTTTGGGGGCAAAAGTAGGGGGTCGGCTTATACACGGGTCGGCTTATACACGAGTATATATGGTAACATAACTTTACTATTTCATGAGTTATTTCAAGTTGATATCACCATTCATTCCCATTTTATTTAGGTGTATTCATATAAATAGCCCACCCGGGCAATTGGGCCATATATATAGATACACCTAAATAACATGGGAATGAATGGTGATATCAACTTGAAATAACTCATGAAATAATAAAGTTATGTTAAAACCAAGCACACCATTGTTTTTCTTATGAAATTCTCAATAAGTTTGATGTGTCACATAAACCTCTTCCAATTGAAAAAAATAAAGTTGGATCCAAAACGGCCGACTTCAAAATGGCCACCATGGTCACCATCCATCTGGAAAAGTTTCCCCCTCCCATATACTAATGTGCCACAAACAGGAAGTTGATATCACCAACCATTCCCATTTTATTTAGGTGTATCCATATAGATGACTCATCCTGTATTCTGTGCTCTACGCTGAGTTTCTATCTACAAATCTGAAATACACTATTCAGATAATTTCCCTGAAGGATTTATTCACTAAAATAAAGCAGCAGAATTACTGTGAACTCTGTTTGGTGTCTGTTCTGCAGTGCACAAAAACTGTGGTTGACCTCACTTTTATGCACACCAGGTAGAGAGGTTTCAAAGTGATTCGCTCTGCTTCATTACAGTGAGTTTTCCGCTGAGAATTTTGTCTGAATCATATTTTTTAGAGATGTACATGTAACCTTTTTGTGATCTTTGGAAGGCATAATAAACAAGGAAAAAAAAAATCAACAAAAAATTGCCAGGTAAATACCCATTGCACCTAGCAGCAGGCTGCCAGCGCCTCTGAAAGGTAACACTGGTGTCCGTATACTGGTGTGCAGTCACCTACAACCCACAGATGGGGTGGTTGTAGCACCAGTGTCCGGCCATGGTCTCAGGGAGGTGGCCGGTGGCATTTATAGACACAAGGTTACCATAAGGCTCAGGTACATGTGAAGCATGGTGTCAGAGCAACCTATTTGTCACGCCCTACTATTAGATCAGGCGGGCTGCTTCGCACTGATTCGCTCCGCCCTTTGGGGGGCATCTGTCATTTGTGAGGCATAATATGGGACATTAAATTTTATTTATCTGATGGCAGGTATTATACATTGAAATTCATCAGCATTGCAGTGGATTATACCTACATACAATAAGCTGCACTATTTAATGACAAAATATGATTTGATCATATTTTGTCATTAAATAGTGCCGCTTATTGTATGTATCTAAATTGTGTTTAGTGTTGCACTAACACTGATAAGAATGAGTACTGCATCTATAAATGAATTAATCATATTTTGTCATTAAATAGCACCGCTTATTGTATGTATCTAAATTGTGCTTAGCGTTGCACTAACACTGATAGGAATGAGTAGGAATGAGTACTGCATCTATAAATGTATGGATTATACCTGTCAGTTTTAGACTGACAAAAGCCTCTCAGATCATACTGCTGGCATGGTCTCAGCTGCTTGCTGGCTTGGTGACCCCAAGGTATTCATAATGATGACCTTAGGTTGCCATGGCAGTGATCGGGCCTTGTGATCACATTGCAGGGATCCCGATCATGCCTCTTCCAGCCGTGCCGCAAGTGCCAAAACCGCACTTGCCGCACCTGCCGCAAGCCCGCATATACATTGTATGGGGCTTGCCGCAACTGTGCCGCAACTGTGCCGCAAGTGCAGCGGTTATGCGGTAATCGCGGCAGATGCGGTTTTTTCACTGCATCTGCCGCGATTTCAAAAAAAACGCTGATGTGAAAGCAGCCTTAGACAACAATGAAAGTATACATGTTTGGCATCTACGAATTCATACAGACCTGAAGCAACATACTAACACATCAGTTTTATCATATAGTGTACATGGCAAATAAAAACTCTGAAAAACAAACATGTAATTGCACTTTTTTTTACAATTTAACCAAACTTGGAATTTTTTCCCCATTTTCCTGTACACTATATGATAAAGTGAATGATTCTATCTGAAATTACAACTCATCCCTCAAAAAAAAGCCATCATATGTCTATGGAATAAAAAAGTTATGGCTTTTGAAAGAAGGGGAGGGAAAAATGAAAAATAGAAAATTGTTGGAGGGTGAAGGGCTTAAAAAATTAATTGAGCAAGTTGGTTTGAGACTTTTTATAATAGTTTCCAGGTTACAATGACCTTAATCCTGATGGCATATTGGGAAGTCCACTAGGTAGAATGTAGTATTACTGCTACAAAGAGAACATAAAAGTTAATGTCTGCATAGCTCAATCTGTTGAAATATCACTATTAGTTTCTAATTTATGATCAGTCTGGCTTTTCTACTATGCTTTTATGATGTATTGCTTTGCAGTAGGACAGTTATTTTGAATCTGGTTGTTTATTGTTTTATTTGTTCTAATTGTACCAATCCCTCATATTGCCTTTCTTTTTCTAAAAGTTAAATGAGCAATGAAACATGACATTCAATCCTTCACAAATGAGTTGTGTAATACTGTGTTAACAAATATTTATTCATTTACCACTATTTATATTGATTACATTCTGTTATAATCTTGATGTGTTACTTACTGCATCTCCATTACTGCTAACAATGTAAAAAGCCTTTTCATCTATACTGATCAGCCATAACATTAAAACCATTGACAAGTGAAGTGAGCAACATTATCTCATTACAATGGCACCTGTAAATTGGGGGTTTAACTTAGGTAGCAAATGAACAGTACGTACTTGATATTGAAGTGCTCTGGTCGGGGAAAATAGAGATAGCATAAGTATTTACTTTTCTAGCGTCAAATTGTGATATCTAAAGAACTGATTAGCAGCATCCAAAAAATGTAAGGGGTCGTAAGGGGTGTTCATGGTGTTCAGTGGTTAGTACATACCAACAGTGTTCTAAGAAAAAACAGCCAGCAAATTGACAACTGTGTCATTGGCACCCAAAACTCCCTGCTGGTCAAAGCTTTTAGAGCACAAAGTTCCTGCTGTGTATGGGGCTGCGTAGCTGCAGACCATTAGGGAGTGCAATTGCTGTTTACTGTCCATGCCTAATAGCTACAAGCTATAGAAAAATGAAACATTGACTGATGAATCATATTTCTCTCACACCATTTAGATGCCTAGATGTGTTTGAAAGGTTCCTAATGGCCTTAATAGACAAATCAATGCATTGAGTGCAGTCAGTAATGACATAAATTATTATTATTGTGACATAAAGTTATGAGATAATGCAAATGTTTGCAACTGAATTATAAAAGTAATATTAAAATATTAAAGAAATTAGAATTGCTGTGTTTATCCCACAGAATTAACGAGAGTCCAAAAGTCATCAAAGGCCAACCAGCAGACACCAATATAGTCCTACTGTTGCCCAACTTAATGACCTATAGCTCTCTTGCAGATAATATAAATAACAAATCAAATTCCCTTACAGATAATACAATTCTACAAAATAATTTTATTAAAGGTACCAAGATTTTTTTGAACAGATTTTAGGTATTTTTAGGAAGGTGAATTAAAAAATTCCATTACTTTTGCTTAATTGGTGTTAGGCTTTAAGATAATGGACATTCATAATAATAATGCATTCCCCCCATACAACTTGTGTACGATAAAAAATGCAGTAGCTTTTTGTCTGTCATTTGATCTTTAACAGTATATTAGGTAAGGAAATATCCCATATAATTATTTTTTATTTCAATACGTTAGCTTAAAATGCAGTATAAGAGATTTTTTGAAGACAGAATTCTACTGTGAATTTGCTCAGAAAAGTAGTTAGGTACAGTAAAAGTTTGACAATCCAGCCCTGGTTTATACCAAAAATGTTCTGTATTATTATACATGTATACATGTAAAAGTTATGACTTTATCAAGAAGACCCTACATTAACAATCCGTATGTATTCTTCTACATCTTTTGTAAAACAAAAAGAAATATCACAGGCTTTATACATCAAGTACACATGGCTTATATTGGAGTACAACTAGGAGATCGGAATAAGTCTTGGGCTCTACATATGGTTTGCAAAACATGTAAAGAGCACATATAACAGTGGACAAATGTTGAAAGAAAAACTGTAAACTTTAGTATGCCAATTGTATGGAGAGATCCAAACAAAACTATAATAAAAATATTTATTTTTATGTTGTAAAGATTAAATGCTTTAAAGGGAACCAACCACCTCAGATCACCCTAATACACAGTTAATACGTGTCCCTGCACCCTAAGGATACCTTTCCAGCACTGTTTTTGTGTAAAATCTCACATTAGTATAACTCATATAAAGAGTTTATAAACTTACCAGCCTGGTGACTTCTGAGCGTATCCCTCCTTCTGTTATACTTCAGGGCTGTGCATTGCATGTCTGTGCTCCCCCTCCCTCTGTGCAGAGGAGATAACGATCACACCCATCAGGGCAGGGCAGCAGGGACGGAGGGAGGGGGAGCACAGACATGCAATGCACAGCCCTGAAGTATAACAGAAGGAGGGATACGCCCAGAAGTCACCAGGCTAGTAAGTTTATAAAGTCTTTATATCGGTTATACTAATGCAAGATTTTACACAAAAACAGTGCTGGAAAGGTATCCTTAGGGTGCAGGGACATGTACTAACTGTGTATTAGGGTGATCTGAGGTGGTTGGTTCCCTTTAATCACTACAAGAAAGCTCAGACAAGAGAAGAGAGGCTTCTACCATATTAAAACCAAAAGGAAGAACTTGAATATTGCAATAATATCCCAATAATTGTACCTCAAATGAGGACTGAGGGAATATCTATCAGAAGACAGATTTTTATAGACAGCTCTATTAGAAGCTTGAAATGTTCTCTTGTGCAGTGTTAAATGTCTCTTCCCATTGCTCACTCAACAAAACTTAAAGAAATCTACGAAAATATAACAATTGTATTACACAAAAAATCCATTATAATGAATATCAGTAATTGATTTATATTGATCTGAAGATGGTGAACGTCTTGCTTGGACAGAAATCAGGATACACAAAATATCCTTGGTTCATGTGCCTCTAGGATAACAGGGAAAAGCAATATCATTGGACAAACGTTTCATGGCCTAGAAAGGTAAGAAATTATTGTTGCCACTGCAAGTATCGTCGTGAAGCAATAGAGAAGGTGTAATGATCTAGCGCATACCAAACGTTTATGGTTTGAAAAATTTATTTGTATCAGAATTATATTGTCAGAAATAAAATTTGAAATAAATTTCAAAAATAAAAAATAAAAAACTAAAACTGTACAGGCTCTTTTATTGGACCAATTAAAGTGCCAATACTAATATCTAAACCAGGGTTGTTTTTTCCTCTGCTTGTTGCAGTGAACCAAAAGCGACTTCAAACTGGGATGATAAGTTGTACCTTGTATTATTATTGCTTGAAGACTACTTTCTACACAGGGGTATCTATAGTGCTTGGTGTTGAGTTACTCTTCTGGGGTTTGGAGTCCTCGCTTTTTGCCTCTAGGTGTCACTGTTTCTTCCTCCTTTTAAGTTGTGTGATGCTGATTAAGATGTTCCGGAATTAAGTATTCGCTTTGTGTCTCCAAATATGACCCTGCTGCCTGGTTCTTGTTGGTAATGCAAAGTGATGGATACACTTGCTTCTTGTAAGTAATTCCACTTTTTGTGATTTTCGCTTGCTGTGACTGTCTGAGTTACTTGACACTTCATTTACTGAATATGTGCCAAATACGTATGAAATGCATCATTACATAAGATAAGAAATACATTGGTCATGAATTTAATCTGGGTGCACTGCTTGGGAAATGGCATTGGCAAAGACAATGGTGGTCTACTCCTCAGTGTAACTGCTTCACAAATGATTGGCATTATATTGAATATTAGACAATGTATTGGTTTTTCTGGTTCATAGTGGTAATGTTTGTGCTAAAGTTAAGAGCATTACAGCTTCCCAAGCTGTATTTGACCCATATTCAGTTGCTGGACATTAATACTTCCTAAAGAGTTGATTTGGTTACATTCCCCTCCACTGCATTGCTTCTCTGGATAGAAAAGTATATCTTACCACACTCCAAAGGTGAATAGCTAAAGCCTTAATATTATGCCCTGAACAGAAATGGTGTTCTTTGTTTTAACATAAGTCATGAGTTATTTACAAGTTTATGAGCACTTATAAAATGTGTTCAAAATGCTGCCCATTGTGTTGGATTGTCAATGCAACCCTCTTCTCCCACTCTTAACACACTGATAGCACTACCGCAGAAGAAATGCTAGCACAGGCTTCCAGTATCCGTTGTTTCAGATGCTGCACATTTCATATTTTCTCAGCTTGCCTTCAGATGACCCCAAAGATAAAAGCCTAAGTAGGTCAGATCAGGAAACCTTGATGGCCATTCTACTGGCCCGCGACGATCAATCCACTTTCCGGGAAACTGTTCATGTATGAATGCTTGGACTTGACACCAATAATGTGGTGGTGCACCATCTTGTTGGAAACTCAGGGAATGTGCCACCTTCAGTGCATAAAGAGGGCAGCACATCATCATGTAGCAATTTCAGATATCTAGTGGCACTGAGGTTTCCATTGATGAAGAATGGCCCCACTATCTTTCCACTCCATATACCGCAACATATAATCAATTTTTGTGTTCCAACCATCTTGGAGGGATTTATCTACTGTGGGTTAGTGACAGACCAATAGCAGTGGTTTTGTTTGCTAACTTTAGCATTCACAAAAAAGTTTACCTCATCACTTAACATAATGTTCTGTTTAATCTGAGTGTTCTTTTCCAATTTTTGTTTTGCACATTCTGAAAATTCAGTGTGCCGATCTGGGTCATCCTTGTTGATATGCTGCAGCAGTTGGAATTTTAAGGGTGCCATTTGTGAGTAGCTAATATCTGCCAAAGGGATGTTCGACTGATGCCACTCTCCAGTGACATGCGGTGAGTGCTACGCTGTGGGCTCTTGCTGAATGAAGCTAGGAAAGTCACTGATGTTTCTTCATTAGTGAGTATTCTTGTTTTCTTGCGTCCACATCTTGGCAAATCCAACACTGAACCTGTTTTTTTAAATTTGGCAAGCAGTTTGTGAACTGTAGCATAGGAGATGGGTGGTCTCGTAGGGTGCCTTGCAATAAAATCTGCGGCAATGACCCTGGTATTGCGTTCACCAGACATCAACACAATTTCTATCTGCTCCTCATGTGTTAACCTCTGCGACATGTCGATGGCTGTAAACAAAGAGAAATTTGTAAATAACTCATGAAATAATAAAGTTACATTAAGACCAAGCACACCATTGAAAAAAACTAAAATTGGATCTAAAATGGCCAACTTCAAAATCGTCACCATTGTCACCACCCATCTAGTAATGTTTTGCCCCTTGCATATACTAATGTGCCACAAACAGGAAGTTGATATCACCAACCATTACTATGTTATTTAGGTGTACCCATATAAATGGCCAACCCTGTATTACAGTTATTCTCATTTAGCCGAGGATATGCTGACTGCAAGTTAAAGTGTAAGAAGGCAAAAAACAACAACTTTGAATCCTAAAATGAAAAAGAAAAAAATTGTATGGAATCAAACAAATAAAAAATACAACACAATAGTTAAAATACATATATGACACATTGGACAATTAAAATACCAAAAAGGGTGGAGACATAAATCTGCCATGGATTAAAGGGAATCTGCCATCAGGTACTTGCTTCCTCATTTGAAAGCAGCATAATGCTGGAAAAGACCCTAATTCCAAAGATATTTGGCTGGATATGCTATTACTAGCAGATTCGAATAATGAATAAGGACAGAAGAGCTCAGCATAAACTCTTATGTATACCAAAGTACTATAGTGTCAAATGTAACAACATCTGATCAAAATGCAAAAAGTTGCCCAAAATTGATTAGTTTAACAGAACAATTATGTCAATCACATGATAAAATCTACATTAAAGTAGCTGAGAAAATAGTGAGGGGTGGCGATGAGAAGCGAGCTGGAGTGGTGAGAATAGGTTTTTATTTATTAAACTTATTCATTCATCTCTAATTACAAGCTCTATTTCATCAGTATGGATGTTATTTATTGATAATATAATGATTAGTGATGAGTAAATAGAGAAATATTTGGATTTGGGTTACTCATTCCAAATATTTTTGCTATTCATATATTCTTACCGAATAAAGGACCCAAAACAAGTCAATGGGAAACTCAAATACTTTAATGCTTGACCCTCCTAAGAGGTCTCCAGAGCTGTAGTGCAGTGGATGGAAAAGTGCTGAAACTAAATGGAAACAGCATGGACAAGGTGCCTGGGTGCATTTCTGACTCACAGCTGGTTTCTGGGAATAATAATGTTAGGGTATTATGCCACTTTTGTGGAGACACAAGAACACCTACCAAACCTAACCTAAACTGGATTTTACTGGGAAAAATGTTAAGAAACAGTTTTTCCTGCATAAACACTTTTATATAGAACAACATAAAAAGAGGAAGAAAATATACTCCTCCCCATTAGCCAATGTTAACATGTAGTGTTTTCATTTAAATATTTTTTTTGCATTGCTTTGAATGCTGATAAAAACATTCACCAGGACTAGTAATTAGGGATGGGCGAATCTACTCGCTAGGACTCGTTACTCGGCGAGTAGTAAGGGACTCGCAGGACTCGGTACTCTGCGAGTTTCCCAGTGATTACTCGCGAGTCTAATGCAAATCAATATCAATCCTAGTTTTGTCAGAAACGCTGACATAGGATTGCCATTGTTTGCATTAGACTCGCGAGTAATCACTGGCTACTGTGCCAGTGATAGCAGGGAAACTCGCAGATAACTGCTGTTTCTTTGCGAGCCAGTCCAGCTGTCTTCTCTGTGCAGCTCCAGGGTCCTAGAGCCCGTCTGCTCACAGACATGATGTAGCAGTGCTGAGATTGTTCTCAGTCTGCTCATTCCCTGTGTACAGACATGAATGTCTGTGCACAGAGATGATGTAGCAGTGCTGAGATTGTTCTCAGTCTGCTCATTCCCTGTGTACAGACATGAATGTCCGTGCACAGAGATGATGTAGCAGTGCTGAGATTGTTCTCAGTCTGCTCATTCCCTGTGTACAGACATGAATGTCCGTGCACAGAGATGATGTAGCAGAGCTGAGATTGTTCTCAGTCTGCTCATTCCCTGTGTACAGACATGAATGTCTGTGCACAGAGATGATGTAGCAGAGCTGAGATTGTTCTCAGTCTGCTCATTCCCTGTGTACAGACATGAATGTCTGTGCACAGAGATGATGTAGCAGAGCTGAGATTGTTCTCAGTCTGCTTATTCCCTGTGCATAGACATCTATATTTATGCACAGGGGATGTAGCAGAGAGGACATCGCGTTTTGGACTGCGTCGGACGGAAGAGGATTTTTTTAAATAAAGATGGAGTCCCTAATGGCTTTTTTTTTTATTTCTAATAAAAAATTTTCCTTGTGTTGTGTTTTTTTTAAAACAATTTAATAGAAATTCATGGTGGTCATGTCTAATATTGGCGTGACCGCCATAAATTTCGGGCTTAGGGCCAGCTGATAATACAAAGCTGGCCCTAACCTCTTTATTACCCAGCGTGCCACCGCTACCAGGGCCGCTGGAAGAGCGGGGTTCAGCGCCAGAGGATGGCGCTTCAATGAACGCGCCATCTTCTGGGGCGGCTGCGGGCTGCAATTTGCAGCGGGGGGTGCCCAGAAAGCTTGGGCCTCCCTGCGCTGCGGATTCCAGCCCCCAGCTGCTTAGCTGTACCTGGCTAGACATAGAAATTGCGCGGAGCCCCACGCATTTTTTTTTAATTATTTCATGAATTTCAGAGTCAGAGTCTCAGAGTCAGAGTCTCAGAGTCAGAATCTCAGAATTTCATGAAATAATTAAAAAAAAATGCGTGGGGCTCCGCGCAATTTCTATGTCTAGCCAGGTACAGCTAAGCAGCTGGGGGCTGGAATCCGCAGCGCAGGGATGCCCAAGCTTTCTGGGCACCCCCCCGCTGCAAATTGCAGCCCGCAGCCGCCCCAGAAGATGGCGCGTTCATTGAAGCGCCATCCTCTGGCGCTGAACCCCGCTCTTCCAGCGGCCCTGGTGGCGGTGGCACGCTGGGTAATAAAGAGGTTAGGGCCAGCTTTGTATTATCAGCTGGCCCTAAGCCCGAAATTTATGGCGGTCACGCCAATATTAGACATGACCGCCATGAATTTCTATTAAATTGTTTTAAAAAAAACACAACACAAGGAAAATTTTTTATTAGAAATAAAAAAAAAAGCCATTAGGGACTCCATCTTTAATTAAAAAAATCCTCTTCCGTCCGACGCAGTCCAAAACGCGATGTCCTCTCTGCTACATCCCCTGTGCATAAATATAGATGTCTATGCACAGGGAATAAGCAGACTGAGAACAATCTCAGCTCTGCTACATCATCTCTGTGCACAGACATTCATGTCTGTACACAGGGAATGAGCAGACTGAGAACAATCTCAGCACTGCTACATCAGGCAGCAGGCATGCTCTAGGACCCTGGAGCTGGCAGCCTGTACAGAGGAGACAGGATCTTATCTGTGCGAGTCAGCGATTACTTACAAAGTAAACTAGCAATGCAAATAAATGACAAAACTAGGATTGCTTCAGGCTGAAGCTTCCGAGACACATCTGCGATTTGTAAATCTCACACTACTCGCTATTACTCGCTTCCCCATTCATTAACATTGGACTCGCTAGACTCGCAACGAGTAGCGAGTCCTGGGCTCGGACTCGCTAGAGTCAAGCGATTCCGAGTAATTTAGGATTCGCCCATCACTACTAGTAATTATAACATTTTATTACCTTTTCTGCTCATATGGTGTGAGACAGTAAACCCTTTTTTACTCTTATTAAAGGAGTGGGACATATATTGATAAAGCCAATGAATTTTTTGTATGGCTTGTCAAAAATGCAAAAAAGGCACATCAATACACCCTGGAAAACATGCAGGTTAGGACCTCGTAACCTTTTTATATTCTTGTTAAAAGAGTGGGATTATAAGATAGGTAAACACTATGCCTTTGTGTTATACAGGAGAGAATGAGAAGAGTACTGTCTTCTGTTTTATATAATGTTTAAGTTGTGTTAACTAAAGAACACTTATTTTTTATCAATATGTCTGTCAACCCACTGTTGAAGTCCTATGGAATGGATGAGGAGCGTGACAGGGCCTATAGCCTGAAGTTCCTTATGCTAACCTTTGCATCACACACCAAAACCAACCAACCACCCACCCAGAACTCTCTATTTAATGTACTTTGCCTGTATGTGAAAAGAGCTGCCCTTAACTATTACTATTACTCTGTGCACAACTTCACAGCTACATGGCACACATAACCAATCCGCAGCATTGCTCATGAATGTGATCTCTTATCTGCACCTTTCCAAAATGGTCTGTGCTGTGAGGCAGACATCAAGCCTTTGTCAAGAAACTGTAGGTTAGAAGCGACAAATTAAACTTGGGTCATTTATAAGAAATTATGGATAGCAACAGTCGGTATCGAGGCCAAACAGTGCTCTAGTGACAGATTGAATCTTCTTCCTCTTGAGAATAAGTTATTCAAAGTAATAGCCTGTTTGTCTGTCATTTCATCACAACTTTGCTCCCTGTCCTTCCAATTTTAGTTAAATAATACTGATTCCATTTTGGCCTTGTAGTAAACTCAGTAACAGCACCACATGTCTGTTTACCAGGTCAGCCCTACTTAAACCCTTGTCAGTTCAATATAAATTAAAAAAAGTCCAAATCTAATTTTGCCCTGGTAGGTAAAAAATTCAGAGCAACAGCCTTAACAGTATAGCGCTACGGAATATGTTTGCGCCATATATACAAAAAATATTTTGACTATTATTGAGGACAGTAGCGCCCTGCTGAAGGCTTTGGCAGGACTTGTGATTGTGTGGGCCAGCACAAAGGACTGGAAGGCAATATTCTCTAGAATGATGCTAATACAACTACAGAAACAACATTGATTATTGTACCAGCAGGTATTAAATCGCAATCCAAAAATCACTTCCTTTCAATCAAACAAGCTTTTCCTACACTAAATCAGTACAGACTGCAAAAAATATAGCGATAGCTTTTTTGTATTTGTTTTGTTTTTGTCCTCCTCCCATATGGAACTAAAGAAGTGCAGGTGTCTGTTGTACGAAACAGCTGTCATCCTCACAATACAGCTCTGTGATCTCCTGTTCCTGCATGTCTTTTTAATGAACTTGAATAAAGTCTGTGTTTTTATGGCAAATGGTGAGTGCCACTTTTACTTTTTTCTTCTATCTAGGACAACAGATAGGTACATCTGCCTGTCAATGCAAAATGCAGACAGGCTGACTTTAGTCTTATCAAAAGGCACCAGACCTGCATTGACTCAGACCTCTTTAACCCACCACATCGCAACATCAGGACATGACATGACAGGATATCCAATTATGTTTTTTAGCTGGTGTATTGCCTTGCACCCCTTCCCATCCAAAAATGGGAAATGATTCATGGATTTTTATTTTTCTTCTTCTCCTCCTCCACACTATTAGTAGAGTTATCATGTGGCCCTTGCTACAAATTTGCCATAAATCAAATTTTTCAGGAGGGGAGCACAAGAAATACACTCATGACCTTCTTGTTCCTCTTTGTAACTGCGTATGTGCACTGTTGAAGCCAATACAGTGCAAGCAGGTGGTGAATTGTATGGTAGATAATTCCTCAAGTCTGTTTGCAAGCACCACCTTGTCTTCCATATAATTCAGTCTTAGTAGCCAAAAGGCTGGATCGCATATTTCTCAACCTGTTTCTCCTTCTTTCCACCATGGCGAGTTCCAGGACACAAATCATCCCAAACATGGACGCAGCCAAGGAGCGATCCTTGAAATTTGCATTAATTGATTCCATTCTCCAACTCTTAAATTTCAAGAGGAACATGAGGTGATTGCATGTACTGATGGCAAAATATTTGAACAGCCACAGTTAGAAGAAGATGATAGTGTGCAACATTAATTAGAGTTTAAAGCAGTTGATGAATGAGAAACAGTTTCCAACAAGTGATGTTGTTAAGCCAACAAGTCAAGAGGAGGACATGAGTGCGTAAGTGGAAGACGATGAAGTCTCTTACCCAACATGGCAAAGTGCCATGCAGAACGAGCACAGAAGTGCAGAGGTATTATGATAAGCAGCACCACTACAGACAGCAAGAGGCAGTGGGTTAACTAGAGGGAGAAGGCGGACAACTAATCCCCATTCCAGGCAAGGGTTTCGGTGTTGTTTTTTTTTCTGGTGTATTTAAATGCACCCCTTGCCACCCAAAAAAGGTTATCTTCTTCCTCGATATCAACAGGATGATCATCTGGTTCTCCCACCTAATTTTGATATGGCCAGTTTACAGTCCTAAAACAGAATTCTTTGAAGTCAATCAGCTGGCCCTCAGTGCACTTTGATAGGGCCATCAGAGGCAGTGGGGAGCCCAAGTAAAAATGAGGGCAACTGTTCCCAAGAGGACCCATTTGCTACAATGTCTTATGACAAGGGTTAGGTTTTCCCTTGTATGACTCTTTTTTAATTAAAGCACACATGACAGAAAGAGAGTTATTTGTAGCATCTGCCATACTAAGTACACGAGAGGTAAAAGCCAAAAATTATAATAAAATTTAACAAACGGAATCTGTGAATAAATGCATGGAAATATGTTATCATGTTGTGGACCACTGAAAAGATGTAGATGGAACAATTATTTCCATCACATGATACTTTCAATGTGCACCAAGTACAAGTCTGATGGCTTACTCAGCCACATCCGTGACCAGACAGATCAGCCTCATTGTCAAAAGGCTGAAGGTGTCCCTTGGAGACTGTTGTTCACAGAATGCAGCACACGGATATCGGCCAGCAACATGATGAGGTCTGCGGAGCGTATTATGCAAGTGAGGGAACTGTTACAGAGCAGATGTGGTGCCCCACTAGTCAGTGCGCCACAGTAGGGGTACTGCACCCAAAACAGAAGTGTGCAGTATCTCAGTCATTGGAGGGGATAATGTCAAACTGAGGCTCTCATCCCAACATCCCTACACCTGGTTTGGAGCCCACTGGGACGGGGTACTTGGTGCGGACCGGGGTACTGCTGGGGGATGTCACGGCAGTCCGGTCCGGACCGTGTCCCAGGTCCGCACAATAAAATGGGCGTTATTTACAGGGGATTTGTCACTTGTGACGCCATCCACTATATGCGGCCAGTGATGGGGCCGACGCTGCTGCAGAACCTCCGGGGATGATGGGATAGCAGCTTGGATGGAATAGTTCCAGTGGGCAGAACTGGGTTCCCCGGGGCAGTGGTGATAGTAGTAGTTAAAGTCTGTGATGGTGGTTAGAGATGTTGCAGGATAGTAGGGGTAGCAGTAGAGATGATGAGAATGGAGGCAATGGCAGTTTATGAGGGAAAGTAGGGCTTCAGCATAAGGATCACACAACACACTTGCAGATGGTATAACACAGTATTGTCCACGGAGTCTGTACCGGGTTGCTCCCACCCTGACCGGGTCCTTAGCTTCCTACTTATGCGCTGTGTGTGGCCCTGCTGCCGCTTGTAGCTGGAAATGCTGGCCTGTCTCTTCCCATGGGTACCAATCTGCTGGGCAACTTGAGTCCTCTGTGTCACTGACCCCTCCGTGTGCTTTACTATGGTACAGTGAAGATGGTGGACCTTCACTATCCCGGTATTTACTGTCCTGTCTGTCTCAGGCACAGCTTCGGATTCTCAGGACCTCCACTTCCACTTGACTCTGCTCCTGCTCCAGACTAAACTGAACTCCTCAAACTCAACTGACTGTCATTCCTGCTCTGTGGTAAACAACTTTAGCTCCTCCCACTCTTGCAGGTGCCACCTAAGCTCCTCCCACTTTCTAGTGTAGTGTTGTGTGGGGAGTAAACCAGTGTTGATGTTTCTGTGGCACTTTAACCCTTGAGGTGCCACATTAGACTAGGGACCAATCAGCTAACCCGTCACCAGGGTAACCGGTCCGATGGGAGGAGTGATAGGGTAGAGGGAGTGGATAAACACACAGACAGATAGAGACTAGTCTGAGGAACGAAGTAAGGAGCAAGTCCTAGAGGGACACCACAAGGAGAGTGCCCAAAAGGAATGGCGACCCAGAGAGAAAGGGGAGACCCAGTGCCAGACTGTCCAAGTAAACGGTCTGGGGAATCCTTGTCCACAACGGGGTAACGGGCCAACGGGTAATGGGCCAATACTGGTGGATTGCAGCTCCGCCAAGCAGTCCCCGACCTCGTCCACAATGTACAGCTCCACAGGTACCCTTAAACTGGTTGAGCCCCTTAGAGAAGAGAAGGGTAACCCGATGGGCCTGGTAGGAAGTGGGTTTGTACATGGCAGTGCATGGATAGAAAGGAGGTACAAGAAAAACACAGAGGACAGTGACTATAGTAGAAGGAAAACTTGGAGAGCCTCAGAAAGACTTTGTACCCTCTGGTCACTACCCAGCCAGCTACCCGCAAAGACTTTGTGACTGTAAACTGAAGTGAACCGTGAACTGTTACTAGTAAAGTACCCGCATAGAGTCAGAAAGCCTCCCAGTGTTTTATTCTGCTTAAGTTAAGAAGTAGCTGCTGCCACATCGACCAGCTCAGCAGCAGTACTGCCCCTGGACCCCGTTCTGCCTGCAGTTATCAACTGGCTGCAATACCATCGTCCCCGGCGGTCTGACAGCATCGCTGGTGAGATCTCGAGAAATTGCAGGTGGTGTCACGAGACTCTTTTCTTTATTATTTTTATTATTTTCTCCTTTTACCCAGTGACCCCCAGGGTTACGGGCTCGGGCACCGTTCACCTAGACACCACCCCCAGCATTAATGCCCAGGTACCGAGTTCCCAAAGACCCCTGGGCGGGTCACTGAGGTAAAGGTACTGAGAATGGCAATGCTCACATTCCAATATGTGCAAGGTTGTGACTCGAGGTCCGTGGATAATATTACAAAAGAGCAACTGCTACTGAGCTGAGCCTTGCAATGCCCTTGTTCAAATTTGGCCGTAGTGACTTTTTATGCGGCAGAAGGAAGCCTGTTTACCTAAATAAATTTTTATTAAAGATTTTAACAGATTATAAACAATATTATTCATGAAGAACATGAACATGGAAACAATTCGGGTCACATTATATATTCTTGTGTAAAGGCCACGTTACACATACAGATATCTGTTCAGATATTGGTCCAGATCTCTGATTGCAGTGAAATCATGGACACATTGGCATCACGGACCTTGCCCTCTCTTGGATCTCCTCATACTTAAGGGACCGCACCTTCAGCATCACCCACTCCCACACATCCTCCTCGCCCTACCCCCTATCTGTCGGGGTACCCCAAGGCTCGGTTCTTGGACCATTACTGTTCTCAATCTACACTCTCGGCCTAGGGCAACTCATTGAGTCCCATGGCCTCGAATATCACCTCTACGCCGATGACACCCATATCTACCTGTCTGGTCCTGACATCGCCTCACTTCTATCCAAAATTCCACACTGCCTGTCCACCATCTCATCCTTCTTCTCTGCTCGCTTCTTAAGCTGAACATGGATAAAACCGAGTTCATAGTCTTCCCCCCAAGACGCTCCCCCTCACTACCTGACCTATCCATTGTTGTCAACGACTGCTCTCTCTCTACAGTCCCCCATGCCAAGTGCCTCGGGGTTATCCTTGACTCTTCCCTCTCTTCCAGCCCCACATCCAGGCCCTCGCCACCTCCTGCCGACTCCAGCTCAAAACATCTATAGGATTGCACTTTCCTTGACCAAGACACTGCTAAAACTCTTATTCACGCTCTCATCGTCTCCCGCCTCGATTACTGCAACCTCCTGCTCACCGGCCTCCCCAATACCTCCCTTGCACCTCTCCAATCTATCTTGAACTCCGCTGCCCACCTAATCCATCTGTCTCCCCGCTACTCCCCTGTCTCCCCCCTCTGCCAAGCCCTTCACTGGCTCCCTACTTCCCAGAGATCCCGGTTTAAAACATTAACCATGACATACAAAGCCATTCACAACCTGTCCCCTCCAAACATCTCTGACATGGTCTCCCGATACCTACCCTCACGCAACTGCGATCCTCCCAAGAGCTTCTCCTCTACTCCCCACTCATCTCCTCTTTGCACAACCGCATACAGGATTTCTCCCGTGCTTCACCCAGACTCTGGAACTCACTGCCCCAACACATCAGACATTCTCCTACCCTGAGAACCTTCAAAAGAAGCCTGAAGACCCACCTGTTCACCAAGCCTACCACCTGCAATAAGACCCGGTCCACCACACCACCTCACGACTGGAATATCCCCCTCCCACTGTATCCCCACCCGCCCCTCGTAGACTGTGAGCCCTAGCGGACAGGATTTCTCCCCTCTTGTATCTGTACGACCGAATTGTCCACATTTATTGTTACTTGTATTGTTACTATGTTACTTGTCCTAGTCTGCCCTTTTTAGCATGTAAAGCGCCATGGAATATAATGGCGCTATATAAATAAATAATAATAATAAAATTGTTCCATTTTGTACACAGCCACAAAGTGAACAATGTATCTATCCATGATTTCACAGCAGCCAGAGATCTGTGACCAATATCTGAACAGATATCTGTGTGTGTAACGTGGCCTTGAGAGCAGTGGACTTAATTTCCCTTTAGAAGCAAAAACAATTAGGAAAAAGGGGATAACATTGCAAACTAGAGGAGGCATAGAGGATAAAAAAGGGAATGGGAGAAGGAGAGCCAGATAGGGAGAATTAAAAAAGAAAAAAGCAAGATCCAATATTCCTTACAATGTTATCTCTTGAAGAGGGACAAGTTAAGAAAAGAGTCCCAATAGAACCATCTGGGAGTCGTATCCTTCCGCTGTTATTGGGTGTGAGCAATCAAAGTTTCCATGTGTCGGGTCAGGGCTATTTCATTAAACGAATCCTCTAGTGTTGGGAAATAGCTTTTCTCCACAATCTGGGGATTATCGCCTTAGCTGATTTAAGTAGATGTCTCAAAAGGGATTTTTTATATGCTGATTTTGGGATAGAGGTCATGTACAATAGGATCGCTTCTTGTGTATGAGGTAAAATAATCCAGGTGACTTAAGTGATCACCCTGAGTACATTCTTCCAAAAGGTTCCAAGAATCGGGCATGATTACCATATGTGTGTCATTGATCCAACCAAACTGCAACATCGAGGAAGCCTGTTTAAATGGTGGTAACACCATGAGCCTCCTTGGTCTAGACGTATTTTCCACATGTTAACAATGACAGATAGCAGAGGTCCTATTCAGAATTACCTGGTTTAAAGGGATGTTGAACATTTTTTTTTGCAGCAATATTTCTGTGGCAATATGAAGCTTGTTGAAATGGTACTCACACCGCATCTCCCTGAACTAGAAGTACTTTACATGCACTAACAAGGACAGCTACCATAGTCCTACTTCGAATTCCCCTAGTTTAAATATGTGTTGTTAAAACCTTTTTGCAGCAACTTTATCTGTGGCACTATGAAGTTTGTTTAAATGGTGCTAGTACTGCATGTCCCTGGTCAAGAAGTATTTTCCATGCGTTAACAATGACAGCTAGAAGAGGTTTTATTTAGAATTCCTCGGCTTAAAGGGATGTGTTTGTAAGGCCCCTTTCACATCAGCAGTAACTGGTGAAAAAAACGCAACTGCGGCGATTACCGCATAACGGCCGCACTTGCGGTTCACTTGCGGCAAGCCCTATACAATGTCTATGAGGCTTGTGGCAAGTGTGCGGCAGGTGCGGCAAGTGTGGTTTCAGCACTTGCCGCAGGTGCGGCCGCGAAAAAAACGTGCTTTTTTTTCGCGGCCGCACCTGCTGCGAGTGCCGAAACCGCACTTGCCACACCTGATGCAAGCCCCATAAACATTGTATGGGGCTTGCCGCAAGTGAACCGCAAGTGCGGCCGTTATGCGGTAATCGCGGCAGTTGCAGTTTTTTCACCGCAACTGCCACAATCAGCGAAAACCGCTGATGTGAAAGCAGCTGATTGGTTTGCAGAATTTTTTTCTGTGGCACTAGGAAGCTTGTTTAAATGGTGCTAACGCCACAAATCTCCCAGGTCTCTCCATGCACAATCACAGTTAGCAGGGGTCCAATTTAGCCTTTTCTGGAATAAATAGATGTGTTGTTATGATTTGAGAACTACAGGAACTTGATCGTCAACACTGACTTCATTCCTTTGTCTCTCCTTACTCTAAAAACGTTACCTGAACCATGGCAGAGGTATTGAGAGGTATTGAGATTTAGCCCTGAAAAAAGATGATTATTTAATCTATAGATATTGGATTGCCAATGCTGCCTAAATGTCTTTCAATCTCCATGCTCCAAAAACTTTCCCTGCACTGTGGTACAGAGGTAGCAGAGGTTTTGGATTCAGTTATGCAAAGAGCTGTTTGTTTACTCTTGCTGCAGATAAGAATCACACTAACACTGTCCCTTCTCTAAATACAGTTCTCTGTATGCTTATATCATGCTGTTTCAAGCTCAAATGTGTGCAAAATGGCATCACCAATTCTTATATAAACCCTATGATGCTATGTGGCCAGCCAATCACAGTAATGACAGTAGCAAAGATGGCTACTACATTACTATGATTGGCGTGCAATCCCAGCATTGTTATTGGCTGAAAATCAGGCCCCAAACACACTGGGATGGTCAATGAAGTCTTACAAAGAGAGAAATAAAATTCATGTTGAGTAACGAGTATGTCGAATACCAAACTATCACTCATGCAAGTAACGAATAGAAATGAGAATATTTGCTCATCACTAATGTCACAATCTCCACACTGCCTTTTTCCTTTACTAGGTTTGTGAGATTGTCAGTCTCGGCTGGCTCTGTGCTGCAACTCACCTGCATTTCAGCACACTTGATTGAAACTCTACTTAAGCAAGCTTGCTGCCCTATTTTGTGTCAATTGTACATTTGCCTTTGGATCTGTAGGATTGATCTCTCTCTGCTCTCAGCCAGACCATGCCTGATTAGTTACCTTACCTGGACTTGACTCTCTGCTTGTGACTTGATTCATCTTTCTGCCTGTTGCTCTGTATTGTTTTATCTCTCTGGTTTCCTGACTTCGGCTTTGAATTGGACTTCGCTTCTGAATATCCCTGGCTGTTACTGCACCATTTCCTGGACCTGACCTTGGGTCGTTTGACCTCTCTTTACTACCAGTAAGTAGTAATATTATTATATTCACTTTACATTATTACAGTCTGTTTTCTGCACCTCAGAGATTAGTTATTACCGTAGTGACTTGCGTTATAACTAATAATGATTATTACATTTATGCAGAACCAACATATTCTTCAGCAGTGTACAAGAGATGAAATATACAGACAATAAAAGAGAGTAAAAAGTAATTCAACAATTACAGGAGAAGTGCCCTGTTTGCAAGCAAACCATCTTTAAAGAAATAAGTAGACAGAATAGGTAAAAATCATCCATCATTATAATGATACATAATAAGTTATCAGCAAATATCTTTCTAAGTTCAGTTACCATAATTGGGTGTGTGGAGGATGTGGAGAAAGATGAATAACAGGGATTAGATTCTGAGAATAATGTAGAAAAGAGGAACATGGAAGAGTTAGAATAGTGAAGTGAAATGATAAGCCTGTCTAAGGAGATGTGTTTATAAAGCATGTTTAGAAATGTGGGACACTGTATTAACTTGAATGTTTTGGTTAGTGCATTTTAGATAACCGGTGAAGCATGAGAGAAGCCTTAGTGACATAAATGGGAGGTTCAGACTATATATTATGAATACAATATTTGCAGAATGGAGAACACAGATAGGGTGATAGACAGACATGAGGGAGGAGATGTGTGGTGATGCAGAAATGTGGAGAGTTGTGTGGATGAGAGCAGTAAGTTTACATTGTGCTCTGCAGTGGATTGTCAACAAGTGCAATGGCTGAAACAAGATAGACGTATCAGTGTAGTAGCTGGACAGAAATATTACTATTCCTTAAGTCGCAATCAGGATGTATTGAAGAGGGAAGCATTCATTAAGGGGAATACCAATGAGTCAAAAGTTGCAATAGTCCAGACGAGAATGAATAAGTGATAGTAAAAGTGACAGTAAAGGTTTTTGCAGTTTCACAGTTAAGAACAAGTCGAATTCTGGAGCTGTTCAGGTGACATGAGCAAATCAGTGCTTTGATATAGTGAATACTGGGGAGTTCTGTGTCAAAGATGAAGCAAGTACAGCGAGCCTACTGCTTGGGGGATAGGCTGAATGACGCAAGGAAACTGACATATCTGGTGTAGGTAGGTAAGTAGAGGGAGGAAACACGAGACGATCAGTTTTGGAGAGAATCAGTTTGAAATAGAGGGAGAATATGATATAAAAGACAACAGACAAAGAAACCTACTATACCAGTCTAATGACATTATGTCCTCATTTTAGAATCTTTTTAGCATGCATTCTCATATACAACACTGTAACGCACGCATTGTACAATAAATTTCCCTATGAAATATATGGAAAGAAACTGCGTCCTCAACATGAATTCATCATTAAATAAAGAGAAAATATCTATAGTGGCCACTAGATGTCACCAAAGAGAACATCTTAAACTACAACTCTAATTATTTGAACACGCTATTGTATATAAAGTATTGTTCATCTACAAATGAAATAAAGAAATGCCTTTGCTGATTAAACTAAGACTAAAATTTCGGACAAAATTGATTAAAAATATAGATAATGTACTTGTTACAATACTTACTTTACAAAACATTATTGAACGTTATCAGGATAAGACAAAGTCCTGTGTGCATCATAAACTCTTGACACTCTTAGCATTGCATTAATAATGTCTCATACCATGCATCTGATCTAATGCAAGCATTACATGTGACATACTCATACTGAAATTTTAAAAATGTGTTTTAGGATCATGGTTTATTTTGTGAACAAAAAATGTCCTTGATTCTTCAGAATTTTGCTGTATAATTCCTTAGAATGGCGCAAAAAGTTTTTTACAGCTTAATGTTGCGCATATAACTGGAAGCTTTTTTTTTAATTTTAGGCTAGTGTTAGCCATAAAAGAGGTGCAAATTATACTAGAAATATATGCCAGCCCCTGAGTGGATCATTATATTTGCCGGAGGCATACGTGAGATGTAAGATGTGCCTTTATTTTTACTTCTTTTACATTATTAAACATTTATCTCAACTACATGCCTTAAGCATAGTTTTAATGGTGTCTGAAGTGTAACTAATGCCAGTGGAATATACTTATGTAAAAACTAAGACCAACATGTATCAATTTTATACCAGTCTTATTTTGTGGCATTGTATGAGGTTTGTGACAAATGTATCTAATCATTTCTTAAACTTGTAAGATTATGTATTGAAGAAAATAAGGTATTCTTAAATGTTATGTCAGCTTTCAAGGTAAACTTGTTCACATGGGCATATTGATCTTGGTTGTAGAAGTCATGACCTTGACTAGCCCAGAGATAGAGGTGGCCTGCCGACCTCAGCGCCTATGTCAGCATTTGAGAACACATATCTGGATGAAATGCATTGCTGTGCAGAGAACCATTGAATTGTACTGCAATACACACTGCAAGCTAAACAGAGGCTTGCTGTTGACATCAGTGTACGCGTCACTGGAGAAGCATGACAGTGAGGACATGCATCACCATAGCAGTCATGTCGATGTAAGCAGCTGGTAACTTAGCAAACTACAGAGGAGGGGGCTCAACAGTTAAGTATTGATATGATTTAGAATACTACAAGGGTCTATACAACTGACCAACATGCAGGGGGACCCAGGGTCCAAATATTGCACCGTAGCCCCTCTTACTACTTATGCCAGTGCTTCTTCATCCATATGTAATTTTTTCTAAAAGCATGCTCACTTGCTAACTTGAATCTCACAGGGGCACAGAAACTAGAGATGAATGGATTGATCTACAGAAGATTAAGGTCTAGTCAATATTTGTAACTGTTCAAAGAAAGATACACTTTTTGCATTGCTTTATAGCAGCAAAATGTTTCCAGTAATTGTTGATTAGTAGGGATGGGCGAATCCTGAAATACTCGGAATCTCTGGACTCTAACGAGTCCGGGTCCGACACTCGGTACTCGTTGCGAGTCCAGCGAGTCCGAATAGTAACCTGTACTTTTGCAGTGTATCTATACAGATACACTACAAAAGTACCCTAAAAGTTAATCTAAGGCGTTAAAACCAATAAACATTCATACTCACCTTCTGTGGGGCCTGTACCTTATGTACCGGGACCGGTACCGAAGACCTCCGGACGTCACAAGACCTCAGATCACCGGGAGAAGATGGGCTGAAGGACCTATGAGATTTCAGCCAATCAGCATGCGGCTAGCTGTCACATGGGTTTGTCACGTGGCCGCACTGCCAGCCAATGAGCGATCTGGCCAATCTGATTGGCTGGCAGTGCGGCAACGTGACAAACCCATGTGACCGCTCTGCCACATGCTGATTGGCTGAAATCTCACAGGTCTTTCAGCCCATCTTCTCCCGGTGATCTGAGGTCTTGTGACGTCCGGAGGTCTTCGGTACCAGTCCCGGTACATAAGGTACAGGCCCCACAGTAGGTGAGTATGAATGTTTACTGTTTTTAACCCCTTAGATTAACTTTTAGGGTACTTTTGTAGTGTATCTGTATAGATACACTGCAAAAGTACAGGGACTCGCTACCCCCGAGTATTTCCTAAGGAAACTCGGCGAGTAGCGAGTCCCCCGAGTCCGCTACTATTCGGGCGAGTCCCGAATAGTAGCAAGTAATTCGCCCATCCCTATTGATTAGTTCTAAACATTGGCTTGGAGGATTTTAAGCCATTACTCCCTTCAAAATAACTTCAACTCTGTTAAGTTGTTTGGTTTCCTCACACGAACTGCTCTGTTAAGATCCTTCCACATCCTGCTCATTGGGCTTAGGTTTAAGACTTTTTATTTGCTATTCCAAAACTTTAAGTGCATGCTTCTTTAACACTAGAAGTCCCAGAGAGGGGTCATTTAACATTTCTACCTTTGGAACCCAGAGACGGGTCGAATGACCTGAAGGATTTTAGCTAACATCCTCTAATCACTGTTTTTTGTTCTGTAATTAAGGCCATTACTGTCGCACCACAGAAGGTTGTTGTTTTCCATTGATTTAGCCATTTAGTTTCTAGTTAGTTCTATTCAGTTTGGACTAAGGGTCATTTGACCCTCTTTCGGGACTTCAGGGGGGAGCTCGAAATTTCTGGGACTTCTAGTGTTAACCATTCTCTTTGAAGAGCAGATGCTTTCTTCTTGTATCTCGCATCTTGCAGTTACTTTCTTCCTTTTTGTTCACTGTTCTACTGATCATAGAATCAGAACATTAACAATAGCCAATGTTAGAGAGGCCTTTAGTTACTTAGTGATTAGTTTGGGTTCCTTAAAGACCGTAAAGTCTTTTTTTTGCCTGGCACATAGAGTGACCGTTTTGGCCAACCACTCATGCAGGGGGTATTACTGGTCTAGGCTCTCATTTGTGCACAATCTTTTTGACTGTGAAATGCTGGAGCGAATGCTCTGTAAGAATAGTTTTGCATACTTTTTATAGACTCATGAGCATCAACAACTCTTCTTCTGTACGTTTTAGAAGTGTCATTTGTTAGTGCATAATGCACTTTGAAAATCATGTTATCAAGCTTTGATGGCTCCCTGTTCTTTATATACAACAGGTTTCTGACTCATAGCAGATTATCATCTCATTGATTGAAGATACTAGACTCAACTAAAAGTAGAGAGAAAACCAGCACCAATGTCCTTTACAAATTATATTTTCTTTATTTAGACATTCACATGCAGGTTAAAAGCATCATGGGTTATCTGCCAATGATGCTTTTAACCTGTATCTGAATGTCTAAATAAAGAAAATATCAATTGGAAAGGATATTGGTGATGGTTTTCTCTCTACTCTTTATGGGTGCATGTGGTGCCAGTCACTGCTGTGCACCTGTTGGATCAAGTCTGAAGGCGAGCGTGAGCTATTCCTCTTTTCCCTTCCCTATGTTGGAGTTTATTAAACTCTACTGTTATTCCAAATATATTCTAAACAATACTAAAGGTTCACATACATAATATTGGATCATTTACCTCTATAAAAACATTATAAATGTCATATTTTTAACTAATTTCTTTAATTTGTATTCCTTCATTTACTTTTAGGACTTGCATGAAAATATGACATTCTTTATGCAAAAATATCAAAAATTTTGAAACTTTCAAGCCCCACTGTATATGTACAGGCTTTGGACAAAATAATGGAAACACCTAAAGTTTAGGCATCATAATCTTCGAACATGTTATAAACATGCAAACCGTGGTAAATGTTTTGTAGTTGACTATATGTGTTAAGTGATATGTGTATGTAAATTAACTGTTTGTTTTGCCGAATTGTAAGAACATTGATGAGAACCTGATACCAATGGCAGACCTTTCGGATTTTCAAAAAGGTCAAATTGTTGGTGCTCGTATGGCAGGCGCTAGTGTAACAGAAAGTGCCCGAATGCTTGGCATCTCAAGAGGAACTGTCTCTAAAGTAATGACTGCGTTTGTAAAAGGAGGAAAAAACTTCCGCAGCAAAGCACAGGTCCGGACGAAAGTCGAAGTTGACTTAGAGAGACCGTCGGACTCTAAAGCGAATTGTGAGAGAGGATCACAAGACCACGGCTCAGAAAATTAGTGCTGAGCTCAATGAACACCTACAAAACCCAGTTTCCACGAAAACTGTTCGACGGGAGCTGCGCAAATCTGGATTCCACAGAAGAGCTGCAATTAGAAAACCGCTGCTCTCAATGACAAATGTTTCCAAGAGTTTAGAGTGGTGTAGAAACCTCCAGAATGGGTCCCTCGAGTAGTGGAAACATGTGATATTCTCAGTCGAATCATCGTTTACCCCATTTTCCGACCTCCGGCCAAGTGTACGTTTGGAGACAGCCGAAAGAAGCATTCCATCCAGACTGCCTTCTCCGCGGGGCCAATGATATCACCTTGTATGAATCCATACCTCGGAGAATTGAGGCTGTAATCGCCGCAAAAGGTGGACCTACACCATATTAAACTAACTTTTGTTGATTTTTTCAGGTGTTCCCATTATTTTGTCCAACCTCTGTATGTACATGGTAATCCATTTATATGGATACACCTAAATAAAATGGGAATGGTTAATGATATCACCTTCATGTTTGTGGTATATTAGTATATGGGAGGGGAAAACTTTTCCTTATGAGTGGTGACCATGGTGGCCATTTTGAAGTCAATCATTTTGGATCCAACTTTATTTTTTTCAATGGGAAGAGGGTCATGAGACACATTAAACTTATTGAGAATTTCAGAAGAAAAACAATGATTGCTTGGTTTTAACAGAACTTTATTCTTTCATGAGTTATTTATAAGTTTATGACCACTTATAAAATGTGTTCAAAGTGCTGCACATTGTGTTGGATTGTCAATGCAACCCTCTTCTCCCACTCTTGACACACTGATAGCAACACCACAGAAGAAATGCTAGCACAGGCTTCCAGTATCCGATGTTTCAGATGCTGCACATCTCGTATCTTCACAGCATAGACAATTGCCTGCATGCCTACTGTATAATATATTATTTTGATATATATTATATAATATATAATATCTGTTATATTTTAATTATATATATATATATATATATATATATTTCAATATAATGTAATATAATGTAAAATTTCAAATGATAATATCTAAATAAATAAAATGATAATATAGTATATATGCATATAATATATAATATAAAATATCAAATATAAATATAAAATAAAAATCAAATCAAATAAATATAGCCATTATATGCTTCACATACATAGTCTAAGGCTGCTTTCACATTATGATTTTTTTCCTGTCCGTGGGATCCTACTTTTTGTAGGACCCCATGGACAGGAACGGACACCACAGGAGGTGATCTATTCTGTGTATGGGTCCGTGATTATCACGGATCCGGACACAGAATGAGCTGTGCGAGGTAATTTAACTTCCGCAATGTATATATACATTGCAGAAGTGAAATTTAAGTAAAATCAAGTGTTAAAAATAAAAAAATCAATCCTCACCTGTCCCGCAATCCAGCGCCGTCGGTATATAGCTCCGGATGCTGAAAGGATCTGGGTGGGCGGGGCTACCCGCTCAGTGTCGTCAGTCACATGACCAGTTACCGTGGTAACCGGTCATGTGACTGTGACGTCAGGCCAGGTCCTGAACATCCAGAGATGCCGACGGCAGTGGATTGGTGGACAGCTGAGGATCAATTTTTTTATTTTCAACAATTGAGTTTACTTAAATTTCACTTCCGCAATGTATATATACATTGCAGAAGTGAAATTAGCTGGAGAGGAGCTGTTTTAGTGTACTGAGCATGCTCAGTACACTAAAATCGGGTCCCAGAAAGTATCCGATGTTTTCTCGGACCGTGCTCCATAGGCCCCCATGTCATGTCGGATCCGATTTGGTCCCATTTGATCTGCTGTGCCCAAAATCAGAGCAGTCTCCGATTTTGGGTACAGCAAAAAATCGGACCAAAACGGATCTGACAAAAGTCGGATGCCACTAAGGGCAAATCCGATCTGATTCATGCCCATAGGCTAATAGGGGGGCCAAATTGGATCCGTGGCTGTCCGTTGTAAAACGGACAGCCACAGATCCCAAAAAATTATAATGTGAAAGTACGCTAATAGGTCTATTCACACTCATGAAACATCATACTATGGATATTGCTTCTTGAAAATCTGCAAGCACTTTATTTCATTTCTTTTCACTCATTTCATTTTATTCCATACATTTAGAATACAGATTTTGGGCATGTGCACAACTGTGTTATATGTATAATTAATTTTGGACCTGTCCATGCTTTGCTGCCCACTAATCTTACTCAACATGCCAGATGAATTTGTGGTGAGTTGAATAAATGATTTTATTTTTCTTATGTCTCCTCCAAATATGTCAGGCTTTAATAATCACTCCCCCCAACCGCAAGATGAGGTGTTACCTGTGGCCTGGGGAATGAGATTAGTAAATCAGGTGCCTTTTGCAATCCACCCCATGCAGGGGTAATGAGGAGCTAGGCAGCAACATTGTGCAAACAATAATATCCTGTGTGTGATTGTGTCCTGGAACTGGAAAAGTTGGGTGCCTAGACAAAGCAAAAAGTTGTCACTGCAGAGTCCATCTTGGCAGTGCAGTACAATGTAGCTACACTGTGCTATCATGTGCCTGACATTTGGCTACATGATGGATCCACCTTAAGACATGCCAGATCTGAAGGATGTGATTATCCTCACCACCCCAGAGCCAGAGGATGCTTCAGCACCAGAACTAGAGCAGCAAGCACACAGGACATGAAGACATATGTGATCTGGATCTCCACCATGCTACCCACATTAGGTCTCATATGCAGCCAGGTCAGGATCCAGCGCTGGACTTGCTTGCTTGAGGCGGTCCTGATGAGGTCACAGTCAGGAGTTGAGCCATTTTCCATGCTAGCTGAGAGCAGCAGATTAAAGATGAGTGAACATAACAGTATTCACATACGAATTTGTTTGCCAAATGCTGGGTGTTTGCCGACTTCTTCGGTAAATATTGCTGATCAAGTTTGAAATCAATAGCAGGCAACTTTTAACTTGCTTGCTCCAGTCCATCTTCCCACACTCCCTCTCACTTCTGCATCAGTGCTGGTAGTGAGTGATGTGAGCTGATCTGATCACCATAGCAATCGTGTCATGTGACCAGATAGTGCCAGCTTATCTTGTCACCTGACTTGATTACTATGGTGACCAGATCAGCTGCTGCACACATCACTCACCACCAGCTCTGCTTCAGGTGTGTGGTGACTCACTAAGGTCACCTCAGGGCAGCGTTAAGGTAACCATAATGGCTGCTAATCATAACGAGTAATATGGTTACCTGATTGGTGACCTTAGGTGAACTTGGCGAGTCGCCACTTATGTACGGAGCTAGTAGATCATTCATTCAGTGACTGGAGGCTGTGGTGACAGAATGTTGTATTCTTAACCATATTGTATCACCCATATTCTCCGGATTTAGCCGCTGGGTGTATAATCCCTTACGATCTTTGTCTCCGGTGACCATACTATACTTAATTCTGGGCTTGCTGGCACTACTACCACTCCCAGATCTTTCTTCTCTCCTCCTCAGGCCCTCGCTATGGGCTCCACACACTGTCAGTTGCCTTGGACCGGCCTAACATGGCTCCTGTGCCCAAGATCACTTTCCTCTCCTCCTTCTGCTCTGCTCAACTGTCACCTCAGCTCTCCTGACAGGAACTGACTAGCTCCACCCCCTACACCTGCATATCTAGGGACCTCTACTGACGTCAGCAACTGACCTGACCTCAGCTGTTAGAGCTCCCCCTGCAGGCCCAGGTAGGGATATGTTGTATGTGTGCTTCACCTGGTGGATGCCTTGCCTCCAAGCCTGTAATGTGATTACCGGACACTGGGGCGCCACAATATCATCCAGTGAAGAAGACATTGCAGAGGATCATGGAGGGGCACAAGGGTGGGGATGAGGAAATAACTATGGAGTCACTAAGTGTCTCTGTTTTATTTTGAATAAAATAATTTTCCTTTGTGTTCTGTTTTTTTTAACCATTTGAGATTCTTAATGGCTGGGTCTAACTAGGCCTGATATTAAGAATGTCAAGGCTTAATACCAGCTTAAAATACAAAGACTGACCGGCACAATCAAGCAGGTTGACCCGGTATGATGATCTGTTTGTGTCTGTCTGTGTGTAGGATAATGTAGAACGCAAGCATTTGTTTATTTTGTCTCCCAAAGATTGTAGTAAGGCTCCACTCATATTTATTCTATGCTCTATGTTGAGTGCTTACACTGGGTTTTCCATGTAAATCTCTAAGAAAATTTGAATAAAGGCCTCGTTACACCTTTCAACATCGTTTCCAACATCGTTCAAAAATGACGTAAGGAACTATGTTGAAATGACATCGTTGTTGCGTCGTAGCGTGTAAACGCACAATTCTACAATGATAGTTGTTCAAGTCAGAGTTGACAGGTTTTCCTTCATGCAGGAAAACTTGTCAACGTCAACTTAAGCAACCTGCGGCATCATTCGGTGTGACATCACAATAGCGATGTCACGGCCGATCCTGCCTATTCGCTGATTCGCATTGCAGCGGATCGCTCGCTGGGTTGATCCCACCCCAGTGAGCGATCGCTGCGGCAATATCGCAGTGCCGTCACTGTCAAAACCTTGCCGTGTGACAGCTAGGCTGCGATGTCGGAAGCGAGCACGCACCCGCAGCATCGCTTCCGACATCGCAGCCTATCTTGTAAGGTGTAACAGGGCCTTTAGACAAAATTACCTCCAAAAAAATTAATCGTAATGAGGCGATGGAGTTACTTTGACCTCTCATCTGGTCTCTGGTCTGGAGGTGTCAATCTTTTACATGTCTTTTTAGAAATGCACAAAGTGTGGTCAATAAAAGAAGGACACTGCCGAACAGAGGCCAAAATGAAAGCACGTCTTTGCAAAAACAGACCAGCACACAAAAAAGAACTCAAAAAACCTTACTATAACACATATTGGTCACAGATCTCTGGTTGCAGTGAAATCATGGACATATTGCTCCATTTTGTGGCTGTGTACAATGGAACAATGTGTCCATGATTTCACTGCAACCAGAGATCTGTGACCAATATATCTGTGTGTGTGTAATGTGGCCTTTAGTCTCAAACACAAACATAACAATGTATATAGTATCTATTATATAATTGCCGTAGCGACTTCCGTCGCATATGGCGCCACTTCCGTGGCTTTGTTCGGATCCATGGCTCCGGGGGCGGCGACAACTATCTCCAAGATGGCGTCCGGGAACTCTCGCGAAGACTTCCCGGACGCCATATTGGATCATGAACTCCAGGGGCGGCGACATAGCGGCGGAGGACGATACACCTGCATCGCGCCGCTGGAGCCCGGACAGGTAAGAATAACATATGCTTCGCTATTTGGAGGGGGAGAGGGGAGCACCGGGGCCGGCAAGGGGGACACCAGCACTCTCACCTCTGTGCGCATACTACTGCGACACCATTGTCACCTCTGTGTGTATACCACCTGCAGCACCATTGTCACCTCTGTCTGTATACCACCTGCAGCACCATTGTCACCTCTGTGTCTACATAGTACCAGCAGCATTGTCACCTCTGTGCGCATGCTACCTGCAGCACCATTGTCACTTCTAGTGCGCATGCTACCTGCAGCACCATTGTCATCTCTGTGCGCATGCTACCTGCAGCACCATTGTCACCTCTGTGCGTATGCTACCTTCAGCACCATTGTCACCTCTGTGCGCATGCTACCTGCAGCACCATTGTCACCTCTGTGCGCATGCTACCTGCAGCACCATTGTCACCTCTGTGCGCATACTACCTGCAGCACCATTGTCACCTCTGTGTGTACATAGTACCAGCAGCATTGTCACCTCTGTCTGTATACCACCTGCAGCACCATTGTCACCTCTGTGTCTACATAGTACCAGCAGCATTGTCACCTCTGTGCGCATGCTACCTGCAGCACCATTGTCACTTCTGTGCGCATGCTACCTGCAGCACCATTGTCACCTCTCTGCACATACTACCTGCAGCATCATTGTCACCTCTGTCTGCATACTACCTACAGCACCATTGTCACCTCTCTGCGCATAATACCTGCAGCACCATTGTCACCTCTCTGCGCATACTACCTGCAGCACCATTGTCACCTCTGTGTGCATACTACCTGCAGCACCATTGTCACCTCTGTGCGCATGCTACCTGCAGCACCATTGTCACCTCTGTGCGCATGCTACCTGCAGCACCATTGTCACCTCTGTGCGCATGCTACCTGCAGCACCATTGTCCCTCTGTGTGCATGCTACCTGCAGCACCATTGTCACCTCTGTGCGCATGCTACCTGCAGCACCATTGTCACCTCTGTGTGCATACTACCTGCAGCACCATTGTCACCTCTGTGCGCATGCTACCTGCAGCACCATTGTCACCTCTCGCACTTGCTACCTGCAGCACCATTGTCACCTCTGTGCGCATACTACCTGCAGCACCATTGTCACCTCTGTGCGCATGCTACCTGCAGCACCATTGTCACCTCTGTGCGCATGCTACCTGCAGCACCATTGTCGCCTCTGTGTGCATGCTACCTGCAGCACCATTGTCACCTCTGTGCGCATGCTACCTGCAGCACCATTGTCACCCCTGTGTGTACATAGTACCAGCAGCATTGTCACCTCTGTGCGCATGCTACCTGCAGCACCATTCTCACCTCTGTGCACATGCTACCTGCAGCACCATTGTCACCTCTGTGCGCATACTACCTGCAGCACCATTGTCACCTCTGTGTGTACATAGTACCAGCAGCATTGTCACCTCTGTGCGCATGCTACCTGCAGCACCATTGTCACCTCTCTTCGCATACTACCTGCAGCACTATTGTCACATCTGTCTGCATACTACCTACAGCACCATTGTCACCTCTCTGCGCATACTACCTGCAGCACCATTGTCACCTCTCTGCACATACTACCTGCAGCACCATTGTCACCTCTGTCTGCATACTACCTACAGCACCATTGTCACCTCTCTGCGCATACTACCTGCAGCACCATTGTCACCTCTCTGCGCATACTACCTGCAGCACCACTGTCACCTCTGTGTGCATACAACCTGCAGCACCATTGTCACCTCTGTGGACATACTACCTGTAGCACCATTCTCACCTCTGTGTGTACATAGTACCAGCAGCGCTGTCACCTCTGTGTGTATTCTATTAACCGCACTGTCACCCGTGTGTATACTACCACCAGCATCAGCACTGTCACCTGTGTGTATACTACCACGAGCACTGTCACCTGTGTGTATTGTACCACCAGCATTGACACCTGTGTGTATAGTACCACCAGCATCACCACTGTCACCTGTGTATAGTACCACCAGCACTCTCACCTGTGTGTATTGTACCAGCAGCATTGTCACGTGTGTGTATAGTACCACCAGCATCAGCACTGTCACCTGTGTGTATTGTACCAGCAGCACTGTCACCTGTGTGTATAGTACCAGCAGCATTGTCACCTGTGTGTATAGTACCACCAGCATCAGCACTGTCACCTGTGTGTATTGTACAAGCAGCACTGTCGCCTGTGTGTATAGTACCAGCAGCATTGTCACCTGTGTGTATAGTACCACCAGCATCAGCACTGTCACCTGTGTGTATAGTACCACCAGCACTGTCACCTGTGTGTATAGTACCAGAGGGGTCTGGCCCCCTCTTGCCACCCCCCACTGCGGTTCCCTGTCTCCCTCCTGCCCAAACCTGCCTGCTGTTCCCCGGCCCCCTCCTGCCCGCACCCGCCTGCTCTTCCACAGCTTGCTCCTGCCCGCACACACCCGCTGTGCCCTCCTGCAAGCAATCAAAGATATTGTCACAGGATTTAAACCCAGCTTCGCTTTGCATTATTCTTAAATCTTCATAAATAAACTACATACATAGTCTAGAATACCCGATTCTTTAGAATCGGGCCAACATCTAGTATAAATATAATGAACATCCCACAGAGATCAGAAGCACACAGACTGTTAAAGTGGTGAAAAGTGAGTGAAGTAAAAAAGAACTTTACTGTAGCAACTTTTGAAAAAAGGATGTGGTACATGATGTAATTTGTAACATTTATTAGACCCAAATATTTATAATTTTAACATAGGCACTTAGCACAGACAATAATGAATCTCAAAAACACACATATATATAGCCGACTCCATGACAATGGTGCAAAGTCCATCAAGGGCCCAAAGTCTACAGTCCTGTTAATCCAACAGATGGAACCGGTGCTAAACTTGGGAAAGGGAAAATTTAAGATAACAATAAAACAGGCCTCACTGTTCTAACAACTCAAAAACAATTGAAAAAAGGCCTTCTCCATACAAAATGCCAACTAAAGGATGGGGCAGCGACACAACAACATGCCTTTTTTAGGGAAGTCCTCTTTAATTGAAGTAAAAACTCTATAGCAATTTTTCCATCACTGCCTGAGATGGATGTGACCAATCTGCAATGTAGTCCACTTCCGGACAGTCTTGGGGGGTTGCAGGAGAAGAGGATGGAGGAATTGGAGGATAACCACAAGACAGGATGAACTTGGGCAACATCGACAGGCCTTTCAAGATCGATTGCCTCAGTGTGTTTGTGTTCATCTGGCTGGCTAACCAAAAGAGACCTGACCTCCAGCCAATGTAACATTCTCTCCAGGTTGGCCTCCTGCCGTCAGTTTTTAAAATCATCTTAACTGACTTACGCTAACCACCCCTTGCTACCCTTCACCTTTATGAAGGTGACCTCATCCCCAACATAGAGTGTGTACTTTTGGAAAAATGGTGATGCATCAGGTTGACAGGTTGACATCGTACCTAGGACGAGTATCTTCTTTGGTTATGAAGCCAAATACCCTCACCTGAATGTCTGCTACCACCATGCATCATGTACTTTGATGACCAAAGTCATTGGCCTTAGGCACATACAACCACTCTCGGGTGATGGAATCTGCAAGCCTAATCTCCTTAAGAAAGGAAACAGGCCGGGGTGGTTTGTGCCTAATAGAACAGTTGCTTGGCATTCTCCCAGTCAAAGCTCTTGGGAAGGGGTGCTGCACAAAGCTGGGAAACAGGTCCTTCAGTTCTACTACCTCCTTCCTTTCCTCTTCCTCATCCTCTTCCTGGATTTGCCAATTCACTGGCTGTGGCACCAGCTACAGGTGTAATAATGCCAGACATGCTGCACGTTCCTTCTGAGTATGACATGTGCTAGTGTGGCGCCCCTATGGGAAGGCACCACAGGGAGGTACTGCACCCCAAACAGAAGGTGTACCGACAGACTCAGCAAAGTTACCTCAAAATCTGTGGCTACGTCCTAGTAAGACCGGACTGCACCGTGTACCTATTTTCATCTGGAGACAGTAAAGAACTTCTTGAGCTGATCTGGTGTCTGAACTCATTTGCTCTGCTGCCCGGAGGGCTCATACAGCATCTAAAAGGTGAGTACTACTAATCCCCTCATCCAACCCCGCTGCTCTGAGGTAAAGCTCCACCTGTGGGGAGCTGTACTACTCTGAGCTGCACCTCCATCACCTCAGCGGCCGGCCGCAGCGCCGGTATCCGTGTTACCAGGTACCATAGATGGCGTCACGTTACCATTCCCCAGTCCATCATCATCATCCCCCATCATCCCGCCATTGGGGTCCAGGGCACCAAACTGGAAACCGACCAGCCGTGATCCCTCATCGAAGTAACCATCAGTCCCGGTATCCGAGTACTCCCCCTACTCTGTTGACCGACTCACTAGAGAGATAAGCAAGTTTTGCTAGAAAGTATTCACCAATTTCAAATTTGGCAAGAACCTGGCCGATTCGATTCGTCACCTCGAATTCAAACATGTTTTCTTAAAAATCAGGAAATTCGGCAAACGTTAGATAATGCTTGGATGTGTGTAGCTTAACTTAGGACTGAAGCATTTGTGCAAAATAAACAAATGCTTGCCTTGTTCATTATCCTACACACAGACAGACACAAACAGATCATCTTACCGGGTCACACTGCTTGGTTGTGCCGCTTTGTTAAACAGCAGTAAAAAAATTGGCTTTGTTACTATTTTTAATGTAATTCGTTGTACAGTATAAGTAATTAAGTAGCATTATTCTTTAGCTCAGTATGATTACAACAATATCAGATTTACATTTTATTTAGGTTTTGCTACTTTCACACTTAAAATGCTTTTTAAAAAATAAGGTTTTTCTGCATCACGGAATTTTGAAAGAGGTAGGTTTATTCTTCTACCGTACAGTCATATTAGGGCTTATTTTTTGCGGGATGAATTGGAATTTTTATTAGTGCCATTTTAGCCCACATAATATTTTTTCATCACTTACTATAACACTTTATGTGAGGCAGAATCAAGAAAAAACATTTCTGGAATTGTTTGGTTTTTTTTATTTGTTTTTAGGCCATTCACTGTGTCTTAAAAGCTATAAGATAGCTTTATTCTTTGGGTCAATATGATTATAGTGTTACCATGTTATATATTACCGTATATAGTGTTTTGACACTTTTACTGCATAAAAACAATTTTATAGAGGAAAAAAAAATTTGCACTGCTATATTCTGAGCTATATTTTGCACTGCTGATGGAGCTGCGTGACAGCTTGTTTAATGCAGAACAAGATGTTGTCAGTGATGCCATTTTTACTTACAGGTGCATCTTAATGAATTAGAATATTATCAAAAATTTATTTTTTTCAGCAATTCAATAGAAAAAGTGAAACAGATATATTTTATAGAGTCATTACAAACAGAGTGATCTATTTTAAGTGTTTATTTCTGTAAATGTTGATGATTATGGCTTACAGACAATGAAAACTCAGAGGTCATTATCTCAGAAAATAATGTAGGGAGGATAAATAGTTATAAACTGTGCTGCTGTATTCCACGGTACATCAATGCGTTATATAGTATTAATTTATTAGTCAACGTGGCCTGAAACATGACAATATGATATTGATAAGTCCTGAGGAAGGCGCCAGGGAGTCTTGAAACGCATTGACTAATAAATCAATATCATATTCACCTTTTGATGTCTTGTGGAATACAGCAGTGTGGCTTTTAATCCTTCATCCTCCCTACTCCAAATGCACTGGGTACTGCAGCAGCCGTGATATGTTTTTATAGTGGTTGTGGCTCTCACAACCACAGAAGGTGAAGCCTCTGATACATATTTAGATAATATTATATCTCTCAGACCCTTCATCTTCCCTACTTTAATTTTCTGAGATCATGACCTTTGGGTTTTCATTGGCTGTAAGCCATAATCATCAACATTAACATAAATAAACACTTGAAATAGATCACTCTGTGTGTAATGACTGTATATAATATATGCATTTTACTTTATGTATTGAATCACTGAGAAAAAAAATATTTTGGATGATATTTTAATTCATTGGATGAACCTGCACATATGACTTTTTGTTCATATTTTATTACACATTTTTGTCAGTTGTATGAAGAAAAGACAGTTTTTTTGTATTTTTTCTACAGTGTTTTTCAGTGTGACAGTTTTATAGACCTGCTCCTTCCAGACGTGACAATACCAAATATGTGTACTTTTTTTGCTTATTAATTTTGTCACATAAATATATATATATTTACTATTTGTTGCATTTTTTCATTTTTTTGTTCTTTATTTTGTAATTTTTTTTAATTATTATACTTTTATTTTTACTGTTTTAAAACTTTTTTTACTTAGTCTCTATATTGGAGATTAGCTTTTATCACTTAATAAAACAATCCTAAAAAAGGGACTGCATCTTTATTAACCCCTCGCCCATGGTCCAGGGGTTAATAAAGATGCAGTCCCGTTTATTTACATTGTTTTATGGATTTGTCAGAAAAAAATTTGACGTGGGCTTCGCCATATTACTGGAACCAGCCGGATCCAGCAGGCAGCGACGTGCTGCCCCCAACCCCAAGGTGCCTATTTGTACCTGGCCGGACACAAGAATATAGGGGAGCCCTTTTTTTTTATTATTTCGTGAATTTCATGAAATAATAAAAAAAAAATGCGTGGGGCTCCGCGCAATTTCTATATCTAGCCAGGTACAGCTAAGCAGCTGGGGGCTGGAATCCGCAGCGCAGGGAGGCCCAAGCTTTCTGGGCACCCCCCGCTGCAAATTGCAGCCCGCAGCCGCCCCAGAAGATGGCGCATTCATTGAAGCGCCATCCTCTGGCGCTGAATCCCGCTCTTCCAGCGGCCCTGGTGGCGGTGGCACGCTAGGTAATAAAGGGGTTAATACCAGCTTTGTTATACAAGCTGGTATTAAGCCCGAGATTCTTATTGTCAGGCCACGTTTGACCCGGCCACTAACAATCTCCAATAAAGGGTTAAAAAAAACACAACACAGAGAAAAGATTTTATTAGAAATAAAAAAAAAAAGCCATTAGGGACTCCATCTTTAATTAAAAAAATCCTCTTCCGTCCGACGTAGTTCAAAACACAATGTCTGTGCTCTCGCGATGTCTATGCACAGGGAATGAGCAGACTGAGAACAATCTCAGCTCTGCTACATCATCTCTGTGCACAGGGAGAGCAGGCGTGCTCTAGGACCCTGGAACTGCGGCAGCCTGCACACAGAGCAGACAGCTGGACTCCTTACTGTGCGAGTTTCCCTGCGATTACTTGCACAGTAACGAGTCCAATGCAAGTCAATGGCAATCCTAGTTTTGTCAGAGTCTCTGACAAAACTAGGATTGCCATTGATTTGCATTGGACTCGTTACTGTGCGAGTTATCGCTGGGAAACTCGCAGAGTACCGACTCCTGCGAGTCCCTTACTACTCGCAGAGTAACGAGTCCTAGCCCATCCCTAATTGACATACAAATAGAGAGTTCCTATTTAGGACACATATATTTACATTTCCCCTTTAAGACTGAGTCATTTTTCTGGCTTTTATTTCTTGAACATGCTGATGCTAAATTTTCTGAAGTCAGCTTTCAGGCTAAAAATTAACCCTTTATATAACATTTCATGTAAAAATGAATCCCGAATGAAGAGTCTCTAATATGTGTTTATTGCTGTATTTTGCTTGATATTTAACATTTTTTCTTTTACTCTGTATTCTGAATACCATATTGCTTTTGGTATTATCCCTAAGAGTGTCATCAAGTTTGTTCTGTTTGGAGAGCAAGTAATCAAATATTGCTCTAGAGTTAGCAACAATTTTCACTGTACTAAGACATTTCCTACAAGAAACTCTTAGCAGTAATCTTTAATCAATGTCTTTACATTTATGTTTATAATCTAACCCTTTACAGCATGCTTTCTAAGCTATAATATATTCCTCATGGAAAGATATTTTTTAGTCTCAGAGGTGTGGCAACCAGAGGTCTTGGAAGCTTTTGCTTTTTTTTTCTTCTTGTAACAAATATACCTACAGTTGTGGCCAAAAGTATTGACACCCCTGCAATTCTGTCAGATAATACTCAGTTTCTTCCTGAAAATGATTGTAATCACAAATTCTTTGGTATTATCTTCATTTAATTTGTCTTCAATGAAAAAACACAAAAGAGAATGAAGCAAAAAGCAAAACATTGATCATTTCACACAAAACTCCAAAAATGGGCCAGACAAAAGTATTGGCACCCTCAGCCTAATACTTGGTTACACAACCTTTAGCCAAAATAACTGTGATCAACCGCTTTCGGTAACCATCAGTGAGTTTCTTACAATGCTCTGCTGGAATTTTAGACCATTCTTCTTTGGCGAACTGCTCCAGGTCTCTGATATTTGAAGGGTGCCTTCTGCCATTTTTACATCTCTCCACAGGTGTTCTATGGGATTCAGGTCTGGACTCATTGCTGGCCACCTAAGAAGTCTCCAGTGCTTTCTCTCAAACCATTTTCTAGTGCTTTTTGAAGTGTGTTTTGGGTCATTATCCTGCTGGAAGACCCATGACCTCTGAGGGAGACCCAGCTTTCTCACACTGGGCCCTACATTATGCTGCAAAATTTGTTTGTAGTCTTCCGACTTCATAATGCCATGCACATGGTCAAGCAATCCAGTGCCAGAGGCAGCAAAGCAACCCCAAAACATGTTTGACTGTAGAGACCATGTTCTTTTCTTTGAATGCCTCTTTTTTTATCCTGTAAACTCTATGTTGATGCCTTTGCCCAAAAAGCTCTACTTTTGTCTCATGTGACCAGAGAACATTCTTCCAAAACATTGTAGGCTTTCTCAGGTAAGTTTTGGCAAACTTCAGCCTGGCTTTTTTATGTCTCGGGGTAAGAAGTGGGGTCTTCCTGGGTATCCTACCATACAGTCCCTTTTCATTCAGACGCCGACGGATAGTATGGGTTGACACTGTTGTACCCTCAGACTGCAGGGCAGCTTGAACTTGTTTGGATGTTAGTCGAGGTTCTTTATCCACCATCCGCACAATCTTGCGTTGAAATCTCTCGTCAATTTTTCTTTTCCGTCCACATCTAGGGAGGTTAGCCACAGTGCCATGGGCTTTAAACTTCTTTATGTCACTGCGCACGGTAGACACAGGAACATTCAAGTCTTTGGAGATGGACTTGTAGCCTTGAGATTGCTCATGCTTCCTCACAATTTGGTTTCTCAAGACCTCAGACAGTTCTTAGGTCTTCTTTCTTTTCTCCATGCTCAATGTGGTACACACAAGGACACAGGACAGAGGTTGAGCAACTTTAATCCATGTCAACTGGCTGCAAGTGTGATTTAGTTATTGCCAACACCTGTTAGGTGCCACAGGTAATTTACAGGTGCTGCTAATTACACAAATTAGAGAAACATCACATGATTTTTCTAACAGTGCCAATACTTTTGTCCACCCTTTTTTATGCTTGGTGTGGAATTATATCCAATTTGGCATTAGGACAATTCTTTTTGTGTTTTTTCATTAAAGACAAATTAAATGAAGATAATAATACCAAATAATTTGTGATTGCAATCATTGCAATCATTTTCAGGAAGACACTGAGTATTATCTGACAGAATTGCAGGGGTTTCAATACTTTTGGTCACAACTGTATATGCAAAAAATTAAATTGACATAGCATGAAAGTGAGATTTAGCAAATATATTTTTGATAATTAAACCCTTTAGGAAGAAGAAGATATCTTTTAGAATGTAAGGAACAATTTTTTTATTGCTGCAGAGCAACCATTGTTTTTTTTGTGCCCACATAGCACCCACATAATGTGCTTTTTTGCAGAAACAGTTGTATGTTTCAAAGTTACCATCTTATAGTTTATATATAAAGTGATAGAAAACTTTCTTTTTTGGGGGTATTGGAAATTTTAATTTTTGTTTATTTGTCTTTTTATTGTGTTCAACCTATTCTGTAATATAAATAATATGTTAATTCTACGTGATAGTATGATTATACCAATATACAGGGCCACTTTGGCTATAAGTTACATGATCATTTCACTTCAGGTGGTGATCTGAGGTGTCTTCTTCAGGAGGGTACTTGGTTGCTTCTCTGAACTGGCTGTCAAAATGGGATCGGAGCAACAAAAGAAATTGGTCTCCTGCTGTCTACATGAATTGTATACATACCTTGGAGCATGCAGCATCTTAATAAAACTGAGATAGGTATACCTTTGAGCAGGGATCATCAAAAAGGATAATGTTTAAAGCAAAACATAGGGCAAAACACATATTACACGCAAGTTGAATATATTTAAAAAGCATTAGGCTTCAAAGTATGAGATTGGTGTGCCCATAGTAAGGTAAAACACCAATACTGAGAAGAAATGCAACACTCACGGTAGGCAAATATAAAGTGCAAATGCTAAATTGTCAACAAAAAAATGCATATGCAAAACCAGGATTAACAAAAAATAGAGCAAGAAGTCAGTTCTGATAAAATTACTGTAAATATATAATCCAAAAGAAAGCTGGTGGCAGTCAAGATTTTAAGCACATAAAAATAGGATAAATAAATTTAAAAACTAATAAAAAGGTGTTATTTCCATACTATACTGTGTCCTTTGCTAATGGTAGTATTTGAAAAGCCATATCCACAAACATTCCAAGTAAATGAAGCTGGGAGTTAATGCCAAGTGGAATTTAGAAAAAGGGAGAGGATCCCGTGCACATTACTACCTACAGTGTGGCTTTCTCAAGGATGAATATTCATGTAAGTAAAAAAATACTACTATATATTTTAAGTAATCATAGTTACTAGTAATTATGGAGCAGAGAGGACAGATCCCAGGAAATGGTGTCTGGAAATGCCACATCCTGATATTGGTAATGATTAGGACTCAATGCCCATGTGTAAATAAGTAATATTCTCAGGTTCATAGAACCTGTGAAGGCCCAGTACAGTGGCAGCTTGTCAAGATGAAAAGGTGCACATGCGTTGAGACACAGTATGGAGATGGCCATGTATGACTCCTTGGTCATCTCCGTACAGTGCCTCAATGCATGTGCACCTGTTCATCTTGCAGTGTAGGAAGAACTTCTTGAGAAGGAGTATTGTATTATTGGCATCTTAGTATGGATTAAAGCCTTAAAATTATTGTTGCTGCAATGTAAAAAAAAAATCTATTTTAGGCTAGGGTCAGACCTGCGTCTGCCCCTAGCTTGGCGTTTCCGACAGAAACTTAGAAATTTTCTGCCTCAGCGCATAGAGTTACCAGCTGCGGTAAGCGTCCATTACCTGCTGGTAACGCTATGCTCTGCTCCATGCAGAAACTAAGTTTCTGCCGGATACGGCAGGCTAGGGCCCAGACTTAAGTCTGACCCTAGCCTTTTTCTATAATACCACTCTTAGGCTAGGGTCACACTTGCGTTGTGGATTAGGGATGGGCAAGTACCGTACTGTTCGGAATCGCTATACCCGCAACGAGTAGGTCTCGGTACTCGCTACTCGTTGCGAGTATAGCAATTCCGAGTACTTTTGCAGTGTATCAATAGATACACTGCAAAAGTCCTTTAAAAGAGAGAAAAGTGGCTGGGAGAGATCTGGCCAATCAGATGCCGCCACGTCATAATGACGTGATCGCTAGCGGCCACCTGATTGGCCAGATGGAAAGGTCCTGAGTGTACCTGAGAGGACCTTTCCATCTGGCCAATCAGGTGGCTGCTAGCGATCACGTGATTGTGACTTGGCGGCATCTGATTGGCCAGATCTCTCCCAGCCATCTGATTGGCTGAGAGAGTGAAAGGTCCTTTAACATGAATGGATGTGCATCGGCCGGTCCAGGTACAGCCGTCGGTTAAGGTGAGTATTCGATTTTTTTTTTTTTAACCACTTTTCCTCTCTTTTACAGGACTTTTGCAGTGTATATATTGATACGCTGCAAATGTACTCGGTACTTGCTACTCCCGAGTAATCCTAATTTACTCGGCGAGTAGCGAGTACCCGAATACCGCTACTATTCGGCGAGTTCCAAATAGTAGTGAGTATACTCGCCCATCCCTATTGTGGATGTGTTTTTTCCATGCGTTTTTCACACTTGTCTTTTATAGCTCAGCACCAAAAATCATCTCATGAGACTTTTTTAGTGCTTTTCTGTTGATTTTCAAAAACGCGTGTGTTTCTTTTAACATGGGGCCCTATGGGAAGCGCATGCAAAAATGCATGGCACTAAATGGTATGCCAAAAACTCAGGCTGCCAAACACATGCTCAAAAACGCAGCCAAGTGTGACCCTAGCCTTATCTGCATTTACTGAAGTTGATGGCAAATGGCTTGCTCACTTCAATAGTATTAAGTGCAAGTAAATAAATATTGAAATCTCGGTATAGGTACAAGATAGTAATCACTGGACACTGGTTCAGATATGTTGCAAGTATAAGTTAATTTTGTTAAGGTGAGTAAAGGGACAGTGGGAATTCTGACATTTCAACCACGCCACAGTGGTCATGTTCACAGAATCGTTGCAAATCAAAATAAAGAAATATATACAATAAGTGATAAATATTTGCAGAGGTTATAAATATATACTGTCATACATACAAAATTTGCAAACAGTATTATTATGTCAGACAATAATCAGAGAAACTTTGAAGAGGTATACTGGAATGTAAAAAGTTCAAAATTGATTAGCGTTTTGAATATCGAGGTAATTTGAAGCAGAAGGAAGCAAAAAACAATTAGATAATGGTAGTTGGAATGTATATGTATATACAGAGAGGAGAAATCCACATATGGCGTACCTGGAGAGTGTAGCGTCTGGGTTAGGGATGGAATTCCAATAGGATAAGAAGTAGTATAAGGAAAAACTGAAAATAATATGGAAAAAGGTGGGGTAATTAAAAGGATTAGAAAGGTATGTTGGATACTGTAGTGGGGAGGGGAGGTTAATGAATGATTACCTGTAGATATTAAAAAGGTTGAGTCTTGTTAGCATATAGATGCCACACATGTATGTAGAAAAGGTAAGGAATTTTATGTTACAGAAACAAAAGAACCAAAGTAAGTAACAGTTAAAGGGAACCTGTCAGGTGGTTTATGCCCCCCAGCTGACACTGACACTGCAGCTTTATAATACCAGTCTAATCATCCCTGTCTGAGCTCATAGTGTAATGTGAAAGATGAAAGAAAAGCATTTATACACTTATCTTTCAGTCCCCACCTTGGAGGAGGGAGACTGTCTGGCAGGATAATAGTTAACTCACTTTTAACTTGGATGGCTAAAGGACCTGTGTGATGTAATGATCATGTGACCATAGTGGGCGGAGCTAAGCCAGCAAACGTATTATGATCTATGAGAACTTAGCTCCGCCTATTGTAGTCACATGGTTGTGACATCACATCAGGTCTCCCAACATGTTCTAGCACAAGGCTGAAATGTTAACTATTAACCTGCCAAACAGTCCCCGTCCTCCAAGCTGGAGACTGACTGCCTCATTACATAAGGAAATGTAAGTGTATAAATGCTTTTTATTCACCTTTCACATTACACTATGAGCTCAGACAGGGATGATTAGACTGGTATTATAAAGCTGCAGCTACAGACAGTGATAAATGGAGGGGCATAAACAGTCTGACAGGTTCCCTTTAAACTCTATAGTGGGGATAGGATGGGATAGGACTACATTGATATGTATATTTAACTTACTGATAAATAGCTGTGTATATTTATAACCTATGTAAATATTGCCACTTATTCTATACTAGATGTGGGCCTGATGCTAACACATCAGGAGGGTTGTTCCATCACGATGGTGGCCGGCTCTGTGGGGCTGGGGTCGAAAGCCTTCTCTTTCTCCTGTGTGGTTTCTCCCCCTCGTGCTCTTTCCCAATGTACGTAAATAAATGTATTTTTAATTAAAAACCTGTTTCTGTTTGATTTTTAATACTAAAGTGTTTAATTTCCAGGTAAAAACTGTTTAGGGCTTCACTGCATTTTCCCTTACCAGCGCAGGCAAAGCAAGTAGCTGCTGGCTTCCAACTCACGCTGCCTGGTGTTACTTTTGCTAGCAGTGAAAAATACAGGGAAGACCTATTTTTTTTAGTTATTTATATAAATAGCAGAAACAAATTGGTGTGGGCTTCACCAAATTTTCTATTGCTAGCCAAGGTAACCCAGACAGCTAGGGCTGGAATTCTCAGCATGGTAAGGCCCATGCATTCTGGGCCCCCACGACAAAGATTGAAGCCAGCAGACGACCCAGAATTAGCACCTCCATGAGAAACGTCAAAATTGGCGGTTACCCCACTCCTCCAGCTGCTGTGCAGTGGTGGCAGACTAGGTAATAATGAAGTGATGTCAGCTTTTTTTGGCAGCTAACGTCAAGCCCTATTGCTAATGTCAGCCATCAGTATGACAGCCGGCCGTTAGCAATAATGTCAGTCAAGATAAAAAAAACACAACATCAGAAGAAATCCATTATTACAAACAAGTTGTTCCCTGAGGAAGGAGCTCGGTACGTGGCTCCGAAACGCGTTGGAAATAAACCTCTACTACCAGTACTCAGACGTCCCAGTGTCGTTGGTGTATGTTCCTCTCTGGCAGCAGCGCGGACATTAAGGTACTTCGTCCAAAATACCTGATTATTACAAACAAAACACACAAAGATGCCTTGGTATCCACTTTATTAGGTCCCACCAAGTTTCTCTCCGACATAATACTGTAATTACTGAAATCTTGCAGTGGGCATGTGTATGCACATGTGTGTGTATGTGCGTGTATGTATGTGCATGTGTGTATGTATGCGCATGTGTGTTTTACATGTATGTACATGTGTGTATATGCATGTAAATGCATATGTGTGTGCATGTACATGTATGTTCATGTGTGCATGTATGTGTGTGTATATGAATATGTGTGTATGTACTGTATGTATGCATGTGTGTGCATATGCGCATGTGCTGTATGTGTTCATACCCACTGCAGCTAGGAAACTCAGTGGTTCTGTTTGTAGCCTGTGTGTGTGTGCAGCGCCCTCTGTAGCCATCAGAGAGCACCCACACTCATTCTCCTACTGCACAAACAGGCTGAAGACAGAGTGAGGGAGTTTCCTAGCTGTAGTGGAAGGAGGTGAGTGCAGTGGTGCAGCGGGAATAATGGGTGGGAGTGTGGGCAACGATGGCGAGCAGCAATGTTGGGTAGTAATGGTAGGCAGTAGGGATGAGTGAGCATGTGTCGGGCCCCTCAGGACCGGATGGTGCCGGGGAAGTTACGGGTGGCTTGGTCCGGACCGTGTCCCTGGCTCGGCAAATAAAGGGGAATATTTACAGGGGAAATGTCACTCGTGACGCCACCCACTTGATGCGGCCAGTGATGGGGGCCACCGCTGCTGCAGAACCTCCGGGGGTGATGGAGTGGCAGCGGAGATGTTATAGTTCCAGTGGGAAGAACTATATCCCCCGGGGCAGTAAGAGTTAAGGGTTGTGGAATTGTCCAGGACACTTACTTTGCAGACGCTGCAGGATCTCTCTTCCTTGCTGGTGCTGACAGGCTTGATGCTCTGCAGGTGGGAATCTGCTGCAACCTGTATGGGAGGAATGGTCTGCAGATAGAGACTGACAAGAGAGGCCAATTCAGGGTTTTCTGTGTCTTTTACTCTCACTTCTTCAAGCAGTTTACAAGTCAGTTGCAGTTCTTACAGTTCAAGCACAGTTCTCAATACATGGGCACATTCTCCCTCTCCGGGTTCCCTTTGCTCTTCAGCCAGGCCTCTCTCTCTGTGACCCCTCACACAGTCTTTAGTGTCCTTTCCGGGCTGTCTACGGTCTCCGTCTGTACGGGTGGTGTGGGGTACGCTGGACAGTATGGCGGTGACTCGGACCCCTGGCGGGCCCTCCTGGTTGTCACTGAGCTGCCTGTCCTTTGGGTTGGGGACCCTAACGTGGAGCTGTGGTCCCCCGTCGTGTTGTTTGGGGATCCGGGTAAACTGCGGTCCCCTCTAGAGCCGACACTCTACTCAGCCCAGCCTCCAGCAGTCCTCAGCACGAGGCTCTACCAGGCTCCTTCTCCCTGTTCCTCTCGGTATCATAGGAGGGACTTCTCTGCCTGCAGTCAGTAGCTTCAGCTGTGTTCTTAGGGCCCGGGTTACACTGTCCCTCTCTGTTCTGTCACACTCCTGGTGGCATCAGCGTCGGACAGGCTTTCTCTCCCCTCTGGCTCACACTGGCTCAGTACGGATTCTGCGCTCCTAGGCCTTGCACTCACAGGACGTGTGTAAGTCTTTCTGTCTTTACATCTCAGCTCACATCGGCCTACTGAACTCCTTCACTCCTCCCCCTCACTATATACTTTCAAGTCACCTGACTTCTGGTGTGCCCAACCCACTCCTCTGATCCACCACCCTCAATCTCATAGAGTTCTAATCTCAGGGCTGGATGTAAACCTCTTCTACACGTGGGTTGTGTGGGCTGTGAGGGTGTTGGTGTGCAACAATGTCCTTCCTGCCTGGCTGCAGTTCCCTTTTGTGGCCTCCTGGACGCAGGGGCGCCACATTCTCCCGGAGTTAAATAGCGCGTCCTCGCGCTGCCCGTCTTGGATCCCCCTGAAAACATTTTTATTTTTCATAACAGTAACATTAACATTAAGGATTCTTGGTTTCTTCCCATCTGGGAGGCACGAGTCTTCAAACGTTACTTTAACTATAAACAGTTACATGGGTATCTACGTCATTACCCTTTCTGGACCTCTACGTGGTCTAATGCTACAACACATTCACTTTCTTTTAAAACACATTATAAAAATTCTTCTTTCAAAGAGTGCAAAATTCTCAAAAACAGTTCAAAAAGCAGCTTCAAAACAGTCATTGGCACTGTCTCTCACGTGCGCAGCTGGTCTTAAAACCAAAGGGGAGCACACTAAGGTGCTCAACTATTTACAAGGGATAGTTTATATCATCTCATCGTTCATGATATCAATGTTCAGCTCAATAAACATATAAAGACAAACAGGGGAATGCTAGCATTCATTCAGGTAAGGGATGGGATCACCAAGGAAAATACTTCATTCACACTTACAAGTCTTCATCTTTTCTTGTTGCAGGACACGGGTCTCACTCCTTCTTCCCCTCAGGCTTGACTTTCCATGGGAGTGTTGGTAATCCTCTTTTCCTGGGGAACATCTCGAGCTCTTGCAACGCTTGTATCAGTAGATAGCTCTCCGGAGTCTGTGTTGCAATATCTGAGGTGCTCTTTACTGTAACCGTTGCTAAGTCTGTGATAGGACCCGGGTTAACGATTGGGTCCGGCTGTACTACAGGATTAGTTTCCTCTAATGCGGGCATATCATCTTCAGACGCATCCAAGCAAAGTCTATGCACTCTTATGCCATACGGGCCTCTTGCTCCTTGGACAATAACATAGGAGACCCATTCTCCAACTTGCACTTCCCTTTCCGGGTGTTTTTCTGGCAAGTGCGATTCAACATCTCTGCGGTTTATGAAAATGTCACCGTATACTCCTTCCTCGCGGGCAAAGGCATATCCATCCTCATGCTTACCTTTCACAATCCTGCCCTCATGTCTCTGGGATCCAGTAATGCTCTTGTCTCGTCTAGCAACAGTTTTTAGATATTGAGTCAGTGCAACTAATTCCCGCTTTCGTTCTTGTCTTTTTAATTCTTCCTGCTCCCATCTCCTACTACATCTTCTCAAGTACACATTCCTTGTGACTATTTCTACGGGGCCTACTTCGCCTTCGGGGTCTCCTACAAAGCCCATCATGTCGTCGCTAGCTTCATCCCGCTCCCACCAGCAACAGAGTTGTTCTCCTCTCACCTCTGTCATCTTAGGCGCTGGTATGAGGGGCTCCGGCAGGGAGAACCACTTTTCCTCCAGGGCTCCGAGCGGGTCAGTCTCTCTCTGGATACTGCACGGTGCAGCGCTAGGCACAGTTAAATCCACAAGGTTTCCTGTACGACATCCACCCTCGCTCCTCAGGCGGTCACGGGTGTCTCCAACCCAGCCGGGTTGTATAGTTAAAGTCTCATAGCTCCGCTGGCAATGATCCACATTGATCTGGACCCGGGTTCGCTGCTCCTGAACACGGGTCATCTGTTGGGGCAACAGTGGCATCACACCCCGCCGGGTGTCTTGGACGTGGGGACGCGCTCCTCCTTCTGCCATCTCTCCACGGTCACACAGGGGCTTTCCTCGGCCGGGTTCCTCCACTAAGTCGTTCTGTGGGCCCTCCGGGATCACGTGTGGTCCTCCGGGTGCAGCACTAATCTTTGCGTCCTCCGCTTCCGTCCTCGTGTCTCTGAATGGCGACTGCTTCTCTTCCGGTTGCTCGCTCCGCCCCCTCCTGATGACGATTTCCTTCTTCATGCCCGCCAGCTTCTTGGTAGGAGGGTCTAGGGGCGGCGGCTCTTCTTTGAGAGTGACAGCTGGCTCTCCCGGAGTTAAGGAGAGCCAGGGCGGGACCTTCTCTTCGTGCCTTGGACCGGGCCGGCCCACGATGGGAATCTTAGGAACGCCTCCCCTGCACATGGCGCTAGTCCCTTATGGCCGCCATTAAGGTCAGTTTTGGCGGGAAAAGTTCTAAACACGTTGTCTAGGCGCACGGGGGCCAATTCTTTTGGACCAGGTAGATCCTGTTCGTGACGCCAGGTTTGTTGGGCCCCTCAGGACGGGGGTACTCGGTACCGGACCGGATGGTGCCGGGGAAGTCACGGGTGGCTTGGTCCGGACCGTGTCCCTGGCTCGGCAAATAAAGGGGAATATTTACAGGGGAAATGTAACTCGTGGCGCCACCCACTTGATGCGGCCAGTGATGGGGGCCGCAGCTGCTGCAGAACCTCCGGGGGTGATGGAGTGGCAGCGGAGATGTTATAGTTCCAGTGGGAAGAACTGTATCCCCCGGGGCAGTAAGAGTTAAGGGTTGTGGAATTGTCCAGGACACTTACTTTGCAGACGCTGCAGGATCTCTCTTCCTTGCTGGTGCTGACAGGCTTGTTGCGCTGCAGGTGGGAATCTGCTGCAACCTGTATGGGAGGAATGGTCTGCAGATAGAGACTGACAAGAGAGGCCAATTCAGGGTTTTCCGTGTCTTTTACTCTCACTTCTTCAAGCAGTTTACAAGTCAGTTGCAGTTCTTACAGTTCAAGCACAGTTCTCAATACATGGGCACATTCTCCCTCTACGGGTTCCCTTTGCTCTGCAGCCAGGCCTCTCTCTCTGTGACCCCTCACACAGTCTTTAGTGTCCTTTCCGGGCTGTCTACGGTCTCCGTCTGTACGGGTGGTGTGGGGTACGCTGGACAGTATGGCGGTGACTCGGACCCCTGGCGGGCCCTCCTGGTTGTCACTGAGCTGCCTGTCCTTTGGGTTGGGGACCCTAACATGGAGCTGTGGTCCCCCGTCGTGTTGTTTGGGGATCCGGGTAAACTGCGGTCCCCTCTAGAGCCGACACTCTACTCAGCCCAGCCTCCAGCAGTCCTCAGCACGAGGCTCTACCAGGCTCCTTCTCCCTGTTCCTCTCGGTATCATAGGAGGGACTTCTCTGCCTGCAGTCAGTAGCTTCAGCTGCGTTCTTAGGGCCCGGGTTACACCGTCCCTCTCTGTTCTGTCACACTCCTGGTGGCATCAGCATCGGACGGGCTTTCTCTCCCCTCTGGCTCACACTGGCTCAGTACAGATTCTGCGCTCCTAGGCCTTGCACTCACAGGACGTGTGTAAGTCTTTCTGTCTTTACATCTCAGCTCACATCGGCCTACTGAACTCCTTCACTCCTCCCCCTCACTATATACTTTCAAGTCACCTGACTTCTGGTGTGCCCAACCCACTCCTCTGATCCACCACCCCTCAATCTCATAGAGTTCTAATCTCAGGGCTGGATGTAAACCTCTTCTACACGTGGGTTGTGTGGGCTGTGAGGGTGTTGGTGTGCAACAATGTCCTTCCTGCCTGGCTGCAGTTCCCTTTTGTGGCCTCCTGGACGCAGGGGCGCCACATATGCTTGTCACTACTCGGTACTCGCACTAATATCTTGGTACTCGGGGTACTCGGTGAGTACTGAGTAATCTCACGATACTCTTGCTATGCTCGGGGTCCACCTTCCTACATGTTGGTGCTCTTTACAGAGCCAGCCCACATGCAGGGATTGGTTGACAGACACTGTAATGCCACAGCCATGTTGGTTGTGGCATTACAGTGATTGGCTGGCTGCACAGCGTCATCAGGTCTTTATAAGACCTGACCGCGCTGTGCTCGTCACTCTGCTCCACAGACAGTCAGTGTAGGGAGAGATGCTGCTGATTGAGGGACAGATTTGTGGCTTTTCAGCTAGTATAGGCGCAGGGCTGACAATCTAATTACCACAACAGTCCTTCTGAGGACTAATAGAGCTGTATACAAGCAGGCAGGGAAGCAGGGTATATAGCAAACTTTGTTGTGCCAGTATACCAGTCTGCATCACATCTGGGGCTGGTGTATAGGCTGGAAATCTCATCCATCATAAAACAGTGCTTTTAGGGATTAATTTAGCTCTCTATAGGCAGGAGTGAGTTGTAGCATAAATTAGGATACACCAAAACACTCTGTATTGTCATCAGCGTTTGTGTCTGACCAGTCCACCTGCTGGCCTTTAACCTCTAATCTCAGTGTCCAGCTAAAAACCAACTCTTGTCTGCATTAATTTAGAATCTTAGTGCGGCAGGAGTAGGTTGTAGGGTAAGTTAGGATATGCCAAAACACTCTGTATTCTCGTCAGCGTTTGTGTCTGACCAGTCCACCTGCTGGGCTTTAATCTCTAATATCAGTGTCCAGCTAAAAACCAACTCTTGTCTGCATTAATTTAGCATCTTAGTGTGGCAGGAGTAGGTTGTAGCATAAATTAGGATACGCCAAAAAACTCTGTATTCTCGTCAGTGTTTGTGTCTGACCAGTCCACCTGCTGGGCTTTAATCTCTAATATCAGTGTCCATCTAAAAACCAACTCTTATCTGCATTAATTTAGCATTTGTGTGCACCAGGAGTGGGTTGTAGTGGAAATTAGTACACGCCAAAACACTCGGTATTCTCGTCAGCATTTGTGTCTGACTGGTACACCTGCTGGGTTTTACTCTCTAATCTCTGTGTCCAGCTAAAAACCAACTCTTGTCTGCATTCATTTTGCATCTTAGTGTGGCAGGAGTGGCTTGTAGCTCCAAGTAGTATACGCCAAAACACGGTATACGCGTCAGCGTTTGTGTCTGACCGTTCCAGCTGCCGGGATTAAACCGCTGTAATCTGTAATCTCAGTGTTCAGCTAAAAACCATTTTTTGGACGTCTTCATTTAGCTGTATAAAGGCAGCACAACACTGAAAATGCACAAGGCCGGTGGCAAGGGACAAGGAACTGGACGTGATGGTGGTGCAGGCAGAGGACGAGAGCGTGTGCAAGCTCGAATTGCGCCACGACAAATGCCCACATCATCTCGCTCGACCTTCCTGTCCCAATTTCTAGGAGACCGCAGCAGTACACCACTATTAAACCAAGACCAGTGTCAACAGGTTGTTAGTTGGATAGCGGATAATGCTTCCAGTCAGTTTGGCACGATCACAAATACCCTGTCTTCCACATGGTCAAGTGTCTGTAGCCGTGAGACTGGACCGCACATTCCACACCATGATCCTCCTTCCTCCCACCATGCCGAGTGTCCTGACCCGGACATAACTGATCCCACACTTGGACACTCTGAAGAGCTGTTCACTTATCCAGTTGAAGTGGGTCATGAGGAGATCGTATGTACCGATGACCAAATGTTTGAGCAGCCACGGTCTCACAAAGGCAACGGTGGGAACGTGTCTCAACAAGAGGTGGATGATGATGAGACACAATTGCCAGAAAGTCAGGAGGAGGACCAGGGTGCGGAAGTGGAAGACGACGTGGTGGATGATCCAGTAACTGACCCAACCTGGCAGGAGGACATGCAGAGCGAGGACAGCAGTGCACAGGGGGAGTTAGGCATAGCATCACAAAATGCCAGAAGAAGCAGGGTGGTGGCCAAAGGCAGAAGGCAGGCAACCGTTCCCCGGAACAACAACACGACAGAAGTTGCCAGTACAACTGTTAGGTCTTCCCAAGTCTGGCTGTTTTTTAAGGTGTCTGCAGATAATTCCAAAAAGGCCATTTGCAACACCTGCCATGCCAGCATCAGCAGGGGTAGCAAAAGTAGTAGCCTGACCACCACCAGCATGATCAGGCACATGTCAGCAAAGCACCCGGCTTTGTAGGATGTACACCAGAATCCAGAAGCAGTGTCTGTGGGTGACACCACTGCGTCTTCCACTGTTGTGCGTGCAAGACAATCCCCTGTCCATACTGCATGCGTAGATGCCTCCTGTCCTTCACCTGTAGTTGCACAAGCAGAAATAGCACCATCATCAACCAAGTCCTTGTTCCAGCGCAGCGTTCAGTTATCCATACATCAATCTTTGGAAGGCAGGCACAAATATGCTGCCAACGCCCCACATGCCACAGTTCTAAATGCACACATTTCACGACTGCTTGTGCTGGAAATGTTGCCTTTTAAGCTGGTGGAGACGGAAGCATTCCGCAACCTGATGTTGGCGGCTGTCCCACGTTACTCGGTCCCCAGCCACTACTATTTCTCCTGGTGTACTGTCCCCGCATTACATAAGCACGAGTCACAAAACATCAGACATGCCCTTAACAACGCAGTTTCAGCCAAAGTCCATCTAATCACGGACATGTGGACATGTGCTTGTGGGCAGGGCCGGTACATCTCGCTGACGGCACACTGGGTTAATATTCTGGAAGCCGGGACCCAGTCTGAGCTTGGGACGGAACACGTCCTTCCGACACTAAGGGTTGCAGGCCCTAACTCAGTCAGGGTTTCACCCACAGTGTACAGCTTCAGAACGTCATGCTCCTCAGCCTCCTCCTCCTCCTCCACTTCACCCTCCACACCAGTCCCAAGCTGGAAGCACTGCAGCACTGCCTCAGCTAAGTGGCAACAGGCTGTGCTGAAGCTAATATGCGTAGGTGACAAACCCCACAATGCTGAGGAGTTGTGGACAACTCTGAAGCAGCTGGCAGATCACTGGCTCACACCGCTGAACCTACAGCCAGGCATGGTCATGTGTGACAATGGCCGGAACCTGGTGGCGGCTCTAAGGCGAGGCGAGCTGACACATGTTCCATGCATGGCCCATGTGCTCAACCTCGTGGTTCAGCGGTTTTTTTAAATCCTACCCGGAGCTGTCGGATCTGCTCGTCAAAGTACACCGCCTGTGTGCCTATTTTAGAAAGTCACCTACTGCTTCTGCCGGCCTTGCCGGCTTTCAGCGGCGTTTGCAGCTTCCGGCTCACAGACTGGTGTGTGATGTCCCAACGCATTGGAATTCCACACTGCACATGTTGGTCAGGATTTGTGAGCAGAAGAGGGCAGTTGTTGAGCACCAGCATCAACTAGGTCGTCGGTATACGGTTCAAACTCCACACATAAGACCTCAGGAGTGGACATGGATGTCTGACATATGTACCGTCCTCCAAAACTTTGAGGACTCCACCAAGATGGTGAGCGGCGATGACGCCATCATTAGTGTCACCATCCCGGTTCTCTGTCTTCTAAAACGCTCTCTGCTCAAAATCAAAGACGATGCATTGCAGGTGGAGCACGATGAGTTGGAGCAAGAAACCGTACTGGGTGATTACACACAGCCCAGCCTCATCTCATTCCAACGTGCATTGGAGGACTATGACGAGGAGGAGGAGAATGAAGAAATAGTGCTACTTTTATGCAGAATTGACGGTAATACATGCATAACTGTCAGACCGTCGGTTCAGCGTAGATGGCCATGAGGACAGGGGAGAGGAGGAGGAGGATGATGATGAGGCCAGCATGGACAGTCATGCTGTTGGTAAGGACCCTGAAGTCTTGCCTGTTAACAGTCTGGCGCACATATCTGACTTTATATTACGCTGCCTGTCTCGTGACCCTCATGTTTTCAGCATCTCGGCGGACACTCATTAATGGTTAGTGACACTTTTAGACCCACGCTATAAGGAGAATTTTATTTCTCTTATTCCCAAGGCGGAGAGGTCTACAAAAATGCTACAGTACCAGAAGGCCATAGTCGCGGAATTAGTAAAAAAAATTCCCTTCTGAAAACACTAGCGGCAGAGATCACTATTCGGTGGACAACCAAGGCGTCCGGCTGAGAGAGGCACAAGTCCAATCCAGCAGAGGTAAGGAAACACTCTGAAATATCTGGGACACTTTTCTCAGCACCTCCCGTACCACAGGCCCTGAAGTTAGGGGTAGTGTCACAAGGACTGCAAAGTTTGCGAAGATGCTCAGGGAGTACCTTGCCGATCGTACAAAAGTTCTCCTAGACTCCTCTGTGCCTTATAATTATTGGGTATCCAAGCTAGACACGTGGCAGGAATTGGATCGCTAAGCCTTGGATGTCCTGGCCTGCCTTGCCGCTAGTGTTTTGTCAGAGCTTGTTTTTAGTGCCGCAGGTGGAATCATTACTTATAAACGCACCCGCCTGTCAACTGAAAATGCTGACAGGCTGACTTTGATCAAGATGAACAAGGGTTGGATTGGGCCTGACTTTACCACACTACCACCAAATGATAGCGAAATTTAAATTTTGTGTCGGTAAATTGCCATGCACCTCCGCACACTCACACATGGGTACACACTTCATGACTTTGGCTACTTGCTATACTGCTCTTCTTTCTCCTTATCCGCCACCATCATATGACCAATGCGACCGTGGTTCATGATGCCACGAAAACATAATTTTTTTACATCATATTTATAATGATGAGGACCCTAACTGTTCAAATGTTAGGCAGTAGTTTCATGTATACCCCCCATGGGTAAATGTTTTAGTCCATGCTAACAGAATGGGCATTACAAGTACAGGAAACCTGCTCCTTTGTAATGGGAACAATATTTAGAGGCTCTCCTCCATGTTTCTTTCCAGGGGCATTGAAGTGCCTCCCAACTTTTGGCAGCCCTGCCTAGGGCAATACTACAAAAGACTTCTTTTAATGGGCATATTATGAAAAGAGGCCCTCATGCACGCCTCTATCCAGGGGCATAAGAGTGCCACACAATTTTTAGCTTCCCTGCCTAGGGCAATACTATAAAAGAACCACTTGCTTAAAATGGGCACATTATTAAAAGAGGCCCCCATGCACGCCTCTATCCAAGGGCATAAGAATGCCACACAATTTTTGGCTTCCCTGCCTAGGGCAATACTACAAAAGACCCACTTCCTTATAATGAGCACAATATTAAAAGAGGCCCTCATGCACGCCTCTATCCAGGGGCATAAGAGTGCCACACAATTTTTGGCTTCCCTGCCTCGGGCAATACTACAAAAGACCCACTTCCTTATAATGGGCACAATATTAAAAGAGGCCCTCATGCACGCCTCTACCCAGGGGCATAAGAGTGCTACACAATTTTTGGCTGCCCTGCCAAAGGGAAATACTATAAAAGACCCACTTCTTTAAAATGGACACATTATTAAAAGAGGCCCTCATGCACACCTCTTTCCAGGGGCATTGGGGTGCCTCCCAATGTTTAGCAGCCCTGCCTAGGGTAGTACTAGAAATGCCCCACTTCCTTATAATGGGCACAATATTTAAAGAGGCCCTCATGCACGTCTGTATCCAGGGGCATTGGGGTGCCTCCCAATTTTTGGCTGCCCTGCCAAAGGGCAATACTACAAAAGACCCACTTCCTTAAAATGGGCACATTATTTAAAAGAGGCCTTCATGTACGTCTCTTACCAGGGGCATGGGAGTGCCACACAATTTTTAAAAAAAAAATCTTTCATGTAATCCAAAAAACTAACATACACCAACTCTGTCTCACAAGTGGGTATGAGTCCTTTATATTTTCTCCATGAAAATCCATTTTGGTTTCATTTTGTGACGTTTTCTTGACTGTCTGTAAAAGTGGCGTAACATTGTTCACAGCAGTGACCTTGGAGTCTGAAATGCTTACAGGGGTCTTCCCCATGCTGTTCCCATGTCATTTCAGCACTGTTCTGATACTTTTGTGACATTTTTAGGGTTTATCCATGCTGCCGGGGTCATGCCAGAAAAATACTCAGGTCTCCCATAGGATAACATTGGGCTCCATGCTCCGGCCGAGTACACGAGTATCTTGGGATGCTCGGCCCGAGCTTCGAGCACCCAAGCATTTTAGTAATCACTCATCTCTACTTAACACCAAAGCTAATAGGCTGTTATGGATGGACTACCTCTCTAAAGAGAAAGAATCTCATGATATCCTCTCCAAAACCCTAGCAGTACGACACTTATTAATTTCAAATCACATGTCATTTCCTAGACAAAACACCAATAGGTCTCATAGCATATATGTTTGATATAAATTTTACAGACCCTTACAATTTATGGTCATCACTACTGAATAAACCGATCTCCCAATTACTATCTGGTAAAATCCCATGCAAAAAAAAAAGAACTGCATGTTACTCACTATATGAAGAAAGTTAGACAATTAACCACACCACCTACTTAATGGCTGTGGATGGAAATATTAACAAAGGTGACTTCCCCAATCCCCAAAATAATCTCAAAAATATATAACAGACTCTAAACAGAATACTTTTCCATTGTCCATACATTAATCATGGGAAGTGGAATTGGGTATGTCGCTTTCCCAGCAGGAAAAAGAAATGGTATGTCTAAGATCACATGGATTTTCCAGATGCATCTTATTACAAGAGATGACTTACAAACTCTTCTCGAGGTGGTATTATACCCCTGAGAAATTATTCCACTTGGGACTCTCTGAGTCTACGTTATGTTTGAGATGCGGGATATCAAGGGGTACCTTGACCCATGTTTTCTGGGCATGCCAAGACTTAAAATGCTTCTGGAAAGGGGTTAATGATACCTTGAAAATCTTTGACTTAACAGCTGTAGAAGTGCTTCTATCACTCTCATCTAATAATTACAAACCTAGAAAACATGGTCTGGCTCCTTTAATGATAGGAGCAGCGAAACATATGATCACCCTTAAATGGAAACAACAACATCCCCCGACGCTAGAGGACTGACGGGCTATAATTTTGGATATATAGATTAGAGGAACTCTCAAGCTGGGAGACCTATTCCCATGACCGCTTTCTCAAAATATGGCAGCCATGGACTGAGAAATATGGGATAAAGTAAAAACTTGATGCCATACTAGATGCCGCGGTGGTCGAGTTCTTTCCTCCTTTCTTCTTCCAGATGCTGGGTTCTCAGGGTGCAGCCAGCTGAAGGGAAGAGATACTGACATACCTGACCACTATGGGAACCTGGTCATGACAATATGCGAAAATACAAAAACCTGCTGGCCAAAATGCTAGACAGATTTATTCGCAACTGGACTTAAATACTACCAAATGTATTACTACACAATTGAAAGATCACAATGCAAAGTCCCTTAAAAAATTGCTTTCCTCAGCAAATTCTACAAACACAAGAATGGGAATTTACCTCCCAACCTTTAGGAAAGATTACTCAATAAAATTCTTTTTAATTAATTAATCTTTATTATATATTTTTAGTATGACAATTTAAAAATCAGAGCATTCCCTCTGGGGGGACACACAAGAATCACCACCATAAGACTGTTCAGTATATAAAAAAATAGTATGTACAGCAACAACCACATAAATCTTGTTCAACAATACTGGGTCAAAGATTTTACAGTATAATCCACCTCATCATATTGTATATATCTCCCATAACCATGTTTACCTGATAGGTACTGATCGGTACATCTAAAAAAGGTCTCAGTTGTTTTACTATCTTATCTTACTGAGAAAACCAAAAATACACTCAGATCAGACCTACACACTCACTGGGTGCCCTAAATAAGTTCTTCCGGGGGGCGTGACGCCCCCCGGAAGAAGCAGGGAAGCGAAACGGCCGTAGGGGAGGAGGGAGCACAAGCACGCATTGACATCTCAGTTTACACAGGTATTAAGCACGACTGCACTTTGTGCCCCATAATTCATTGTCTGGGTTGATGCCTGAAGAAGCAGGGAAGCGAAACGGCCGTAGGGGAGGAGGGAGCACAAGCACGCATTGACATCTCAGTTTACACAGGTATTAAGCACGACTGCACTTTGTGCCCCATAATTCATTGTCTGGGTTGATGCCTAAGGAGATATTGGAACTTATTTAGGCACCCAGTGAGTGTGTAGGTCTGATCTGAGTGTATTTTTGGTTTTCTCAGTAAGATAAGATAGTATACAACTGAGACCTTTTTTAGATGTACCGATCAGTACCTATCAGGTAAACATGGTTATGGGAGATATATACAATATGATGAGGTGGATTATACTGTAAAATCTTTGACCCAGTATTGTTGAACAAGATTTATGTGGTTGTTGCTGTACATACTATTTTTTTATATACTGAACAGTCTTATGGTGGTGATTCTTGTGTGTCCCCCCGGAGGGAATGCTCTGATTTTTAAATTGTCATACTAAAAATATATAATAAAGATTAATTAATTAAAAAGAATTTTATTGAGCAATCTTTCCTAAAGGTTGGGAGGTAAATTCCCATTCTTGTGTTTGTACAAATGAAAGATACCTGTTTTAGTTTACTTTACTTTATTATATTTTATTTTACTTTTTTGATTTTATGTTGATTTCTATTGTTATTTGCTTTCTTACATTGGTTGTTATCAATATTATTGCTCACATGAAACTAATCCTGAACCGTCCCATGGACAATTTTTTAAGTTAAGAGACCTCGCAACTCCGGTCGAGTCTATATGTTAAGAACAATTTCTCTGTTTATTCTGAAAATTTAAATAAAGAATTGAAAAAATTTACTTGAATAAGCCAAAATCCTTCTGGAAAAGAATCTTTGAGACAGATGAAACCAAGATAGAGATTTTTGGTAAAGCACATCATTCAACTACAAAGAAAAGAACACAGTGCATACAGTCAAATATGATAGAAGTTCACAGATATTTTGGGGCTGTCTTGCAATCTTGCTACCAAAGTATTTTGGACCGCAATGTAATGCCCAGTGTCAGAAAGCTGTTTTTGTGTCCTAGGTAGTGGGTCCAATGACCACAAACATATTTCAAAAAGCACCCAGAAGTTGAATGAAATAAATCGCTGATGAGTTCTAAAGTGGCCACAATGAGTCTGGATCTAAATCTCATTAAACACTTGTGAAGAGATCTAAAAATTGATGTTGGGGAAAAAAAACACCCATCAAATAAAAGAGACCTGGAGCAGTTTGCAAAATAATAGAGAAGAGCGAACGTTGCTCAGTGACAGTGTCGCTGCTGTAGTGCCGACGCTACTGATCCGGTGTGCGCTATTTAGATAGCTCCCTAGTGATTCTATTTCTTTCTAGTTAGAGAGATCGATAGTAGGTTTAATAACTCCTTCCTGAAACAGCCCTTTTTAGGGCTTAGTAGCAATGTTTTTGGCATATCCCCAATGGCAGAGTGGTGATTGTGATATCTGTGCAAAACACCTTTTAGTGCCACATCCAGGCAGCAACCACAATTTTTGCCTAGTACCATTTCTTGGCAAATCACCTGTGGTACAGTAGTGCTTGTGAAATCTGTGCAAAAAACACATTTATTGCCACATCCAAGCAGCAAGCATAGCTTTAGCCTAGTAGCATTTCTTGGCAAATTCACTATGGTGCAATGGTGCTTGTGAAATCTGTGCAAAAGAAAAAATATTGGCACATTTATTTCTTGGAAATCTGGTCTGCTGGATTCACAACCCCAGACTTTTTGACCTAGATCAACTGACATGCAAATCTGTTACCATCAAATATGAGTGGTAAAAGCCATGGTTATGGTGGAAAGGGCAATAGGCATGGTGGTAATGGGAAAATGCTTGCTGTCTGTGGGGAAGGTAGTAAAGAAACCAAAAGCTCTGCTCAAAAAACACCGGCTTCTGGGCAAGCAAAAATGCAACTTCTTTTAGTGGACAATCTGGTATCAACCCTTTCTTAGGCAGCAGCATATTGCTACGACATGTAGATGAGGCCCAAAAAGAGCAGCTGCTACAATGGATATCAAGCGCTCCATCAAGTGGCCACTCGTCAACATCAATTTCAAATGCACACACACTGCAATCCTCACAGGTGTCAACCCAATCACATATGTTTCCTCACATGTCACAAGTCTCCAGCCCCCCTGCTTACTGTGGGTCTACACAGATGACCAAGTCTATAGAGCTGTCCAAGCATACTATAGCCTAGGAATCAGAGGTCTGCTCCAAAGCTTCTGTACCAATGCACAAAATCTTTGTGAGTCGATGCAGCGCTGGACAAAGACGGGTCCGAGCATAATGTAGACTGTAATTAGGAATTTTTAACTGTTGGTGGAGACAATGAGGCTGATGATGATGACACTCAGATACCTGAGGCAGACGCTTACATGACTTTGCGGCCAGGGCAGGAAGAGGGTTGCTCTGAGGCCGAGGAGTGTAACAACAAAGAGGGTGATGATGAGGTACTAGATCCCTCTTACTGACAACCCACAGTCAGACAGTGGAGGAGCTCACCAGAGAAGGTGGAAGAGAAGGATTAAGAAGCTGACAAGGTTAGGTTGCGGCTTCCTGGACAGAGACAGAGTGTTGACAGCACATCAACAACTGGCCACAACTCTGCCTCTGTGCAGAAGCTGTGGCAGCTCTGCAGTTTGCATGGGCAGTAAGCCTTACTAGACTGGAACTTTTTCCAGGTCGCAAAGGATGACCCAACTCATGTAATCTGCAAAATATGTAAGCAAAATCTGAGTAGAAGCAAATAAGACAATAATTTGAGGACTTCATGAACTGACCATACAATAGGAAGCTCACTGTGCTAAATTGTGGCTTAGAGGGCCTGGTCAAACATCAAGCACCCCATCTAGGGCATCTGTGGCTTCTTCATCCTGCGTGACTGTGGGAAATGTTGACACACAGACTTTCAGCCGCACAATGCACACCTCTTTAGCTGCAACAACTAGTGAGAATGTCAGTCATCAGCTGTTTTGTAAGTGGATATGCCTCCTGGTGTTGAGCGCTTTCAGACATAGGGAACACCACTTTTTAATAAAGGCAACATAACCTCTACGTGTGCACCTCCTTTGGAGTCCAGTAGTTTGTCTGGTACACCCTACTCCACTCTGTATCAGCACAGCAGTCAGCCCTCAGTCCAGCAGATGTGGTCATGTAAAAGACCATTTCCTTATACCAATGTCAAAGCTAAGAGCTTAAATTGCACCATATCCAAGTTGTTGGCTGCAGAAATGCTGTCTTTCTGCAAGGTGAATATAGAGGGCATTTGGAAGCTCATGGCCATTGCAGTCGCTCAGTACCAGATGCCCATTCACCACTACTTCTCAAGGAAAGCTGTGCCTGTACTCCACCAGCATGTTGCAGGCAATATCACTGCTTCCTTTAAAAACTCTGTGTGTAATAGGGTGCATTTCACCACAGACATGTGAAAGAGTAAGCATGGCCCAGGGAGTTACACGTGAGTGACTGTGCCCTTGGTGACTCTGGTGGTTACAGGGAAAGGCGTTGTTGTACAAGTCTTGCCATTCCTGGTACAAAAATAAAATTTGCCAAATTATCCTGCCATGAAAAGTGACAGATGCATGCAGGAGTATAAAAAGAAGCTTTTAGCAATTTGTGGACTGCTTTTCCACAAAACACCAATGGCATACACAGTGTACATCACAGTTCTATGCTTCCAACCCGGGGAAAACTTCAAGTTGCCGTCATTAGAATAATATTACCAGCAGCATTGCATCTGTTATCAGCAATTTCTGTGAGTCATTTGACATTTTTTTAGGGTACCTTTACACGCCACAACTAGCGGAGATATTTTGGGTGGCGATATTTCTCGCTGGAATTATCGCCGCCAAATTGCCTCCTTATTGCGGCGTGTATTTTGGGAATTTGGCAGCGATAAAACCAATATCGTCTGGTTTCGATTTTACAACACTGCTCTAAAATTGAAACCAGGCGACATTGGTTTTATTGCCGCCAAATTCCTAAAATACATGCCGCAATAAGGAGACAATTTGGCAGTGATAATTCCAGCGAGAAATATCACTGTCAACAATGTCTCCGCTGGTTGTGGCGTGTAAAGGTACCCTTAGACTAACCTTTGCAACATGAGAAGAAAGGACAAGTATGAAACATAGTCGACGCATGGGCGTACCAGGGTCAAAACTAGGGGGGGGCAAGCCATGGTCGTTACCGCCTACTGTGGTACTCTGTCACACTAGCCCGAACGTCATATCCGGCCCGGTGCATTGTGGAGGCTGATCACGTGTTCGGCCGGGCTCCGGCGCATGTCCAGTGCACATATTTAAGCCCCCACAATGCACAGGACCGGATATGACGTTCTGGCCGGGCATCAGAGTACCACAGGAAATGGGAGTTTCAGAAAGAGGTGGAAACAACAGAAGGAATGCTGATGCCCTTTAAAGGGAACCTATACTGGACAACACATGCTCATTACATACACATCATACATGTTTTTGACATAGAGACACAAGCCACACACATACGGTGCCTACAAGTAGTCTTCAACCCCCTGCAGATTTAGGTGGTTTGATAAAATGCAAATAAGTTAGAGCCTTCAAACTGCAAACGAGAGTAGGATTTATTACCAGAAGCATAAATCTTACAAACAAAAAGTTATGTTGCTCAGTTGAATTTTAATACATTTTAAACATAAAAGTGTGGGTCAATTTTTATTCAACCCCTACGTTTAATATTTATGGAATAACCCTTGTTTGCAATTACAGCTAATAATCGTCTTTTATAAGACCTGATCAGGCCGGCACAGGTCTCGGAGTTAGCTTGGCCCACTCCTCCATGCAGATCTTCTCCAAGTTATCTAGATTTTTTGGGTGTCTCATGTGGACTTTAATCTTGAGCTCCTTCCACAAGTTTTCAATTGGGTTAAGGTCAGGAGACTGACTAGGCCACTCCATCACCTTGATTTTTTTCCTCTTGAACCAGGCCTTGGTTTTCTTGGCTGTGTGCTTTGGGTCGTTGTCTTGTTGGAAGATGAAATTACGACCCATCTTAAGATCCTTGATGGAGGAGCGGAGGTTCTTGGCCAAAATCTCCAGGCAGGCTGTGCTATCCATCTTCCCATGGATGCGGACCAGATGGTCAGGCCCCTTGGCAGAGAAACAGCCCCACAGCATGATGCTGCCACCACCATGCTTGACTGTAGGGATGGTATTCTTGGGGTCGTATGCAGTGCCATCCAGTCTCCAAACGTCACGTGTGTGGTTGGCACCAAAGATCTCGATCTTGGTCTCATCAGACCATAGAACCTTGAACCAGTCTGTCTCAGAGTCCTCCAAGTGATCATGAGCAAACTGTAGACGAGCCTTGACATGACGCTTTGAAAGTAAAGGTACCTTACGGGCTCGTCTGGAACGGAGACCATTGCGGTGGAGTACGTTCCTTATGGTATTGACTGAAACCAATTCCCCACTGCCATGAGATCTTCCCGGAGCTCCTTCCTTGTTGTCCTTGGGTTAGCCTTGACTCTTCGGACAAGCCTGGCCTCGGCACGGGAGGAAACTTTCAAAGGCTGTCCAGGCCGTGGAAGGCTAACAGTAGTTCCATAAGCCTTCCACTTCAGGGATGATGCTCCCAACAGTGGAGACAGGTAGGCCCAACTACTTGGAAAGGGTTTTTACCCCTTGCCAGCCTTGTGACCCTCCACGATCTTGTCTCTGATGGCCTTGGAATGCTCCTTTGTCTTTCCCATGTTGACCATGTATGAGTGCTGTTTCACAAGTTTGGGGAGGGTCTTAAATAGTCAGAAAAGGCTGGCAAAAGAGATAATTAATCCACACATATGAAGCTCATTGTTTTTGTGCCTGAACTACTTCTTAATACTTTAGGGGGACCAAACAGAATGCTGGTGGTTTGAGGGGTTGAATAATAAATGACCCTCTGAATTAACTTTTAACGCTTTAAAAAAAAAAAAAAAATTTAAAAATCTTTTTGGCTGCAGTGCATTTCCCACTTCCAGGCTGATCTACAGTCCAAATGTCACAATGCCAAGTTAATTCCCATGTGTCAACCAGCTAAATCTGCAGGGGGTTGAAGACTACTTGTAGGCACTGTATACACAGACAAAAGCCAAACACACACAGAGACACAAGCCACATACACACACAGACAGACAAAAGCCACACACAGGCAAGCCACAAGCTACACACATAGACACAAGCCACACACACACACAGACAAAAGCCACCACGACACAGTGCCACACACAGACACAAGCCACACACACACAGAAAAAAGCCACACACACGCCACACACAGATACAAGCCACACACAACAAGCACACACAGCAAGCCACACACACAGAGACACAAGCCACACACACAAGCCACACATACAGAGACACACACAGAGACACAAGCCATACACACAACCCACACATAAGCCACGCATACACACAGACACACAAGCAACACACAGACAAATGCCACACATACAGGCACATACTCAGGCCACAGACACAAGCCACAGACACAGAGACACAAGCCACACACAGAGATGGAAGCCACATATAGAGACACACGTCACACATACAGAGATACAAGCTCACAGACACAGATACAAGCAAGACACAAGCCACAGAGACAGAGACACAAACCACAGACACAGAGACACATTCCACACACACATAGAAACAAGCAACACACACAGACACAAGCCACACACAGACACAAGCCACACACAGACACAAGCCACACACACAGAGACACAACCAAGACACACAGAAACAAGCCACATACAGACACAAGCCACATACAGACACAAGCCACACACAGACACAAGCCACACACAGAGGCACAATTCCACACACAGACACAAGCCACACAGAGACACATGCCGCACACACAGACACATGTCACACACACAGGCTACAAAGATACAAGCCACACACACACACCAACAGAAGCCACACACAGACACAGACACAAGCCACACACAGACACAAGCCACACAAGCCACACACATACAGACACACACACACACAAGCCACACACATACATTGGGCGGGAAACATCTTGAGTAAAGGTCTTGCCTGGGTGGGAGGTATATGCCCGCAGTTCCCCTCCATATAGAAAGTCTTCAGGTAAGGTGGGCAGCAGCAGAGCCCCAAGGGGGTCAGCGGGATGTGGGGACTGACCTGTTCCTGTCGGTGCTGGAGATGGAGCCTTCTCAGAGCACGCTCGTGTCTGCCGCTGTGCGGAGGTCTCCAGTGGTGCCTCTCCAGCATTTTCCATGCTGGATGCTGGCTCAGATTGGGGCCCTCTACCTCCGCCATCCAGGGGGATACAGGGGAGATCGCAAGGTCGGTAGCAGGACCTGATCCCACTAGCCCTCACCACTATGAAGGAGCTGCAGGAGAATAGCACTGGCCAATCAGCTCTTCTATCAGGCTGATGTGAGAGTGTTCATTTGCCAGTGTTCTCCTCTTGCAGGACACGCCTCCTCCCTGAGTTGTTGAACCTGGAGGGTAAAAGCCACTGCACGGCCAATAATCATTGATGCACCTTCCCCCAGTAAGCGGCACCAGCCGGCATCTAATAAAACGGCCCTCCGGCGTCCTGATAGATAAGCGCATATGGCTGTCCAGCAACAGTGTAGATCACATAAGGTTTATCAAGATGAACATTTCACGGATCACTAAGTACTTTTTCACTCCAGTGTCAGAATGGGAACACTAGGCGCTGGTTTGCTTTTTAGTGTGCTGCATTATTCTCCACATTACAATATTTCTACTCTGGGGCAATTTGTGCCACTTTAGTAGTGGCTGTGCATAATTTTTTGAAAAGTAGGGTATCTTGTTAAGGTCTCTTTACTGTGTAGTACATTCCTTCAGCAGGGCTCTTTGAGTGCAATACCTGCTCGTTACACTTGTGCACCACTTCCTAAATAAACAACCTTGAAATGCAGGCCTCCAGCCTTGCTGCTTGTATGGCCCAATACAAAATGTTTTAATGGATACATACCACTTTGCTGTGGTGTGATCCTAATTTTTGGAAAAGTGGAGACTCTTGTTAGGGTCTCTCTGCAGTGTGGTGCATTGCTTGAGCAGGGCTTTCTGAGTGACATGCCTACTCCTTTTTGTAAGGTAAAATATATGCTTGTACCTGTTAGTCAGTACATAAACAAATATTAAAATCTGAGAGTCCTCAGTGGTTGATATCTTTTAATGGCTAACTGAAAAGATGGTAACAAATAGCAAGCTTTCGAGACAACTCAGGTTTCTTCAGGTCTCAGAAACCTGAATTGTCTCGAAAGCTTGCTATTTGTTACTATCTTTTCAGTTAGCTATTAAAATGTATCAACCACTGAACACTTTCATGCCTACTCCTGTAACTAAACCTCCTTTTACTCGTCTTTTAACTTAAAGTAGAAAACTGCTGCCACTTTCCCCCTGTGACTCATCCATCTGTCAATTCAAACTGATTTTAACCCATCTATGAAATGTAAGTAAATGTGATCCACTTCCTATTTTGAACTGATTTTGAAGAGTGTGCAGGAAGGCAGAGACCGTGTGTCATGCACCCATGCTACACCATTACATTTTTTTTTACACTAGGCCGATTGTTGTCCATCTTTCCTGGTGTCTGGCACTAATATGAGTAGTTTGTCAGCTTTTTGACACCTTTGAAGGTGTTTTCTATGTGTTTCATGTTGCTTGCCATTGATTTCAATGGGTATCAGAAAATTTGGTGAACTTTTCAATGAACAATTCGGCGACACCCCATATTTGGTGAAACAAACCTGAATTCGAACACTCGGGTGTTTGTTTTTCTCTACCAATGAAGAGTGGTCCAAAATTACAGCTGAGGTGTAAGAAGCTTGTTAATTCGTCGAGTAACGAGTATCGTGGATGCCGTACTATTTATGCATACTATACATGCGAGTAACGAGTATAATTGCTCATCACTACCATTTTGACCTACGACTTCATAAATGTACCTTAACACCTGAGCCTAACATGTTGGATACATTTTTTATTATTGTCACACACTATTTGTCACTATAGCATATTAATTGTAGCTACTATTTCAGGTAGTAGGTTTGGAAGGATATGTCCTTTGATTTTCACTTTATTTCATTACATACAACTAAAATACCCAGCTTTATATCAGTAAAACCTGTGATGAAACAATATACTAGTATTGCAAACAAAATGTTATTTTAATTAATTCCCTATTTCTGCATTTAAGATACAGCAATTGAAAGATTTCCCATAAGTATGTAACTTGTACAAAGAACATCAGCAGATTTTCTTAATGTTTTACCAACAGCACATCACTACAGTATTTAGCACATACCCAAGAAATTGGCTAGATAAAGGGCATGCAGACTCATGCAGATATTCAATTAAGATGCAAATAGAGTTAAACCTCTTAAAACTTTTCGTTTACAGTGAAAATGAATGGCAATGGAGTATCATAGTAACTTTGGTATGGAAGTTACTGGTTTTTAATAATCACACTGTTTTCATTAAATATGATATATTTTACAATTTCTTGCCTCTACTTAATCAATGTGATGGAATTATAATTTTGTTTTCACTAACTGTGATTTACTTAGAGAAGCATGATTTATTGCAAGTGGAATTTGTTTAGTTAATGGAACATTTTAATTTACTGTGCATGATAGAAGGCAATATAAAATTACTTTGAATATCTGGATTGCATTACTGTTGACGACTGGCCAGGCTATTAAATCACACAAGAATTAGCAGACTAAGCACTTTTATACCAGGTATATCATTGAATGGAAGAACTACAACAATATCTGTTAAATTCCATGCTAATATGAGAAGTTTTGAACTTGGCTGTAAATGGATGTAAATGAGCACTTTTTACTCAATATTTAGTGAAACAAATCAACTTAAGAACATTCTATAATATAAACTACAACTAGGGATGAGAGAATACTCGTTACTATTCGCTACTCGCAGAGTAATACGCGTATTCGGGATACTTGATACTCGCAGTTTTACTTCTGTTACTCGGCGAGTCCAATGTAAGTCAATGGGATATGCCATTAATATGCTGCTGGACCCAAAAAAGGAGTCTGGGGGCTGAGGAAAAGGTTGAAATGGGTGCATGATTATTTAAACAATCACTCAGCTGATGCACGCTTCCCAGCCCGATCCTAACCTTTTACCCTCTATAGCCTTTGTGTTGCACTGTGCTGTCTTTTCCTGGCTGCAGAATGAATGAATGAATGAATGAATGAATAAATCAGCTTGTTTTGACAGAATTACCAATTTATTGGTCTTCTATCATTTACTGTATGACCACATGAAAATTCATCTTTCATTTAATGTTGTTTGTGTGTCATAAACCATTTGCCATTAAGCGCTATGAAGAAATTACTTAAGTTTGGTGCATTTAGTAAACAGATATTAAAGTCAAACAATATGATCGAACTGCTGAACTTGATAGACCTAGGTGTTTCTTCAACCTATTAGAATGATACAAAAAATTACCTGGCGAATGTATGTATACTGTAATATTTCCTTAATTGGGCCCCTCTTGATCAAAATCATTATGCATACAAAAAAACATAGAATATGGTTTATGCCCATCATAGATGCAAAATAAGAGTCTGTATTGCTCATCTCATATATAAGATATAACCTTTAATGTTTTATGTATAAAAACACATACAGTAGATATAATCCATACAGGTCCATATAGGGATCTTTTTCAACATCACAAAGATTTTTTATATCAGATATTTAAAGTGAACCAGGATGTGCAAAAATTGAGCAAGACCTCAAGGGAACTTCCCTTTATGAGGGGTATATATAACCAGCAATCCTATGTTATGATTGATTGAGAGCTAGAGGCTGTCAGGGGGTTCCTCTGTTGTTTTGAGGAATTATCCTTAATTTCTAACCCTATGTGGTTAATACCATACAGTGCTGTGCAAATTAATTGGGACAAAGCATTTCTTAAGTAAAATCGTAAGTTGGGGTTACCAGTCAGTGATTCAAACCAGTTTTAACTGCTTTGAACAGGTGTGAGTGTACAACCTTGAGTAACAAAATGTGGTTTCACTGGTTTTAGTCAGTAAATAGTTGCCCCATCACCTTCAGTTGAGAGCTTGTTTCTGTGAGGAGTGGTTTAGTGTACTTTTTCTCTCAGTGTGTTTCGTGGCTGTGTGGCACCCCAGGGTCAATGTGCCACAGTGTCATCACTGTCCCCCGGGTAGTGGTGTCACCAGAGAGCAGCAAAGGGTATTCTCATCAGGCAACACACACACAACACCAACACCGCCAATCCAGAAAGGGTACTTGTATCTTGTAGTGTGTAGTGTGCAGCGGATTATATGTATATAGTAATGTTTTTTCTCTTGCTAGCACCTACACTGGGAGGTGTGCTCGTCATTTTCTTAATGTTAATCCAGAAAGGGAGACCTAGCCCGGGTTCAGACTGAGCTCCCCTATATATTCTGGTCTGAGGAGGTGGAAGTTAGTTCAGCTCCTGAGAGGGCTGTGAAGAGTTCAGTTCCTGGGAGGAGTGTGATACAGACCTGGGTGTAAAAGGAGCTGTGCTAAGCTCATCCCAAGGTCCACTGACTAACACCAGGCTTAAAGCTAGGGTCTGAGGAATGGAGAGGAAGAAACACACCTGGAGGTTGAGCAGCACTGTGCTCTCCCCAAAGAACAAACGTATAGAATGGACACCAGAGTCCGAGACTGTGCAGGGTCACACATCCCAGCAGTCAATATCAGAAGGTGGGGGTGAAAGAGATAGTTTGTTAGTTCTTCCTTTGTTCAATAAACTCCATAGACTGTGTCTTCAGAACCAAAAGCGGGTTTTATTCCGGCAGGAAATCATACAGAGATATATGGAAAGGCAATATGACAGGTTTCAGAATGGCAGGAGGCACGCGTGGCACACAGGATGGAAAAGTGTCGCCCCGCCTGTCTAAGGCAGAGGATTTTTATACAATTTTCTGCCATTGGGTAACGTTAGTGGCCATTATTTTCAATGGATACATAATGACCTCATCCTGACAAAGGCAATACTTACATTTCACGTAAAATATAGGTTGACATGAAAAAGATACACTAATTTCATTACTAACTACATACTACACTTAAGTTTATCCATACAAATCTCATAATAGCCTTTTTGGGACCAAGCACAAATCACAACTTATTGACATTAATTAGCTCTGTTCTTGATTATATGAAACGTCATATGGCCTTGAGGGATACACTACACCGTAGAAATATCGAGAAATACTTGAAAAAAGGAGTATATAGTGAATTGGTTAACTATTATCAAGATGAGTTTTTGATATATGCTCGGACCAAACCTAATTAGCTCCATGCCTGTTTTTCTTCTAGAGCTTGATCTCTTTTATTACCTGAGACTTATAGCAAAAGTTCAGTAGTTCTATTTTCCAAGCTCACACTAAAACTTTAGACAAGACAATATGTCTGACGAAGGCCTTGGTACTTATGGCTTCAGTCTAACTATTGACCATTCTCTAACAAATCCCCCTGTTGTACTTATGGTAATTTGATAATTTACCCAAAGTACAAATTGGCATATGAGTCTAGTCCTAGTTCTCATATATAGTATTGAGGGAATGCATAATTTCGTGCACTCCCTGGTCAGTAGGAGTGTTGGGAGGGACTGAAGGTACCCTTGAAAGAAGGGCCCTAACAATAGGTGTACTACCTACGAGTGAGCGTGGTCTGGCAGTAGGTACCCTACCCGCACCATGTCTCTGGTATGGTCTGATAAAAGTGGTACTATGTGTTATTACACGGGCCTGAAAGTTATGTAGTTCCTCAACATGAGCCAAATTCTTTTTGAAAAACTTTTAAACTTTTAGGTTATTACCTATTAAACACATATAGGAAAAAACAAACAAAGTAGCCAAAAAAAATCTACAGCAAATATCACCAACGTAAGAGTTCTTAAATATTAATGAGTCCCGTTACAATCTTTCTAAAATTCAAAAAATTCAAACATTTTCTTTGTTCCATGGCTCCTAAGGTCCTATTGACATTTCAGGTGTGGGCAAACAGTCCTAAAAAGAAGCAAAAAACACAAGAAAACAAAAGAATTGTCACAGAAGTGAAAAAATCTAAAGTGTCCGAGTCCCAAGTCCCACAACAGTCTCTGAGTCCTTTGATCCGTGGCTCTCGATCTTGTTCTGTTCCCTCGGAGCTTTCACGGTCTTCCCCCTCGATCACACTGTCCGGGTCCCACTGGATGGTGTGAGATGTCATCTCCAGGGAAACAGGCGGATTCATGGATCCCGATCCAATAGGGGACCTGAAAAATAAAATAAAAGCGCAGTATCAATTCTCACCAGCATCACTAGGATTCTCAACTGGCAGTATAACAAGCTTACATTGATCAATGTGAACAATTTTAACACATTTGTCTCTTGGCTTGCTAATCCTTAGCACTCCCAAAACAGTTGGGCCTATCACCTGTGTGATAACAAATGGGCCTTTGTAATTGGAATCTCACGGTCCTTTTTTTTCCTAAGATTCTTAACCATGAGCTAAGCTCCCACAACAAATTTGGCTCTACACAACTGTACTACAGCTTGCTGCGGGCTGGGCAGCACAATGTCACTAGGCAACAAGACAGGCATCTGTCTTCCTGTCATCAGCTCAAAAGGAGAAATTCCTGTTGACTTTGAGGCTACGGCTCTGAGAATTCAACACCCCAAGCTTTGCCTGTAAGCAGTGTTTTTAAGGTTACATGGGGGGTCTGCAGAATCAAGGGTGAAAAGCCAATTAAAGTGCATGTTTTAAATTTTCAAAAGCCTGCAGGGCGTCTCCCTCTATTGTGATCGTGGTAAACTTATTTTCAATACCTTTTAGGAGATCATACAAAGGTTTAGCAAGGCAAGCAAAATCCTCAATAAATTCTCTGGAAAAATTCACAAGACCCAGAAACTTCCTGAGCTCTGTGATATTATTTGGCAAAGATACAGTCTGAATCGCCTTTATCTATCTTGCATTGGTCTCTTCCGTCTTTTGAAACTAACACTCCTAAATATTTGACCTCTGGTTTCATCAGCTGTACTCTGTCCCGACTCACATTTAATATTGAGTTGCACAATGCATCACAAATATTGAACTAAATCTCTTTGTGTTCAGTTTCATCAACAATTTAAGTCCATAAATTTTAAATAAAAAAATCATTGACACATTGCAGGACTCTTTGTCTCCGCACCCCTGGGGTTCCAATACCTGTGCCAACACCTGATGGAAATAAATTGGACTAGAATAAAACCCTTGGGGCAAGCGTGTGAACAGGTACTGGACATTTTCAAAGGTAAATGCAAAACGGAGAGCCGACTCAGGTGTAATAGGTATGGAGAAAAAGCCCACAAGAGAAAAAAACCTGACATTCACTCCTCAGCAGTGACATCACTTCAGGAATTGAAGCTACAAGATGTGCTGCTGAGGGGGTGTATTTGTTTACAAGTCTTAAATCCATGACCATGCGATAGCTACCATCCTCTTTTTTTACAGGCAGGATTGGGCTATTGCACGGGGAGCTGCCTCGTACAATCATGCCCTCTTGTTCCAATTCACTGACAGCAATCCTTATGTAAGGAATTGCCTCCTCAGGAATACGGTATTGGCACTGAAAGGGTGGTAGACGGTCGCTGTCAATCTTAATTAAAATTTACATCAGTCCGCAATCTGTACGTTTTGAAACCCATAAATGAGGAAAAGATTGCATCAATTCATGTTTCAAAGCAGTGTCTGCAACATTTATCTCAGGCATGTCATCATCATCAACTGAGCACAAACTAGCAATGGTTAATTTATGACTGTGACATTTTCAACTCTGCAGCATCCATAATAACTGAACAAACAGTAGCTCCTTTGTCACAAAACCTTGTTACACAAATCAACAATGATACCCATGGCTGACAACATATTTGACCCATTAATGGAGTACTTCAATTGCGGACTGATCCAAAATTCACACCGAATGCCTCTGCACTTCGATGTCCCCATGTCCTGAAATCTCAGGTTTACTGGACAACTCCTCCTCGCCTGTATACAGGAGCCCTCAAATCCCACTAAAGTTGTGGTATCTGGCAGCCCGGGGGGTAGCTGCAATTTGTGTCCTGTTACTGAAACAGAGGCTCCTGTATCAATTAAAAAATCTTCCCAATTTTTGGTACCCTCTATTCTCCTCTGACATAAGGTCAGTCCATTTTTGGCCCAGGGATAATTTAGCCAAGAGGCACAGGGGAACAGGGGGGTTCAAAGCATCAATCAGTACCGGCAGTAGGAAGCCCAAAAAATCCACCAACCTCACCAGAGGCAATTCTACAGCCCACTGCTGTCACCTCCGAGCCAGACAGATCGCATGAAAGAGCCATTTCCTCGTCCCCCAGCTCCTGAATCAGTGGAGCATAAGGGTGAGAGGAATTCTTCCCCGGAGGGGGTGAGCTCTCCTCACAGCATGATCTGTCTGCTGGGATGGACAAGGGTCGCATAATTGGGTGACGGGGCAAAAGGCTCCCGTAAAACAGGGTTAACTATCTGAGGGCCATTGTACTGCTGGCACGGTTTGGGGCCATTAACCGCTGGCTGTCCAGGGTTCTTAACAGCAGGATATGGAGCACTGGCTCCCTCATACGGATCTCGGGACATTGTAGAGGTAGGCTGCTGCTGCACCTGTGGATCATCCCTGGGAGCTAAATGGGAACACTTACATCTAAGATGCCCTGATTGCCCACAAGGATAACATACAAGAGGACCCATGGAGTTCCGAGGGGCTTCTGCCGACTGGGACCAGCCCGCTTTCGACAGTTGAACATAACCCCAGGATATCTGGTCTCCTGTCCACAGCAGATGCCATCCAGGCAGGGCGATATGCAAAAACATTTGTATCAATCGCCCTTAGTCTAGGATGGCATTTTCCCTAACAATGGTTACCAATGCCCTAATTTTGTCCTCCACAAATTTAGCATTATGTAAAATCCCTAACTTGCAAAACCTTTCCAAGGATTCACCTTTCCAAAGATTCTCTACAATCTATTCCATCAGATCATAATCATCTTTCTGATCTATTCTATCAAAAAATACTTATCAAACATTACACACCAGGCAGCCCATCTTCTAATTCTAAGATAATTTCCTTTCCTGATTCTAAAGGATTCTAACAACCATGGATGGATTTTCTTCCTCCTTCCTGTCTCCCTGCAGCCGCTGTATCTCATACCCCTCCCTTTGTGATACTACTACTTCTGTCATTGTATCAGTAGCTGCTTGTTCTCTCCATACACTGCTCCACTGCCCCTCCCTGTGTAACCACATTAACTTTCTGTCTTTGAAGCTGTCTATCACTAGCCTGATCTGAGCTATAACTAACTTACACAAAGCCGCTATTCGGCTGCCCTTTTTGCTAATAATTTCTTCTTGTCAAGATGTCTACTTTCTTCTGTGAACTGCTGCATACAATTTAACCAAGTGGTTCAGCATTAACCCCTTCTAGCTATGGGGTTTCAGTGTGCTTGCCAGTCTGCTCCCTCAGCCAATAAATAGTGGTGGGAGCACAAGGACGACTTTATAAATTGCCTTAATAACAACTATTGCGCAAAGGCCAGCAAAAGTTAAATACTCACACCTCCATTATGAAAGACAAGTGACGGCTTTGGTCAACCAGGAGAGGTGTAGCCATATGTTCAGCCTCACTCGTTACGTTGCCAAGCGTCTCCTTCTCCGTCTTTATCATCCTCGGCGTTAATCTGCACGTCCTTGTTTAACTCACGTAGAGGCACTTAGTCTTAGTTACTCAGGGTAGACAGGAGCGCAAATGAGAGATTCTCAATGGCTGATTTGCTTAATGCAATTTCACGTAGTGCACCACGCTTTCAGAAGAGAAAAAAAAAAGTCTATTCCTCACCCTCGCACCCCTTTGGTTCACAGCTTGACTTCCAGGAATCTTCTAGGTTCTTCAGAAAGGATGTAGGGTCTTCTCCCCACTTTCGACCGGGCTGAAGCTCACCATTTGAAAGAGATAGTTCGTCAATTCTTCCTTTGTTCGATAAAACGATAAAACTTCATAGACTGCGTCTTCAGAACCAAAAGCGGGTTTTATTCGGGCAGGAAATCATACAGAGATATATGGAAAGGCAATATGACAGGTTTCAGAATGGCAGGCACGCGTGGCACACAGGATGGAAAATTGTCGCCCCGCCTGTCTAAGGCAGAGGATTTTTATACAATTTTCTGCCATTGGGTAACGTTAGTGGCCATTATTTTCAATGGATACATAATGACCTCATCCTGACAAAGGCAATACTTACATTTCACGTAGAATATAGGTTGACATGAAAAAGACACACTAATTTCATTACTAACTACATACTACACTTAAGTTTATCCATACAAATTATCTCATAATAGCCTTTTTGGGACCAAGCACAAATCACAACTTATTGACATTAATTAGCTCTGTTCTTGATTATATGAAACGTCATATGGCCTTGAGGGATACACTACACCGTAGAAATATCGAGAAATACTTGAAAAAGGAGTATATAGTGAATTGGTTAACTATTATCATGATGAGCTTTTGATATATGCTCGAACCAAACCTAATTAGCTCCATGCCTGTTTTTCTTCTAGAGCTTGATCTCTTTTATTACCTGAGACTTATAACAAAAGTTCTATTTTCCAAGCTCACACTAAAACTTTACACAAGACAATATGGCTGACGAAGGCCTTGGTACTTATGGCTTCCGTCTAACTATTGACCATTCTCTAACAGGGGTTCCAGATTCCCAGCCACACTGTACCAAAAACACAGCAACACATAGACTCCAGCAACACTGACACTCAGGTGCAGGCTAAAGAAAGTGAAGGACTTGAGTTGCCTGTTATACTGGTACTCCGCAGAAAGAGACAGGGCCAGCAGCCTAGCTTATGCAACTGCAGGAGCCAAATTACAAGCGCAGCAAGAGAGCCAAAAGACCCGGCCGGGTGAGAATAACCCCAAGTTGCCCTCCAGACTCCATGGACAGCTTTTACCATCTGCTCTAGTAAAAGGGACTGAGAAAACTACAACAGTGAGTCTGCCTGTTAATTGCGCCTGTTGCCTATAATCCACAGCAGAGACTTCCATCTGCAGACCTGCCGACTATCAGGACAACAAGCACTGCTGGAGAAGCTGCAGCGACAAAGTAAGTGAACTGCATCAAACACAATCCCTCACCAGGATTATCCATTACTACTACACTTGCCCTGGGGACCCTCAACCCTATCCGAGGAGGGCTTACCATCCACTCTGCCCCAAGTGACTGTCCCCAGCAGGAATACGGCAGCAGTGGTTCTACTAACCACATACCCTGGGTGGCATCATGACAAATCTCCCTGTAAATACTCCCTTTAGTTGCCGCATCTGGGACGACAGTACCTGGCACCCTGAGATCCCCCATGAGACAGTATAGACCCGATCTCGAGTACCCTGGTCCCTAGTGTGTGACACCTGTAAATATGGATGTTACGAAAGAGGTCTAGAATTATTACTCTTAATGAACATGCAAGTCTGACTGTAAGAGAAATCGCTTCCACCGTTGGTACTGGAAAATCTACCGTTTCAAGAATAATTCACACACACAATGAAACTGAATCCTTTTCTCCAAAACGAAAAGGGAAATGTGGAAGAAAAAGGAAAACAACACCAAGGACTGATAAAACACTTATCAGAAATAGTAAAACTAATGCAAGAAAAACAAGTAAAGACTTGCTTTGTGCCAATTAATTTGCACAGCACTGTAGATCTACACTACGATTTATACTTGGATGCTTAGTCTACTATGATACTGGTGCCAACCCAGTCACACTACAGCTCCCATCCAATTTGTCAATAGTGGTCTGTCACACAACTCTCCTAATGGATATTCCCCTCTAAGGTATATAGTTATCCCCCTTCTCTGGTCAACCCACAGAATCAATTTGTAATTACTCACACATTGAAATGTTGGAAAAGTGCTCCGGTCAAGAGGAAACCCCAGACGTGTTTTGCCTACTTGCTTCCTCAGGGGGAAGTCTACTGGACCTGTCCCCCATACCTCCATTTAAACCCCCAGGTCTGCAATCACTTAGTGAGTCAGCGTCCCTTGCGGCATGCATGGCACGGCTCCTCCCTCGCATCGCCACTGGACTATCCCCGGCTGAGTGGTGAGTATAAACATGTGACCCTCCTCGGCCAGTAAGGATGTTTTAGATGATGCAGAGGAGGATACCTGTTCCACACATACATACAACGCTGGCCATGTCGGCGGAAGTACTCCCAACACCATTCTGCATAATGGCTGGTAGCGATAACATTATTTCTATATAAGAACCCATAATGGATAACGTAACCTATCCATTGCCCCATTCTAAAGAACAATACCCACAGACCTGTCTAGAATGCAAAAATGATATGACAGAAGAAAGGTATTCTGTCTAGGTAGTATAAAAACAAGGCTATATATCATTCAGTATATGATTATATACTAATACCAATGTTCTATTATCAGCAGTCACAAAGATACATTGCCACATTGCACCCATAATAATCACATTATTACCACCAATATATACATTTAGCAATCCACAAAGTTATGCGATATGTTGTCTCCAGATGAAATCATCAATCTGGGGTATTTAACAGCCCATTCCAGTAATGGTTCAGGTTTTTAAAATTGTTTCTCTTCTGCGTCAAACCAACATATCCAAAATTGCACAATGGCAAATGGCAAAAGCTGAATGATGGCTTCAAGCATGGAATAGCTTGCTTTTTGTTAGGTCTGGTGGTTCCATACCTGAGCAGGCCCCTTGCACTTCTGGGCATACTCCAGCTCTCCATTAAGTCAGCGTCACCCCTCACTGGCTATAAGGGGTGGTGTGTCCCATCCAGAGGGTGGAGTTTGTGCAGGTGCTCGCTCTGACCATGTATTATACTCTGGGAGATTTAATTCCAGTTTTGCTGGGAGGCGGAACACTGTCAACAAGACGTAACCTCAAAAAGTGGACCCACAGTTTGTTACTTAATTGTTCCTATCTTTCTAATGAGTGTGGCAATAACCTGCATGTAGACAAAAAGTTCTGTTTGGACAAGTGGGAGAGCTCGGAAAAGTATGAGTAATATTTTAATCGAAGAAAGCAAATTTGGCTAAAATAGATTGTGGGCCCAATGTCACTTTTAAAAGCCTCTGAGGTACCAAATGTCGGAAAAACCCACAAGCGACCTAATTTTGGAATTTTTTGGAACCATTTTGATGAACATAATATTTTTTGTTTCTTTTTATTCACATTTTTGAGATGAAGAATAAGCCAGGAGCATCAATTCACATTTTTTTATAACCTTTTTTTTTTCAGGTTTCAGCTCACTCTGCTGTAAACATTTTAACACCGATTTATTCTTCTGGTCAGTATGGTTATTCAATACTAAACTTATATAGTTTTTTTAATTTTTAATGTTTTTCTACTTTTATACATTCAAAATAAAATTTTATAAACATTTCTTTGTTTTTGCAGTATTTTTGAGAGCTGTATATTCTTTATTTTTTCCGAATGAGCCTCATTAGGGCTTGTTTTTTGCGGGACGGTTTGGCGGTTTCATTTCCACTATTTTTTACATAGAAATTTCTGATCGCTTTTTATTCACTCTTTTGTGTGTCAATATGCTAAAAAAATCAAATTCTTGGTGTATTTTTATTACATTTTTAACGGTATTCACCATATGGAATAAGTAATGTGACAGTTTTATGGATTAGGTCGCTCCCGATACGGTGGATAAATTACACAGGTCAACAAAAAAAATTTTTTTTTCTGGTGCCCAAAATATTTTAATGAATTTGGGGTATTTTTGGGGTGCTGATTCTGAATATGCTATCAGTTTTGCCAGATTGGCTCAAGTTTTTGAGATTTTTGGTATCTTATTTATAGCACTTGTTGGTAAATGCGACGCATCATCTCATTAATTTCTTTGGATTAGTACTTGAACTGAGCAGTTCTCAATATAGTTTTGTGTTAATTAGTGTTCTAAAAGTTTGTTCATAGCTTGATTTTTGCACTAACTTTATGTTTGCTGTCTGTTTTCCAGTGAAAAGCATGAACTCATCAAGAAGAAGTTGTCTTAACGATCCAGACTCATTCTGTTACATTTGTGTGGTGAATATACACTGACAAAACATAGAAGAAACATAACAGACTTCGTTAAAAAAGTAGCAAAAAACGTCTTTTTTGTTACACATTTTACGAAAAATCTCAAAAACTTGAGCCAATCTGGCAAAACTGATGACATATTCAGAATCAGCACCCCAAAGTTACCCTAAATTCAATGAAATATCTTTGGCACCAAAAATGCTGTTGACCAGTGTTATGTGTACGTTTCTTTGTTTATTTTTGTTTTAATACAAAAACTTTGTTTTTAATGGCAAAACATGTTGCTTAATTTTTGTGTGCTTTTTTATGTGTTTTTTTATTTCTTTGAACATTTTAGTTCACTTTTGTTTACTTTTTCACTTAGTTCCAATATTTAAATATGAATATATTTACTTAAAACACTTGTGTACACAAGTGCAGGACACCGGTAAGTAATTCACTCTGTTTGCCTGTAAGACCCTTGTCACTCTGGGAGGGGTCGGGGTAGCCAGGAGCTGGACAAAGGGGATCAAGGGAGCCTGCTCTGGCCCTGATACTGGGGTCCCTGGCTCACCTTGATCTGAAAGGTACCTCTAAAGGTGAGGAGGTTCGAGCCGCCAGCCTAAGTGCCTAAAACTCCTGAGAAGCCCTAGACCTAAACCTCTACCTCCACCCATGGACCACGGAGCCCAGCAACTTCCAAGGGAAAAAAAACCACAGCAGCTTTAGATCAGCATCTGCTCACACCAGGTCACAATCCAGAAGTGAACTGAAATCAGCAAAAACAGGTGGATGTCAGCTGACCCATTTATGGCCGAGGGGTGGGGAGCAACCAGCCCAGACACACTCCTCAGCTCACCCAATCATGAATCACATTCATCACACACACCTGCTACAACCTGCTCCCGCTCATTAGGTTCCTCTCTGCACACTGAGAAGGAAAAAAAAAGGCTTCATTTAAATGACAGCAGGAGCACTTCCATACTACAAAGCAGTCAATACGTACCAGTACCCACCTTTTATGAGAGGCCTCCGGACTCTAAACTGGACACGTCCAGCAATGGTCTGAACCTCCTGAGCGACAACCTATGGAAGATAGTACGGGTACAGAGCACTGGGGGGCATTACCAACTGGAACAATACAGGTTTGAAAATGACCACTCTCCTGAACAGACCAATAACTCCCGTAGTAGGAGGTCCAGCCGCACACTTCCACCTTACGTGCTTTGACAGCACCCACACATAGTCATTCACACTCAGGTTTGGACCTGACCGTTTATTGTCATGCACGCGGTCACAGACAGAAGGTTCACTCTCAAGGGGGAAAACAGCAGAAAAGGTTTCCGGTTTTGTCTCAGGGACCTTCCTCACCAAGGGTTTAGTGGGGGTTATCGCCTTCCTCCTAACACGCTTCTTCAGATAACACCTGAGTCCAGCATCGATCTGAAGTGCAGGCAGGGTTCCACTCCTATCCTTCGGTGGGTGATTAATCACCACCGATAGAGACATAGGAGCAGGCCTGACCAACATGGCAGCCACAGCAGCACTCACGCGCTTATCTACATGGGACGTCTGCAGCTGAGAAGCGGGGTTAACACAGTATGGACAGACCCTAATGAAGTGATCAGGTTGACCGCAAAAGAAACAAGACCGCCCACCCTGATGATTTGCAGATGGGTTAGTACAAGACTCCGCAGTCCCCAACTGCATAGGAACATCAGAACCCACATGTGTAACCTCCACATCAGGGATAGTCACCAGGGGCAGGGTCGGATCGGTCTCTCTCTTAGGCGTCTGTCCAACCTGATAGCAAGCGCCATTGCAGCTTTCAGCGTCTCTGGAGCAGCGTACTGAGTCATGGTGTCTTGTAACCAATCTGACAACCCTAGACAGAACTGACTCCTCAGAGCAGGGTCTTTCCATTGAGTGTCAGTGGCCCACCTCCTGAACTCAGAGCAATACTCCTCGGCCGGTTGTGTTCCCTGCCTCAGCTTATATAGTTTAGACTCAGCAAGGGAGACGGCGTCAGGGTCGCCATACACCAGGGCAAGCGCTGCAAAAAACTTGTACACGATCGCATAGATGGACAGTCGGTCTTCAGAGAGAAGGCCCAGGCCTAGGGATCCCCTTAAGAAGGGAGAGTATCATCCCCGCATGCTGTTCCTCACTCCCCGAAGAACAAGGACGCAGCCTGAAATATAATTTGCAGGCTTCTCTAAACACAAAAAGTGTATCTCTCCCTCCTGAAAATCGGTCAGGCAGGAAGATATTGGGTTCTGGTACAGCCAGTGTGTGAACTGCAGCCAGATACCCAACCACTGCTCGAAGCTGATGCACCAGCTGGTTTCGCAAGGTAGAAACCTCCTGAGAGAGTTCCTCCACCAGGTGCGCGTAAGCTCATGTTGACACAGCGGCTTTGGGGAAAAAATATTGGGTTGCTGATTATGTCACGCCGGGAGGGGTCGGGGTAGCCAGGAGCCGGACGAAGGGGATTAGGGGATCCTGCTCTGGCCCTGATCCTGGGGTCCCTGGCTCGCCCAGATCTCAAAGGTACTGCTAAAGGTGAGGAGGTTCGAGCCGCCAGCCTAAGACCTTAAAGCTCCTGAGAAGCCCTAGGCCTAAGCCCCTACCTCCACCCACGGACCACGGAGCCCAGCAACTTCCAAGGGAAAAAAAACCACAGCAGCTTTACATCAGCGTCTGCTCACACCAGGTCACAGTCCAGAAGTGAACTGAAATCAGCAACAACAGGTGGATGTCAGCTGACCCATTTATGGCCGAGGGGTGGGGAGCAACCAGCCCAGACACACTCCTCAGCTCACCCAATCATGAATCACATTCATCACACACACCTGCTACAACCTGCTCCCGCTCATTAGGTTCCTCTCTCCACACTGAGCAGGGAAAAAAAAGGCTTTAGTTAAATCACAGTAGCAGCACATCCAAACTAAAAGGCAGTCAAAACGTAACAACCCTGCTTACAGCAGGATCTATAACCCCAGGATGCCATGGCAATAATGGGCACCCTTAATAGTGACTGTGGAGACTGATCCTACCACAGAAGCCTTTAAACCCCTTTTTAATCCCATAGATACCACTGTCACAATTGACAGTGGTATTTAAGGGATGAATCAGCCCCAACTGGTTTCAAAACTGATTCTGGCAGATGACTGCTGGTGTCAGTACTTATGTACAGCTGACATCCATGGCAATTTCACCCATGAGGCAATGCTGTTCATCTATTCCTCAAGGCCATTAAAATCAGCACTGAGAAATAAGTACCCTTAACAACCGCCATCATAAAGCATATTGGTGGTCATTAAGGGGTTAAGACGTGTCCTTTGTCAAAGAGGAATATTCCTATTTTCCTATATTCCTATTTGTGAAATTTAAACACAAGTTTTTAACTACCAAAGTTTAAAATATTATTTTAAGCCTATTTCATTACTCATATAGTTTAATATTAAACTTAAACACACCATCTGACTACAGCAGCCAACTGCACATGCTTGCTATTGTGACATGATTTGTCTTAAATATTTTGGTCTTGTTCCTTTTTTTAAAAGAAGTCTTTTTTTATTTCTACTTTAATATAAAAGGTCTCCATTCATTTTTTAAATATGTTTTGTTTACCAAATATCATATTTTCTAGATATTGTACACTGGTTACACTGCCCTTATCACATATTCCTTACCAGTCCTGAACCTACGTGCTGAAACTGTCCTGTCCCACAAATGGGAACAACCTGTTGTATATATTTCTCTGCATTTTGTAATTTTCCTCCTATCAGGAAATGTCCTTGTTGCTAGGTAGCTTTAGACTGTATAAGGTTTGATCCTATGCCCCATCTCTAGATGTGCTCTGTATAGGTTGTTACTCCCTTATTCCTCAGTTTAGTCTGCAGAAGCCATTATTCAAGATGCTTATGTACTACCCTATACAGATTACTTTTTTTTACCCGCCATTACGTTGCACTTAATACAAGATTTTTGGAAGAAAACTGCAATGTTTCTCCTGGTCTTACTACAAGTCATCGTGCTGGTCAAGTTAAACTGTCTGTGGACATCTGGTGGTGTAAGTAAAATTTAAACAATTATCTATAACTAGCTCAGTGGAGAATAGGACTCAGGTCAACTCTCAATCTTGACAACAGCACGCGGTTGTCACTCCCAAGTTGGTTGCACAAGCATCTCCACCCTACTGTTGTCAGTCGTGAACTCAAGACAAAGGAACCAGAGTCTGGGATGGATCTCAGATCATCCTGCAGCACAAGCCGTATGTTTAAGGTTCCAGTATGGAAACTGAAGTATCATCACCCTGGACACTCTCCAACCTGGTCATTCATTGTGCAGACTGACACTCACTGCAAGTGCATTGCCTCGTGGCTCCTTCGAGCAGGAGTCAGATAAACTGAACTTTGCTAAGGCTCTGCCATGGCGGGGAGCGCACCTACTCTTACACCTCCATACTAGGACAAAGAACTGTCGACGTTTAATTGAACTTTGAACCTTTCCCAGTGGATTCAAACGTTACCCCTTGATTGTTGGGTTGGAGGAAGAGTTGGCACGTTTGCGGCTTCCCCAATCTCAAGATGGGATTTTGTTGAACTTGAACTCATTTTTTCCCATTTTTTTTCCATTGTTTCCATTTTTGCACTCAAGGACTATACGTCATCGATTAAGCATGAACTTGAGTACTGCATTATTGCGTGCATTCGTGTTTCTTCTCTCCTCTCATTGCATGTCTCATGAACAGTGAGGGAATAAAACGATGTTTGGGTGAGCGCTGGGATATGAAGACAGCTACACTTCAACAAGTATTTTACCTGTAAGTTTATTGTTCAAATCACACTAGGTCCTCTCCCACAACATGTTTCGACGCTCAGGGCGTCTTCCTCAAGTGGATCCACTTGAGGAAGACGCCCTGAGCGTCGAAACATGTTGTGGGAGAGGACCTAGTGTGATTTGAACAATAAACTTACAGGTAAAATACTTGTTGAAGTGTAGCTGTCTTCATATCCCAGCGCTCACCCAAACATCGTTTTATTCCATTGCCTGCATATCCATCTCCCTATGGGGAGAGCGGTGGAGCAGCTCCGGAGGAGAAGACAAATCTAACAGAGGAGAGGAAAACACGTGACGGATCACGTGCAATTACACAGGCGGACACCGAGGAAAAAGGGAAAGAAATCCACACCGTCCAGAGAGAGACCCCGTGCACTCACTACGTGAGCCCCCCTGTTGTGCGGACAGCACAACAGGAAAAGGTGAGTGTAACGGTGACTTAACAGAGGGTGGATATAAAACATAAAGCAGCGTGGCGCAACCAATTTCTATATCTCATTTCATGAACAGTGAGGGACAGTTATGACTCGTCACGACAACAGAGACTTGTGAAATCGGACGATTTCAGATGGGGAGTGTAGTGTCCTATAAATCGGAACAACCTATTGTATATATTTCTCTGCATTTTGTAATTTTCCTCCTATAAGGAAATTTCCTTGTTGTTGCTAGGTAGATTTAGACTGTATGAAGTTTGATTGTATGTCCCACCTATAGATGAGCTCTTTATAGATTGTTCCTCCCTTCTTCCTCAGTTTAGTCTGCAGAAGCCATTACCGAAGACGCTTGTGTACTACCCTGTACAGATTCATCCTTTTTACCTGCATTGTACTTAATACAATATTTTTGGAAGACAACTACAGTGTTTCTCCTGGTCTTACTAGAAGTCATCGGGCTGGCTGAGTTAAACTGTCTGTGGATATCTGGTGGTGCAAGGACGAGTTACACAAATATCTAAGAGACTGATAATTAGAACACTTGGGATTTGCAGACATTAGAAAGAGACAGAACAGAAACATTGTAACCTACCATTTTAGGTTTCAGTAAATAAATTATTTTCCACTTTTATTGTTCAGTGGTATGTAGAAAAATAAACAACTTTGAGAGGTTAAGGTTTTTGCTACTGTTTTATTTGTTACATTTAATATTTGTACTCACCATAACACTAACACTACGTGTTGCTGCAAATACATTTCTGTTCAAGTTCTAATCTCTTAGGGTACCTTTACACGCCGCTACAGCATGGTGGAAACAACCGGGTGCTTCACGTGCACGAGCACGCACCAATGGTTACAAACGGTACCCGCACCGCCTTTACACGCCGCTACAAGGTGCTCTACGAAGGTAGAAACTATCTCTGGCTGCACCGCCGGGTGCCTAAAGTTACCTTCTGAAAAGCACCTTACCTCATTTACACGCCGCTATAGAGGGTAATATGGGAGGACCTGGTGCAGCAGGGACAATGCATAGGCGTGCCAGAATTGTGGATTACGAGACGCTCGTACGATGATTGGACAATGCAATAGCATCATGATTGGCCAGCCAGCGCAGGAAGGATGGCTAATACATGACGCTATTGCAATTGTGTAGTGTGACTGGTCAGCTCCTTAAATATGCCGCCCTATGCAGCGACAACCAATCGTAACGCAGGAGCTTCCTTCAATGATCGCTGAAGGGGGGTGGTTTCAAGGAGGCTGTGTCACACCCCAGGGAGTTAACTAGGTGACGAAAAAACCTTACCCTACCTTATTTAGACGCCACTACCATCGGGTTGAAATCAACCTGTTTTAGAGCACTACTCTGAAACAGGTGCCGCAAGTGACGGGTGGCAACAACCTACTTTACACGCCGCTACCTCGGGTTGATTTGGCGGTGCAAGATACATTTGTCTCATAAACCCGGTTGTTTCCACCTTGTTGTAGCGGCGTGTAAAGGTACCCTTAGTGATCTCTTTTTTAGGGTTCAACTTTTTTTGTTGAGAGTGAGAGAACTTACACCGAAATGTGTTTGTTAACACATTTTATCATCAAATTAAATGTCATACTTTTGTCTAAAATTATGCTAAACCCAGTTTGGATTGACGAAGGTGGGGTGATCAATGTCGCAGGATGTTTAAAAAACTGACATCATGGATAAAAATATGTTTTCCACATGCGGCAGCTCTGAGGGTACCTTTACACGCCGCTACTGGCGGGTGGATACAACCAGCTACTTCACGTGCAAGAGCACGCACAAACGGTTGCAAACGGTAATCGCACCATCTTTACAAGCCGCAACAAGTGCGCTACAGTAGGTTACATCTATCTCTAGATACACCGCCGGGTGTCTCAAGTTACCTTCTGCCGAGAACCATACCTCATTTACACACCGCTACAACAGCTAATATGGGCGGACCTGGTGCAGCACAGAAAACACATAGGCGTGCCACAATTGTGGATTACGAGACGGCCGTACGCTGATAGGACAAAGCAAGAACATCATGATTGGGCAGGCATCGCAGGAGGCTGCTTTAATACATGACGCTGTGTAGTGTGACTGGTCAGCTCCTTAAATATGCCTCCCTATGCAGCGTCTACCAATCGTAATGCAGGAGCTTCCTCCAATGATCGCTGATGGGGCGCGGTAACCCGGAGCCTGTGTCACGCCCCAGCTACATACCAGGTACATAGGACTGGTGTCCAAACATCCCTTCTGTTGCTTCTTTACACGCCGATACAGGTCGCTACAATCGGCTGTGTAGCCACCTGTTTCAGGGCAGTGCTCGGAAACAGGTGCCGCTACTGCCGCGTGGCTACTACCGTCTTCACACGCCGCTACTAAGGGGTATATTGCCGATGCAAGATACATTTCTCGCATGTATCCGGTTGTATCCACCCGCCAGTAGCGGTGTGTAAAGGTACCCTAACACCACTGGTACTGCTGGCAACATTAAATTTTCTTTCAAACAAGATTTACAATTTTACTAACTGAGGCTGAAGCAGTACCATTAATTAAAGGATATATGACAAGCTGGCTAAATAGGCAGGTTTAGTCTTAGGCTAGGGTCACACTTGTGCTTTTTTCATGCTTTTTTGGAGACCTGGGTTTTTAAAAAAGCGTGTAAAAACGCACCCATAGGCCCCCTTGTTAAAAAACGCATGCCCTAATAGCAAAAACGCATGTCTTAATAGCAAAAAACGCATGTCTAAAGTGCCATGCGTTTTTGGCACTTATGTGAGTAGCTGCCTTCAAAAACACATGCAAAAACCATGGTACATTAGTACCATTCAGTAGCATCCAAAAACGCATGCGTTTCCCATAGGGGCCCATGTTAAAAAACGCATGCTTTTTAAAACAGCACCAAAAAATAGTTCATGCACTATTTTTTGGTGCTGATTAAAAAATGCATGCAAAAATTCCGGGTGCCGTCAGACACCTTAAAAAACGCATGCTGAAATGAAAAAAGCATGCAGAAATGCATGCTTTTTTTAAGGCACTAAAAAAACTCATGCCAAGTGTGACCCTAGCCTTACCTATACTGTGTCCTATCTCAAGCAGATACAGATATCTGGAGCAATTAACCCATAGATTTCTTGGTTAACACATTGGATGTGAGACAAAAACTTGCCAATGTTTGCTATTGGCATAATGTAATGTTTAACCTGTGGTATTATGTCATAGAAAGTGTCAGCATTGTGTATTTGTCATACCAAGGCAGATGAGATATTATCTTGGAGAACGTGACTTTTTCAAAATTAATTATGCATGAATCAGTGCAGACCATCATGCAACATCTGTGGATTTTAATAATTGCATCGGATATTTCATCCATTTGCTGCCTAATGTTCCATTGACTGCTGTTTACACTATTAGGCTGCTGGTAATGACGTTTTTGTCACTTTTTTGTTGCGTTTTTACTCCAATGGCGATGTACATTGTCCCAAATTCACTGTAAAAAATACAAGGTTGTGTTTTTATTGCGTTTTTAACACAGATTATCAACTTCTCATTGGTTTCAATGGGTCCTAAAATTTGTTAAACTGCGGCAAAAAAGAATTGACATGCTCATTCTCTTGAAAATGCACAAAAACCTGTTCAGGTTTCAAAACCAGTGCAAGAACAAAAGCCTATGTGCGTGGACAGCTTTTCCCAAAATCACATAGGCTTTGCTGGGAATCCAAGCAGCAGGTATAGATTAGTAAAAATGCGAAAAACGCCCTGTGTGAACATAACCTAAAACTCACAACTGTTATGTTTTAATTATGTGAGTCACATAAATTTGTTTGCCACAAATCACGTTTTTGGATCAGATTTTGCAAAGTTGGCAAATTTGAGTGTCAAAAGCTCATCTCATTTACAGTGGGTTCTGTTATAGCTGATTGTGTTTACATTGTCTAAAGGTACCGTTACACGCCGCAATATGGCTTCCATATCGCTGGAGATTTGACGTGAGTGCGCACATTTCGGGCACTTTTTTCACACCGCTGTCACACATAGCGATCTCGCTTACGATCTCCGGCGATCCTGCATTCCGGAAATTGCCTGCCAAAGACTGGAAGCGATCTTCCCTTCCCACATCGCCACATCACATGCCACAACCACATCAGCGATGTGGGCGTAGAGTTTGAGCATGCTGAGGAGACAGGGGTGCCAGAGTGTGTTACACCGTGCCCCTACCACTCCGAATGGCCTACACAACTGCGTTACCACCAAGCCAACAATCACCGCAGACGGGGCGCGGGAAACAGCACACACAGGCACGCCTACGAGATTGATTCACGAATGTCGCTTTCTACATCGCTATCACCCTGTCACACGCCACGATGTGCTAAAATCGCCTGGTGGATATTGCCTGATTTCACTGTAGTGCAGGGCAATCAGGCGACGCTCCACCAGCGATTTCTCACCGTAGAATCACCCAGTCACACGCCACTATGCATATGCAATATGGTTTCCACATTGCCGAATTCGGGAATTGCCAGCGATCTCGCTGGCGATATGGCGCCATGTAACGGTACCTTAAGGCCCCTTTCACATCTATGCGCCCCTGGGTTTCCCTCCCTGCGCTAGCGCAATTGCAAGCACGGGTTTATTCACAGGAAAGAGCAGGCAAGTGCATTAGCGCATAGATGCACAGCCCTCGCGCTCGCCTGCACTCCCCGCCACCATTACCTTCCATGGCGAGCGCACAGTTGCGAAACCCGGAAGTGCAGGTCTGCAGAGGGGCTGAGTCAGAGCACATGCATCACTCTGGACGCATCGGAAACATCACATTACGCATTTCCGGTGCATCCGGAGTGGCATATGCACTCTGACTCAGCCTCTCTGCAGACCTGTACTTCCGGGTTTCACTCCCGTGCACTCGCCATAGAAGGTAGTGGCGACAGGAGAGCACGCGAGAGCAAGGGCTGTGCATCTATGCGCTAATGCACTTGCCTGTGAATGCACCTATGCTTGCAATTGCAAATGCAGGCAAACCCAGGGGCGCACAGATGTGAAAGGGGCTTAAGTAAAAGATTTTTCCACTTCTATTACAAAAAGTGCCAATATGGTTATGTTAGAAGGTATTTGGGGGCTAGTAAGATTTTTTTAATCCAACTCTATTTACTAGTGAAATATAGCTTTCTGGCATAATTTTGTAATTCAATCTAAAATGTTTATTTTCTTAACTAGTTTGGGTTAAGATTTTATCCTTCTACACAGTGATGTTCCTTTCTGAAACTGTCTTCATTCACAATGACATTATCACTATCTTTAGATTTTCTGTTTTTAATTTTACATTGCCTTTTAGGGCTACAATTTCATTAGAGAACTTAAGAGTCATATTTTACCACAGTATTTGAATCACGTCAATGTGAGGATATGCAATCAAACTCACACTTAGTTATTGATTAGCTTACTAGTTATCCTGTCAAGGATTCAGCATGCTGACTGATAGAAAGTAAGGCGCAATTGCTTGATATTGATTGTAATAGTAATTTATATCAACTGCCTTGCCAAATACTTGTCAAAAATGAAAATTAAGGCCAACGCCAATCATCCACACAGACTGCCTCTTTGCATGCACTTGATACACTTAGTATGACAGTCCTATACAACAAATGATTTTATATCTGTATTAGGTGTATAAAAACATAAAATAAAAACAAAAGAAAAAATAATAAAGATGTGTTTCTGTCAATCACTAACAACTGGACAATAATCCCTCCTATTTAGTGAAAGTGAAATAAACAAAAAAAAATACAAGAAAATATCAAATCATATTCCTTAAAAAAAGGCAATGGTCATTATTCATGTATACATTTATGAAAGTCAGAGAGGTTATGAAATTAATAAATGGAAGTTATATTTTAGTCTCTTTGCTGTTATAAACATTTCATTAGAAGTAACATCTAGACGTTCTGCCTGTGTGGACATCCCATGGTTATTTTTCTAAGTATATTAAGATGTATAGTAAAAGGGCTGCAAGGACACTAAACTTCAGGAAGGTCGATTTACAACAAATAAGAGATGATCTTAGTGCTATAAACTGGGAAAATGAAAATTAAGGCCAACGCCAATCATCCACACAGACTGCCTCTTTGCATGCACTTGATACACTTAGTATGACAGTCCTATACAACAAATGATTTTATATCCAGTAGACAGTTATTATGGAAAATTTATGAAAGAAATATTCACTTATAATGTTTCAATGTGCACTCACATACATGCTCATATATACGCACTTATACACATCTCCTGTAAGGCATTTTGATCTAGACACCCTGGTTGGCTATTTTACATCGATTAGTTAAGTAAGTTCTTAGAGCATCTTAATTTTCAATGGATTTTTAAATGACTGTAGATACCCTATTTCTAGAAGTCCAAATGAGAATTCAGGTTTTCAGTCTGTTCTTTAGTTTTATCCATGTTGTCTCCAAAATGTTTAAGCTGAAGGAAAGGTTTTTGTTATTGGCTTGATTTTTTGTTTTATATCTTTACCTGTATTTGTGCTGCAATGTTATATTTGTCTTTTTGTTGTTAATTCTATGGCTTTGGATAGATGGGTCTTTAAAGGGAACCTGTCACCTTGTTTTACACCCTAGTCCACTACTAATTAACCCTGCACCTTCTTATCTGATCACTAACCATCCCTGTCTCACCTAAAACTGCACTGTAAAGATTAAGAAAAAGACTTGTATACTTACATGTATTCTGCTTCTGAAGACTGAAAATGCGGGCCCAGCAGGGAATGCAGAAAGCAAGTGAGGAGGGGAAATGGCCCCGGGGCTCGCCTTTTCAATCTCCAGAAGCAGAATACATGTAAGTATACAAGTCATTTTTCTTAATCTTTACAGTGCAGTTTTAGGTGAGACAGGGATGGTTAGGGATCAGCTAGGAAGGTGCAGGGATAGGTAGTGGTAGCAGAGAGGGGTAAAATAAGTTGACAGGTTCCCTTTAATACCAATATTGTCTGTATTTTTCAGTTCTACTTAAATTGGATAATCCAGACTGGATATGATTTGTTTTTGATCAGTCGATGTTACTTATCCAAGTTTTGTTATCAAGCCATTGACCTTTCTCCATTTTAAGAACTATTATCTCTAATGGTACCTTTACACGCCGCTACAGAAAGTTAGAAACAACCGGGTGTCGGAGACAATTGTATCTTGCACCGTTAAAACACCGCGAGGTAGTGGCGTGTAAATCAGGTTGTTGCCACCGGTCACTGTCGACACCTGTTTTACAGCAGTGCTCAAAAACAGGTTGGTTTCAAACCAATGTAAGCGCCATGTAATCGAGGAACAGGATGGTTTTTGCGATACTTAGTCTTCTGTAGCGGCGTGTAAAGGTACCATTATGGGTTCAAACCACAGTATAAGATACTTCTTTGAATATCCACGTTCTATGGTTTCTGTTGTTGTTTATTTTGTTGTTTAAACTTGGGATTTCTTATTCTGTCCTTTTTTTCAATCACTTTTTTAAAAGACATGGTTTATATTTTAATATAACTAGTTTTAGAGATCTGATGTGATTCATACAGTATATATTAACTCTAGGGTGGAAACTCTTTCATATTTTATATTTTTATTCTGTTGTGACATTTCCTTTCTGAGTATTCTTTCTTATTTGAGAGATGTTGGTTCACTTTTCTTTGTATTTCTCACTTTAGCCTTTTTGATCCTGTCTACTGTTTTCAGAATATCCCTAATTGTACTTTCATACATCATGCATTTGTTTTACCAATTTTTTTCTGCCTTTATCGTAAAACCCATTCTGCATAATATATGCGAGGCTAATGAAAATGTAGAGTCTCCATAGGTGGAGATAAGGGGAGGGGGAAAAAATAATAAATTACTGATAGGGTTTCGTAATAAGTCTCCAAATATTATGGAAGCAGCAGAAAATATCCTCATAAAGCAAATAGATGAGGCAGTGAAATATGGAGAAGTCATTATTATGGGAGACTTCAACTACCCTGAAATACATTGGGGAACAGAACCCTGCAGGTCCAGCAAAGGTAATAGGTTTTTGAAAACTAAGAAACAATTACCTTTCACAACTGGTTCAGAACCCAAAATGATGACCCAAAATTAATTAACAGTCCAAACATACAGTTTAGAGCATAGTTGGGTAATAGTGATCACAAAATAACAAGTTTTCATGTAACTTTTAATAAGTATGTAAAAGCAAAAAGAATAAAATATAACTTTTAAAAAGACATGAATCAACCTAGTAAATACAAAAAAGCTGGTAACATGAAGTTAATAACCACCATGACAACCACATCACATGAAGTTAACCTCTGGCAGCCACTAGGTCAGTGTTTCCCAAACTCTAGTCCTCACGGCCCCAACAGGTCATGTTTTCAGGATTTCCTTACTATTGCACAGGAGATACCTTGATAATGATTCAATCACCTGTTCAAAACTAAGGAAATCCTGAAAACATGACCTGTTGAGAGCCGTGAGGACTGGAGTTTTGGAAACACTGTATTAGGTGTATAAAAACATAAAATAAAAACAAAAGAAAAAATAATAAAGATGTGTTTCTGTCAATCACTAACAACTGGACAGTAATCCCTCCTATTTAGTGAAAGTGAAATAAACAAAAAAAAAATACAAGAAAATATCAAATCATATTCCTTAAAAAAAGGCAATGGTCATTATTCATGTATACATTTATGAAAGTCAGAGAGGTTATGAAATTAATAAATGGAAGTTATATTTTAGTCTCTTTGCTGTTATAAACATTTCATTAGAAGTAACATCTAGACGTTCTGCCTGTGTGGACATCCCATGGTTATTTTTCTAAGTATATTAAGATGTATAGTAAAAGGGCTACAAGGACACTAAACTTCAGGAAGGTCGATTTACAACAAATAAGAGATGATCTTAGTGCTATAAACTGTACACAAATAAATGTGAGACATTTAATAGCATCCTGAGTAGGACCTGTGCACAATATATACCCTATGGGAATAAAAAAGCTATAAATAGGAAGAAACCACTGTGGCTAAATATAGCTGAGTAAAGAATAAGGGATATATTCTGACATGTTAAGCAATATTTCTATAGCAGCCATCTTGTTCAGATGTCAACATCGTTCCCTCTTTCTCAAGGAAAGAGACTCCTCCTGTTTGCCCAAGTGTTATTTCATTTTCTAAATCTGTTAATTAACCTGAGGATATTAATTTACTGGCCAACTATTGCCACACAATTAAGGCTCCAGACTCCAGAGAAAGCAGATGTAGATAGGTGACACATTGGGATCAGAGACAATTAGACAAAAGACCTGCAGAGAGATGAGAAAACATTTCCTTCTTCCAGGAGGTTTCATGAAAGCTTCACAAGCAGCACAGACACATAGGAGCCAAGGGAAAGAAGTCTTAATATTTCACTACACATCATACCTCTAAATATGACAATTATAAATATGATGCCCAGAGATGTATAGAAACACAACACATATTTCTGCCTAACTGTATGACCTTTCTAACAACCCCAAGATTAATAACGGCCAGTGGGACGATCGCAAATATGCCGTGTGTCCTACCATTGGAAAACTAAAATCATAACTAAAAATATGAGAGCATTATCTTCTTCCTACGACACTCCCAGGCAGAGTTATGGTAAATTCTCCAGTTTTATAGACATTTTTAGGTATGGAAAATGCAGCCAACATGAGGTCACTAGGCGGAGATTGGTGGGTGGGGAGGAGGGTCTCAAAATGCCCTTGCCATATCTCACCTGTCTTTTACTTCTGAGGAGGTATTATTACAACACAAGCCAGACTATACCCAAGGGAGCCCGCTTGGCCTGACACTGCCTCTGTTTGGCCACCACTAACATCAAGGAATTGATCACATGTGTCTGCAAATCTATGTGTAATTCCATTTATCTTTTATTTGCCTAACTGACTGTAACATTTGTAATATCTTCATAATACCTACCTATAAATATTATTCTAGTTTGCCCCTACGTCAAATAAATATATAAATTTAATCCTGAATTGCTTACTTATCTCAATCACGAATTCCCATGTCCATGTGCTCATTTAACATTATACACTACCTGGGTTGGTTTCTGACCCAATATAAGCCTGCTCAGGGACTGACCTTGTATCAAATGAGAAATTGGTGACAGTAATTGGTGCTTGTGTTATTTAGGGCCTCTGTCAGTGACGCAGTGATGGTTAATATATGTACTTCTGGCCTGGGACTGGAAATCATACATCTCACTCACTGAGGGGGTGCCTTAATAAACCAGTATTGACAGGGCAGCTACAGTCCTTCTTTTGTCCATAGGCAGTTCTCTGACTGACCTGAGCTTGGAGGAGGCGCTAAAGAGCTGCCAGGTTTGGTGGCAAATTTGTCACAAGTGGTGGCAAACGGTGAGATTGAGATAATAGTGTGTGGGACACCCAACTCACAAACACTAAGGACTGTCAGCAGTAGCTTTTGCTGCAGAGGTCTGAAAATCAACTCAACACTAGGTGGTCAGAAGGTTTGTGGGTGCATAGAGTGGTAGCTGTGTGTCAGTGACCAGGGGTTGCCAAGCTTGTCCAGGGTACCAGAGCCAAAGGCTAAGGTCACACATGGTAATCCATTTTTGGAAGTGTTTTCCATACCAAATCCGTTTTTCCTAGGCTGCATTTTGTGCCTCCAGTGCCCCTGAACATTTTTTTGGACTTAGTCATTTTTTCTTAAAAACGCATATGTGTTAACACATGCGTTAATGCATGGTACCTATATGTACCATGCGCTAATGCATGCGTTTCCCATAGGGCCCCATGTTAAAAAAGCATGCGTTTTTTTTACTGCACCCAGAAACGTTGTTAGCAGCATTTTTGGGATGCTGAACAAAAAGGAAAGTGTTTTTTAAAAACACAATCACACTTAAGTGCACCATCCGTTAACGGATATGCGTTTTTGAACTTAGAAAAAAATAACTCAAAATTATGCCAAAAATGGATCGAGGGCAAAACGGATGGGATGTGTGACCCTGGCCAAATGCTGCCAAGGGCACTTGCTGTCACTGGTATGGAAGAGGTGGTGGAGGACAATGTTGAACTAGACAAGGAGGAACCCATCCACAGGTCATCAAGGAGCCAGTCTCTAATAGCCAACTCTACCGGGGGCCAAGCACTCAATGTACTCAGCCCTGCATCACCACCTGCTAGTTTCTCCAGCCTGACAGGCGCAGATTCCCTCTTTAATGCAGACATGGCCCGTCTCGAGGCTGGAGACCAGGGTGCCTATGAGACCATCCTGGCAGCTGAAGAATGGGAGTGATGCAAAGAGCGTGAGGACACAGAACAGGAGCATGCGTACCAGCTGGAGCTAGCCTGTTTCAAGGTCTTGCAGCCTACACACACAAACCCAGAGTCCAAGGCCCCGAAAATCCGAGTAAAGGACTTTCCACTTCTGGAAATGAATGAAGACCTGGATTCCTTTCAACTAGCCTTTGAGTAGATCTGTCAACAGCACCATCTGCCTCAGACCAGTGGGCAGAGTACCCGACCCCCCCCCCTTCTGAGGCATAAGTTCCTAGAAATCTTGGATGACTTACCTGCTGTTAGGGAGCAAGACTATGAGAGCATCAAGCGGGCCATAAACCAGGCATTTAACCTCATTCCAGACTCTCACCCTAATAAGTTCTGGAGTCTGCAGAGGGTTCCAAAGGATATCTGAATTGACCACATTCAAGCCCTCCTGAGAGTGGTCGACCTCTTATTCAAGGGGTTCGAGCTCACCACCAGCCAGGAGAACCAGTAGCTGTTTGTCATGCCTGTGGAACTGCCCTGAGAATCTCCAGAAGTTCATCCGTGACCAGAGACCTAAGTGGATCTGTGATACAGATTCCCTGGGGGATAAATACACAGATAACCAAGCACCTGAGGCCAGGAAGGCCACCACCAGCACCGGAGAGAGGGTAAGATGAACCCTGCACCTGTTTCTCCAGTCCTCAGAATGCAGGGGGTGGCCACACCTTTCCCCCTCCAGGAAATTGGTAGACCCAGACGGTGTCACCACTGCAATCAATCAGGATACTTCAAGGCCATGAGTCCCCAGCACCATAATACACCGCTATGTTCCCTAGGTTGTTAAACTTGGGGTTGTTCAGTTGGAAAAATGAAGGCTTAAGAATAATTTTATTACCATGTATAAATATATGTACAGAGACCTTTCTAATGATCTTTTAACACCTAGGCGTTCAACAGGAACAAGGAGGCATCCTTTATGTCTTGTGAAAAGAAGGTTTAATCATAATTACAGATATAGATTCTCTACTGCAAAAGCAATGAGACTATGGAACTCTCTGTCGCATGAAGTTTTAATAGTTGAATTAAATACTAAAGTAATATTAAATATTAAGAAATAAATTTTAAAAAAGGATTGGATGCCTTTCTTGAAAAATATATTACCAGTTGCATGTACTATACTCTTTGATTGGTCACTGATCAAGGGAAGAATTCTGATTGCCATATGTGAAGTCAGGAAGGAATTTATAAAAACTCTGAAAACTATTAAATGAAGTATTTCTCCCAGTTACACATATTTGTTTTTGCACATATTTATTTCCCAAGTGTGTATTAGAACAACACAAAAAATAGCAAAAAAGCTAATTGGGTATCATTTCACACAATACTCCCCCAAATGGGCTGGTCAAAATTGTTGAAACATTTCCAGATTTGTTGGTAAACAAATTTGTTTAAAGCCTGTGATGCTCATACAAACTTGCCTGTGGCAGATAAAATGTGAACGCAATATGAAAATCACACTTAAAAGCAGCTAGAAAGGGATGAAGTTGACACAGTCTTTGAATTTAGTGTTTGTGTGTACCACACTAAGCATTGAGAACAGGTAGAGGAGAAAAGAAATGTCTAATGACATAAGAACCAACATTGTTGAAAAATATCAACAATCTCAAGGTTATAAGTTTATCTGCACAGATTATTATGTTCCTTTGACCACCGTATGCAACATATTTGAGAATTCTACAACTCATGGCACTGTAGCTAATCTCCCTAGCCATGGATGGCAGAGAAAAAATAATGAAAGGTTCAAACTCAGGATAGTCTGGATGGTACATCAGCAGCCCCAATCATGTTTCAGAGAAAATCAAGCTGACTCAGGGTGCATCAGGGTCATCTGACACAGAGACATCAAAAAAACTAGACTGCAACTTTACAAAATGTATGCAAGCCAACATCCTTTTGGGAAAGCATCTGATGGACAGATAAAACCACAATAGAGCTTTTTGATAAAGCATATAATTTTACTGTTTACCAAAATCAAAATGAGGCCTACAAAGAAAAGAACACAGCACCTACAGTTAATTATGGTAAAGGTGCAAAGATGTTTTGGGTTGTTTTGCTGCCTCTTACACTGAATGCCTTGACTGTGTGCAAGGCATCATGAAATCTGAAGATTACCAAAGGATTTGGGTTGCAATTTAGTGCCCCATGCCAGAAATATAGGTTTGAGTCCTAGGTCATGGGTTTTCAAGCAGGGCAATGACCCCAAACCTACTTCAAGGGCCACACAAAAATGGGTGGAAAAAGTTCTGGAGAGTCCTAAAGTGACTAGTAATTATTCTGGATCAAAATCTCATTGAACACAAGTGAAGAGATCTTAAAATTGGTGTTCGGAGAGGGAAAACTTCAAATATAAGAGACCTTGAGCAGTTTCCAAAAGAAGAGTGGTCCAAAATTTCCAGTTCAGAGGTGTAAGAAGCTTGTTGATGGTTATAGGAAGTTATTGATTGCAGTTTTTTATTCCAAAGGGTATGCAACCAAATGTTAAGTTGAGGGTGCCAACAGTTTTTGCTGGTCCATTTTTGGGGTTTGGTGTGACATCATGTCCCATTTTCCTTAGGTTATCTTTATGTGCTTTTAATATGCAGAAACAAAATAAACATGTGTATAGTAAATGTTTAATTGCAATAATTTTTGGGAAAAATTCTTAATTTACTGGAACAGTTTCAAGGGTGCCAACACTTTCACTTTTTTGTATATCAAAATATTGGTAGTGTTAAAGTGTGTTTTTGAACATCTGACATTTTATTTAGCGTGATCATTTCTACAGGAGCAGTGGCAATGCTACCTGAAAGCAAAAGCGTAATATGCAGAAATCAGTTAAGAATATGTGTTTACTTTTTAATTTTTGTCAACTGTATTATTGATAACAAAAGTAATGTTTTAAGCTAGCCCATACATTACACTGGGGAACACAATTTTTTAGGAGTTATGTCAGACAGCTATCCTTAATTAATTTTTGGATGCTGAATCCAGAAATTATCTCAGTTTTTCTCTATCACGTCAAGTTTTTGAACTATAGGATTTTTGTCTTCTCAAAAATATGTAAACTACTGTACCTAAAAAGTGTTTTTTTTTTTTTTTTAATAGTACAAATATGAACAAAAAATGAAATATATAAGAAATAGGCATGACAAATATGTTTTTAACACTATCATGTTTTTTACAAAGGATATATATATATTGTAATCAGATAACAAGTCTTATTACAGATATCAATGCAATTGTGCTTCTCTGGCAGGTAAGTTGTGGAGGAAAAACTTGACGTGCTAGAAAAAAACTGACTACATTTTTGGAATCAGCATGCCAATTTTAGAATAAATCAGCTCAAAAACCTAACTCAACAGAATTTTTTTTTCAAATTGTTCCCCAGTGTTATTAGAGCAATTGATAGCAATAAGAAAAAACCTTAATATATTAAAATCTTTTATACTAATCCTATAATTATATTTAGAGTTAAATTATAGAATTTCAGACAGCTATTTCCATTACTCAAAAGTCATTGTCCTAGTTGACTTAATTCATGATTTAATCTAGCTACATGGTTACAAAAATCACCATTTTACCTTTTTTGTTGATAGAATAACCCATCAGGATAATGATATACTAGCTAAATTCTTCATGTAATGTTTACAATTGGCTTATACCTTTTTGCCCTGAATGGTGAGCATGTAATATTGAGAATACACCTTATTCCAGGGATTACATTTCAACATATAGTTACACTTATATCTTCCCATTAAAATTGTATGTTACTTTACCTGCACTATACTTGTCATTTTAGCAATGTGTTTTTTTATGTTTGACAGATGACACCTTTTTAATATCATAGCCTTATTTGTCAATGAAACGAAAACTGAACCCCTTTGATTCCATTACATGCAGGCAATGCTGTGCAGTTTCCAGAAAACAAATTTATTAGGGCTGCAGAATTCAATGAATTTGTTTCATGTTTCCTCTGTTTGTTGAATATAGTGTTGTCACTGTTCATTTTACTCATTCACTCCCTTGTGCCTTTCTGAAGTACCAGCAATATCTTGCAGACACATCTAGCACAGATGGAAGTAAACCTGGAACATATAGTTTACAATTATCATTCTTTCATTGTGCTCATTCGCTTTAGTTCAGATGTTCAATTCCGAACAAGAGCAGTTTAGGGATTTTGAGGATTAAGGGTTGACCTTGCTCTGATTTAAGTTATAGAATGTACACAACACTTATATTTGCAAGCTGTGATTTCTAAAGACAAGTATGTGAACTCCCTGCTTAGATGCCTGAGGCCAGCAATGTTCTAGGTTATAATAAAAATAATGGTAATATGACTAGAACAACTATATTTGACAATTAATAGATTTCTAGAACACTTAAAACGGTTTGAATATTATGTCTAAGGCTGGTAGTGTGTCATAGGGCTGAGATCCATGTAGCAAGGCCAATTTTTTCCTCATTCAGATTGTGCATGTGTATTTTGCGAATTATAAGGAGTATCGGATAAGATGCACCCCTAATTTAGAGGAGGAAAAGAGGTATTGTCAATGTTAAATGTGGTCCATGTTATAATGTTAGTATTCATTTTACAATCCATATATAAAGCTCACATAATAGCTCTGTTAATACGATTAGGTTTCTAATTGCGCAAACTTTGACTGAGCTGCTCTAATCCATATAGTACATTCCTTTAATTTGAAATCTGTACCTTATTTGGCAATCATTTGAACATATAAATAAGCAATAAATAATCTGTATATAAGCTCAGTAGGGGGTGTGCAGTGGTTGAGCATGGTCACAGGAGGCAGAGTCCCAATTGGCAATGTTGGCTATATTGTGGGCCCAGGGATTGGAGGAGGAGGTGTCACTATAGCATGAAGTGGACACCATTGATATGACAGCATTGGGTATGAAGGATGTCAGGAAAATGACTGCAGAGCCAGCATGTGTGCAGATAAAGATCCCAGAGAGCTGAGATCTCCATCTAAGCATGCACCGTTTGTACAGCCATTTTGCTGAAGTCCTTCACATTGGAGGCAGGGTGTGTACACATGGAGATCTCTCTGCTCCCTGAGATCTGCCTCTGCACAAGAGTTGCCTCAGCAACCATTTTCAGGGATGTCTATCAAGTCCTCTGCTGGCATATTAATGACACCACAACACCACCTTCTCCTTTACAGCTTTGATTAACATTGAGCTGAGTAATTAATCATTATAAATTTTTTCTACTAAAATGTTGCTTTGGCCTCATGTTTTAATTTTTAAAGGGGTAGTTAGAGAAAACAAATGGCACAATTTATTATACAATTTATCTTAATAATATGCCATATTTAGTCAAAAACTATTTTTGAGGCAAAGAAGTAAAGATATTTGGAAGTGAAGATTTTGCTGGATTTATTTTTTTGGGAGGAGCCATAGCACTTTTCCAGAGACTTTGAGCTAAAAGTAATGCTAAATCCTCCTGAATTACTGTTAAAAGATGAAAGATGGGAGTGGAGATTTGCTTTTTGTGGGTTGAGTTGAATACTATTTACAGTAAATTTTCTATTGCGACTTTTGTGTGAATCATATTTTTCAAAGATTTGCACATAATCCCTACATAGCAGGATAAATGTGAGTTGTGCCTAATTACGATTTTTGGAGTCAGAATGAACAAATCAACAGCAGTTGAAAAATTATCTTTATTAGTATTTTTCACACCATTCATTGACTTTGTCAAAAAAATTATAAGACATCTTTATACTTTGGGTCAGTGCAAGTACAACAATATAAGTTTCATATATTTTTTTACATTTTTTTGCCACATTTGCACTATAAAAACTATTTTCTTGAAAAAAATAGTTTTTGCATTGCTGTATTCCAAGAGCCATAGCTTTTTTTTATTCTTTCACTGACAGGTGTCTAAGGGACAAGATGACATTTTCAGTGACAACATTTTTATTTACATATCACTTTTTGATCGTGTTTTTGACCACTTTTTTTGTCAGCTGCATGATTAAAAGACATTAATTTTGCTGTTTTTTTCTTTTACAGTATACACTGAAGATATTAACTAATGAGACAGTTTTATAAAACAGGTTGTTCTGGATACACAGTTTTACTTAGTTTCTATAGAAGGCAATAACTTTTATTATTCTGATCACTAGCTTAATAGAGTATTATATTTTGTATAAATAAAGATTGTTGATAGATTTTTGCACAAAACTCCAATGTTTTCTCCTTTTATTAATGTGTGTATTTGGAGGTGCAATATACAGTTTGCCCAAAAACCTAAGATGTTAAAGTTGAACCTTATGTTTATGCTAATCTACCAGTAGGTATGTTGCTCTTAGACCTCAGAGGCCTCAGGTGGTCCTGTAACATATGTTTTTGATAGACTGCTCTTACTTAGACATTTGGGCGGTCCCTCCCTCATTGATACTCAGATAGTGGAATGCATATTCCATAGCAGTTTACAATGTGCCCATTGTAGCATTGGGCATCATCCTTCTCCTCCTCCTCCTCTTCCTCCTCCACCTCCTGACATTTTGCAGCCCTAAATTCACATGTTTAGAAGGCCTGCAGTAGGCAGGAAATCTGAGTTTTTTGAGGGCCCAGAGATGGCCCTGTAACATACGTTTTGGAGGAATCACTCTTACTTAGACATTTGGCCGGTTCCACCCTCATTGATACTTAGTGTAATACATATTCCATAGCAGTTTACAATGTACCCATTGTAGCATTGAGCTTCACCCTCCTTCTCCTCCTCCACCTCCATGACATTTTGCGGCTCTAAATTCAAATGTTCCTAGGGCATGCAGAAGGCAGGAAATCTAAGTTTGCTGAGAGCCCAGAGATGGCCGTGTAACATACGTTTTGGAGGGACCACTCTTATTTTGACTATTAGGATGGTCCTCCTCTATACTTTTGAAATGGGCCCTCCTCTACACTTTTGGGCTGAAACCACTAGCTTAAGAAAAACAGAGCATAAGCAAAGCCATGGTTGCTGACACTGAAAGTCATCTCATCTGTACATTAGGGAGGGCCCTCCTTTAGACATTTGTGAGGGTACTCCTCTATAGGGAAGGGCCCTCCTTTATTCATTTGAAGACCCACAGCCAGATGAAAGTGACTTTGAGGAACCTGATTCACTGTCTTCAGATGTCGAGGAAGATGATGATGAGACACAGTTGCCATCAGGTCAGCCTAAAATCTCAATTGTTAAGGAGGATGACATAGAAAATAAGTTGGTGGATTATGAGTCCACTGATCCAACCTGGACCATTGGCATGCATAGCCAGCACAGCAACACAGAGGAAGGCTTTATGTAACACCAACACAGATGCAAAGGGATAGTAGTTTGACCAGACTGAGAACTGGGTCAATGGTTCTCAAGGGCAACCCAACTGTGGTCCCAGTCAGGGAATGGGGGCGTTTAGCTGCTGTCTGGAATTTTTTTTACTGAAAGTCCTTTAGAGAAAAACATTGAAATCTGTACCATCTGCCATACCAAGCTGAGCAGAGGCCAAGGCAAAAGCAACCTGAGCACCATGAAAATATGTAACCAAATGGCCGCCAAGCACCCTAGTAGGTGGGCGGCACACTAGGGTACAAAATCTGTGTCTGCGGGTCAAATCACTGCAATGTTGCCTGTGCTTTGTCCTTGACAATCTGCTGTCTTTGATACAGGCACTCATATCTCCTGCCCACAAGGTGCTTGTTGCACAGACAAAGCAAACATCAACCTCATCCACTTAGTATAAGAGAAGTGTCAAGTTGTCCATACCAGAGATCTTGGAAAGGAATCGTAAATAACCAGCCACGTACTCACTGGAACGAATTCTAAAATCGAATATTGCCAAATTGCTATTTGTGGAGATGTTGACATTTAGGCTTGTGGGAACAGAATGTTTACGTGATCTCTTGCCTGTGGCTGCCCCACTATACTCTGTTCATAGAGGCCACTATTTTAACCAGTGTGCTGTCCACGACTTACATAAGCATGCATGAAACAATATCAACCGTACAGTCACCAGCACTGTAACTAGGAAGATCTACATAACAACAGACACTTGAAGAGGTGGTTGTGGACAGTCAGGGAAGAAACATTTCAGTGATGGCACACTGGGTGAACATGGTGGAGGGTGGAACAGAGTGACAGCATGGGACATCACACATCCTACACACATCAAGAGTAGTTGTCACAACTTCCATCATGGTTTCCATCTACTCATATGCCAGTTTCTGTCTCTTCTCATCATCATCCTCATCCTCTATGTCATTCTGCAGCCCTCAAATCAATTGTTCACAGGGCCTGCAAACCTCACTTTGGTGAGGGCCCAGAGGTTTCTCTGTAACATATGTTTTTGGAGTGCCCTACTCTATTCATTTGGGTGGGACCTCGATACATTTTGGAGGGCCCTCCTTCATACATTTGGGAGGACCCTTTTCTATACTTTGGGAAGGGCCTTTTTCTACTAATTTTGGAGGGCCTTGGAAGGGCCCTCCTCTACACTTTTGGGGGTGAAGCTACTGCCTTAAGAATAATACAGCATAAGCAAAGTCATGATTGCTTTCAGTGAAGGTGCTTTCATCGGTACATTAGGGTGGGCCTTCCTTTTTACTTTAGGGATGGCCCTCTTCTATACTTTGGGAAGGGCCCTCCTCTATTAATTTGGGAGGGCCCTTTTCTATACTTTGGGAAGGCCTTCTTCTATTAATTTTGGAGGGCCCTCTATACATTTGGGAGGGCCCTCCTCTACACTTTTGGGGGTGAAACCAATGCTTTAAGAATAACACAGCATAAGTAAAGTCATGATTTCTGTCACTGAAGGTCATCTCATCTGTACATTACGGGGGCTTCCTTTATACATTAGGGAGGGCCCTCCTCTGTACTTAGGGAAGAGTCCTTCACAATCTGCTGTCCATGAAGAAGGTGCTCCCATCTTACGCCCACGAGCTGCGGTTTCACAGATACAGTCATTAACATGAACCATGTCCACTTTTTTTGTCCCAGCAAAGCTTGTTGTTTTCCAAGGTCTTGGAAAGGAAGCATAAATACACAAACACTCCCCCACAGACAAAAACATTAAATTTAAACATTGCCAAATTGCATGTTTGCCTTTAGGCTTGTGGGAACAAAGTCTTTTCATGATCTCTTGGCTGTGGGTGCCCTAAGATACTGGTTTCCTAGCGAGTCGCACCACTATTGTACCCACTGTTCTGACCCTGCTTTACAGAAGCATGTGTTAAACAATATCAACCTTACTGATCGCAACGCCGTAACTGGGATGGTTAATGTAGCAACAAACACGTGGAGATGTTATTGTTGACAGTCAAGAATGATAAATTCCTCTGACGGCACACTGGGGGAAACTGATGGAGGGTGGGACAGAGTGACAGCCTAGGACATCACACATCCTACCCTCGCCAAGAATACTCTGCCCAACTTCATCATGGTTTCCATCTACTCATATGTCAGTTTCTACCTACTCTCCTGCTCTTCCTACTCCTCCTCCATGTCATTCTGCAGCCCTCTAAATCAATAGTCCACAGGTCCAGCAAACCTGAGTTTGCTGAGGGCCCAGAAGTGGCCCTGTAATATATGTTTGGTGGGCCCTCCTCTATTCATTTGGTGCTGAAACTACTGCCTTAATAATAAGACGGCATAAGCAAAGCCATGGTTGCTGGCAATGAAGGTCATCTCATCTGTACATTAGAGAGAGCCCTCATTTTTACATTTTGAGGGGCCTCCTCTATGCTTTGGAAAGAGCCTTCCTCTATTCTTGTGGGAGGGCCCCATATACATATTGGAGGGTCCTCCTTTAAGCATTAAGAAGGGCCCTCCTCTAGACTTTGGGAAGGGCCCTCCTGCATTCATTTGTGAGGGCCCTCCTTTATACAGTTGGTAGGGCCCTCATCAAGTAGATGTCCATTGCTACAGATGGGACTCCCAACCCCCAGCTTGGATGGGCTGGAGAGGAGATGTAGGCGAGGTTGCATGAGGAAAGCATGGGTATTGTTTATCATATTGGTGACACATAACCTTTGCCTGTTTGAAGGTTTTCCCACATGGCACAGTTCCTGTGTAAGGCTGGGGTCACAGTTGCATTTTTTCACAAGCGTTTTTGAAGACTTGCGTTTTCAAAAACGCATGTAAAAAATGCACCCATAGGCCCCCATGTTAAAAAACACATGCCCTAATAGCAAAAACACATTTGTGACTGTACAATGCGTTTTTTAATATGGGGCCTTATGGGAAACGCATGCAAAAATGCATGTACAATTAGTGCCATTCAAATTAGTGCCATTAGTGCCATGTTATAAAAACGCATGCGTTTTCTTCAAAAACGCATGCGTTTTTCAAAACGCACCAAAAAATAGTACATGCATTATTTTTTGGTGCAGATTTAAAAACGCAGCCAAAAACGCAGGGAGCCATCACACATCTTAAAAAACTCATGCTGACATGAAAAAACGCATGAGTTTTGTTAAATCACTAAAAAAAACTCATGTCAACTGTGACCCCAGCCTAAGTGTGTGTTTTAAGACCCTCGCAAGATACACACTTTTGCTAACAACCTATACTGGTTAGCCACCTTCCTTGACCGACACTACAAGGAGAAAATGTCTTCTCTCCTTTATGAGTTATAAAAGGGTTGTACAATGGAATCCTTCAAGAGGTGCTGTTGTACATCACTTGCTGAAAACATCACCCTCTGACAACGCTGGCGGCAAAGGTACCAGATCTTTTCAATAGCAAGGATTAATGGGGAGAAACACACACACCAACTACAACAGAGGTGGGAGGAATGTGCACAAACTGCACCATTGTTGATAAACCAGCACATCAGCAAGTGCTATTTGCGCCTGTAACAATGCCAAGGAGATAGAAGTTGAACAAGATGCTAAAGGGATTTTTAATTGATTATACCTGCATCATTCATGATGATTCACTTCCCTTTAGTTATTGTGTGTCCAAGCTGAACACTTGGCCTGACCTTTCCTTATATGCATTGAGGAAGCTGGCCTGCCCTGCTGCTAGTGTCATGTCGAAGCGTGTTTTCTGTTATGGTGGGTCAATCAATCATCACTGATAGGTCATATGACTCTCCATGGAAAGACGGACTAACTCTGATTAAATTCAAGAAGGACTAGATTTATATTAGTTTGTAATTGAATCCCTCCAAATGACAGCAACATAACTTAAATTCCCCAAAACAGTTACCTTTTAAAAATGTAAACTACAGATGATGCCCAAACCTCGTAAAGTTTGTGTTTGGTTTGCTGAACGGGCATATGTTCGCTCACCATATCGGCAAAAAGGTCAATGAAATACTGAACCACATTCAAATCAATGTTCGATATGAAGTAAAAAGGTATGATAAAATGAGCGCTAGGGATCCACTTGAGAAAGACACCTTTAGTGTCGAAACATGTTGTGGCGAGGAGACCTATAACATCTACTGTTCACAATAAATTTGAAAGGTAATATTCGATAAGAGCCCAGTGCCTGTTTCTGTCCCTAGCGCTCATTTTATCATACCTTTTTACTTCATATCGTGCTCAAATCCTCCCTTTGGGGAGTGTGGTTTGAGAGCAGCTCTGGGACAGGAATTGGTCAGCACAGAGGAGCTGCCCTTCCCTGGGCTCATGATCTCTGGGAGAGACGTTGAAGTTCCATAAGGAAAGGCTTCTCTACACGTAGCAACAGATTTATGCCTGCGGTTAAATCTCACCTCAAATCATCAACCTAGTTGTGCAGGGGGGGCAACTAGAAAAGGTGAGTGACATATCAATATAACCCCTTGCTTCGGCTAATTTGCACAGTGTGGCGCAACAATTTCTTGGTTTTTCTATTCAAATCAATGTTGTCACAACAGTGGTATTGCCAAAGCAGAGAATCAATGTTAATCAGGAATACAGATATGAGTAAAGTGTAGGCATGGTGCTTAGAGAGCCTAGCTAAAATCACAAAACACACACACCACAAGAAATATCTCCCCATTTGAAAAAAGCATGCCCATATTGCACCAAAGTGGCATAAATTCACCCACAATAAAAATTGAAATTCAACAGAATACCTCTGTTAGCATTCGGAAAATACAGTACTGCTGACTCGGTTGCTGGGAACAAACCTGCGCATGACTGTGAAACCACTGGCATGTCCCCTGTGTTACCTGCTACCCAATATGTTGTCCAGGAAGCAGGCCCTGATGCCACCTGCACACAACCTGCAGTTGCACATACACAGCAAACATTAGCATTGGACAGTGGACGTATATTATTTATACTTCTGGTGTCAAATAAAATGTGACCCCCACAACTGACAGAGGGAACATTGAATAGTACGTGGTTTCTGCCAAACAGCATTATATGGTAGTAGTGCTGTTTAGGATTTTACAAGCACTATAGGACTGTATTAATTTTTGAGCTTTTGACACAGTCCTACCTAAATGTCAACACCTCAACAGCGTGGAAAATGGCCTGATATTTGCTTGGTAGCAGGCAGTAGGAAATGTTTGGACTACTGGTTTGTGGAGGGCAATAACCACCTTTTTAAGTGGAGTAGTGGGGACAGCATAATCCAGCCTGTTACCATAAAAACAGCGGGTTACATGGCCTGGTATGTGCTTGGTAGCAGGCAGTAGGAACTGTTTGGACTACTTCTTTGGGCACTAACTGCCTTTTTAAGTGGGGTTTGTGGACAACTTAAGACAGCCTGTTACCACAAAAATAGCGGGTAACATGGTCTGGTGTGTGCTTGGTAGAAGGCAGTAGGGAATGTTTGGATAACTGCTTTGGGTTGGGCACTAACCACCTTTTTAAGTGGGGTTTGTGGACAGAATAAGCCAGCCTGTTACCACAAAAGCAGTGTGTAACATGGCCTGGTGTGTGCTTGGTAGCAGGCAGTAGGAAATGTTTGGACTACTGGTTTGTGGAGGGCAATAACTGCCTTTTTAACTGCAGTATTGTGGACCTCATTAGCCAGCATGTTACCACAAAAAGGGTTAGGCACTAACCGCCTTTTTAAATGGGGTTTGTGGACAGAATAAGCCAGCCTGTTACCACAAAAACATCGGGTAACATGGCCTGGTGTGTGCTTGATAGCAGACAGTAGAAAATGTTTGGACTACTGCTTTGCAGAAGGCACTTACCGCCTTTTTGTAATGTGGTCAGCAGAAGGCAGGCTGCCTGTTTCCCCAAAAACATTGGGGAAAAAATGACTTTCTTGTGTGTCTTCAGCTCTGAAAAGAGCTATTTCTGTAGAGTATTATGGAGTTACTAAGTGGCCCATTTACACTGTCCCTGCTGGAGTAACTCTCCCTCCATGTAGTCTCAATCTGTTCTTTATCTCAAAAGAGCTAATGTTTTGGTGGCATTATGCAGCTACTGAATGACTCCTTTCAACTGTCCCTGCTTGACTATCTCTCCCTACCTACTTTACACTGACATAGTATACATTAGAGGTAGCCCTGAAAAGGGCTGTTGTGTTATGAAGGACCCTAAGCACTCTCCCTAGCAGTTGAGCGATCTCTCCCTACGCTTCTCCAACACTTGCTTCGGATGCAATGCAGACAAAATGGCAGCAGCAGGGCTTAAATAGACCCAATGATGCTGGGCGGTCAGCCAATCACAGTAATACTACAACTGAGATGTCCGCGGAATTATTGTGATTGTTTTAGAAGCCCAGAATGTTTAGGGGCTGCAAAGGAGGCGCAAAAACTGCAAGGCAGGACATCCGAACATAGCAAGGTGAGTACACAAATACTCTCAGAATAATGATTAATGTGAATACCGTACTATTAATGCTAATAGCAAATAGTAATGAATACACTCGCTCATCACTAATTAATTTTTTAATGTTTTCCTTCTGTGTCATGCATATTTCCTTATAAATTTTAAAGTTTGTAATGTGTAATAATATTGTACATGTACTCCTGCATTGTATTGTGCTGTTGAGTATGTCGACACCATATAAATAAAATAATAATAATTATTATTACTACTATTATTACTATAATGTAGGTGTAAACATAATTTACATTCTGAAAATACAAAATTAGTATGCAAACTTACTAAATTACTTAGCGTACTAAATTACTTACTAAATTACTGCAAAGTTGTCTGCTAATTCTACTGAATTCAACAATTCTGTAGATTTGGAGAAACTGGATGCAGAAGATGAACTGCAAATACATTTTATCTGCTTCAATGTGATAAGAAAGATACAAATGAAAGAAAGTTAAACTGAGGGGAATTCTTTAAATGAAGAATAAAGATAATCTTAAGAAAAAGATTGATTACCTATACAGGTGTTTAATTACCCTATTATCAGAGTCTAACCTAAAATTAACTGTCCATTTTCATTCTTTTAAACTCTAGAGAATGTTCTCAATTGCCCTCAAGTTAACAAGAAAAGATGAAATTCTCTCGAGAATTCTCGAAGCCACAAAATTTAAAAGCCATTTATCTTAAAGCAACATCAGATGAAGCAGGTTTATTTCATTTTGAAATATATTAATGTCTTCACTTATTTAAACCTAAAAAAAGTTGGTATTTTTTGTCACTAAGCATCATAATTATTTTATTGTTTTATTATATTATTGTTTAATTGAAAACAATCCTTTTATTTTTGTTGGCTCAGGTTTTAGAATATTATTTTTAAAATAACAACAAACATTTCGAATTCACAAAGAAGATACAAAGAAATAGGGGAAAAGAAAGACACTATACAATGCATACATAATGTCATAAAACTTGGGCATAACAGACTTATTTCTCTAGTATATGAAGAAAAGGTTTTAGGCTCTACATAAAACTGTATATTGATACATATATTACTATCTGCATAACAGATTTGCTGGATTAGACAAAGAAGTCAAGCAAGGTTTTGTTAGTATTAGTGGTTGAGGAACATACAAAGACTAGACTATGTTTCCCACTATTAGCCATCAATTGCCACTGCCAGTATGGGAGGAGACCAGTGGTTAGAAAAATCAGCCAATAATATGGAGAATGGATCTTAGCACATACCCCTTTTTCTGTGGGCATAATACCCAAAGCCCTCATGCCTTTCTCACTCTCTCTTTGGACATGGACGGCAAGAAGTATGATCAAGCAAGTGGGCTATTATTTTCCCTGTAACTCTTAGCCCCCTGAATTCTATACCTTCCCCATAATCTGTACTATCATCTATATAGGTACAATGATAGTGTTAAGAGGCTTTGTATGTGTATAGGTTAAGTTAATGTGGATGGATAATATTGTTTGGAAATTGTGGTTTAATTGAGTATTAGTTTTGTAGATTTGTATTGAGACCATACATTTGGGTGTATATAATAAATATTCTTTTGTTAGTACACAGACTTGTCTCGCCGATAACATATTTATATAGAACATGTATATTTATAAGTAGTAAAGGAATAGTGTTAGGTATAAATTAAGGTACTGTATATTGGTTATAAGTAGTAGAGATGAGCAAACTTTTCCGAACAAGGTTAGGCAATTTCAAATTTGGCACAAACATTGACAATTAGGTTCATGATTGCAAACCCAGGCAATTTACTAAAAAATAGGCAAACTTGGCTTTGTTTGGGAAAAATATTGAAACTTTAGAATAATCTAAGATTAGATTAGTTCACAGCCATCGGCTCCACCAGTTTCTTCAACATGGTGAATTTAAAGGAGCTTAGAATTAAAAGTTTTAAGCTTCCTTGAGTTTCTAGGTGTTGGAATACCTGTAGGCTGTACACCTTAAGATCTGCCTTAAACATTCCTTTAAGAAAGCTTTTATTTTTTCCTTTTTTAGAGAGAAAACCTTTATTATAGCAGAGTATCAGCAGTGTGCAAGGCCACTTCTACACTTACCTGCTAGTAATTTAGATAAAAATAGCATATGTCCATCATATGCTTTACATGCATCGTCTTATAGGTCTGTTGTCACTCATAAAACACTATAATATGGATATTGCTTCTTGAAAATTTGCAATCCTTTTTTTCCTTTCCTTTCATATGTATAGAATATAGAATTTTGGCACGTGCGCAAGTTTGTTATATCATTAATCTTGGACCTGTCAATGTATTGCCCACTAGACTTATTCAACATTCCAGATGAATTAGAGCTGAAAAAACTTTTTTTTTCTCCTCCGAACATGTCAGGCTTTGGTAACTCAAACCGCAAGTCCAATTTTCCCTGTGGTATAGGGATGCGTTAGTCAGGTGTCTTCTGCAGCCCACTCCATGGAGGGATAAATGAAGAGCAAGGCAACAAGATTGAGCAAACAATAATGTTACTTAAACAATTGGGTCCTGGGGCTGGAAGAGGCAGGACCCTAGGCAAAGGAAAGACTCATTGCCACACAGGATGGCACCATTTTGTGATTTCCACATAGTACAGCAACACCGTGTACCATGTGCCTGCAGTCTACACTTTGAAGAGCTAATGGATCCATTCCAAGAGATGCCTGCTCTGCAGGAGCTGATTTTCCTCACAACCCCATGAGCTGAGGGCACTTCACCACAACTGAAGCAGCCCAGAGAGTAGATGCTCACATATGTGAGCTAGAGATTGACTGTGCACCTCACATCGGTATGATTTGCAGCAAGGTCAAGATCCAGTGCTGTTCTGCATGCTTGAAGAGGTCCCACCGGAACAGAGCTCAGAGTCAAGAGGAAGTGAGACATTCCAGATGCCAGCCAGGACCACTGGAGGTTGGATGGTGGATCCTGAAGCATGCCTGACCTTACTTTAACTGCATCCATTGGATTGTTAAATAGAGGAGGATGAGAAGGAGCTAGTAATGACAGAAGCCCCTGTTCCTTGCCTTCCATAGCACCTCTGCCAGTGTCAGGACTTTGGATCTTCTGTTTACTTTTTGTGTACGGTCCAAAACGGTGTCTGCTGCTTTTCTCCTGTTCATGTGATCCTCTTTCCCAGCCTTTATAAACCCTAGTTTACCTTCTAATTAATGCTTATTTATTCTGCTTGAATCCCTGGCATTTTGCTTCTCAAGATTGATCCTTCTCCAGAAGATCTGGCTCGACTCTTTCCAGCAACCTCTCCAGCTTTTAGTGACTCACCTACAACTTGCTACCTGTGTTTGTCAGCGTCTTCCTCAGCCTGCTAGCCCTAGTCATGTAAGCCCTGTATTATTTTAGCAGCTTATTTTTGTTAAGTGTTCAGTATCAGTGATGGTACCTTTACACGACGCTACAGGATGGTGGAAACAACCGGGTGCTTCACGTGCACGAGCACGCACAAACGGTTGAAAACGGTACCCACATCGCCTTTACACGCCGCAACAAGGTGCGCTACAGTAGGTTACATCTATCTCTGGATACACCGCCTGGTGCCACAAGTTACCTTCTGTAGCTCACCTTACCTCATTTTCACGCCGCTATAACAAGGTAATATGGGCGGAACAAAGGCAGCAGGGACAACACATAGGCGTGCCACAATTGTGGATTACGAGAATTCCGTACGCTGATAGGACAAAGCAATAACATCATGATTGGGCAGCCAGCGCAGGAGGCTGACTAATACATGACGCTCGAGCAATTGTGTAGTGTGATTGGTCAGCTCCTTAAATATGCCGCCCTATGCAGCGTCTACCAATCGTAACGCAGGAGCTTCCATCAATGATCGCTGATGGGGTGCGGTATCCCGGAGCCTGTGTCACGCCCCAGGTAGATAGCAAGGTGTCAAAACAACCCTCCTGTTCCTTATTTACACGCCGATACAGGCCGTAACAATCGCCTTGAAATCAACCTGTTTTTGAGCTCTGCTCTGAAACAGGTGCCTCAAGTGACGGGTGGCAACAACCGTCTTTACACGCCGCGACCGCGGGTAGATTTGGTGGTGCAAGATACATTTGTCTCATCTACCCAGTTGTTTCCACCATCCTGTAGCGGCGTGTAAAGGTACCATTACTGTTTGGACTTCCTAAGGCTCTTTGCTCTGCACTGGTTTCAGGACTTATTTTCAGAGACTTACCTATCCCAGGCTTCCTGGATGCAGCCGGTGTTTTCTACTAAACTGTATCTCCAAGTGAGTCTTTCTTCCAAGAGATTTTCCTTTCCAGCATTACTGTGGATAAACTATTTCTTGTGACTTTTCTGTTTATTGTGTATTTGATATACTTTGTTCACTTGCTGCACTACACGTTTGATTTCAATCACGTGTGTAATTTGCCTCAAGCCAAGAGGTTACTGAGTGTTCCATTATAATTATTACAGGATACATAGGACACATAAGGAATCTGCTGATGCAATGGCCACCGATGGGTGGGTTTACACGTCCCGATATCGGCCCGATATCGTAACAACGATGCGGGAGCGCGCTTTTTGTGCGTGCTTTTCCCTGCATTGCATCGGAGGTTTACACGGCGCGATATCGGGATGCAACGTCCGTACGATGTCTACGCCCCCCGACGCAGGAACGACCAGTTAACATTGGAGTCAATGTGTGACGTTGCCCTACACATCGGAGTTGGGCTGTCACACAGCACGATCCGGCTCAAATCTCCATTCAATATCGGAGCATTGGAGAGCACGCTCATTCAATCCCTGATATCGCATTGACATCGTTCCTGCATCGCATTGGACGTTCACACCATACAACGCAGGAGCGATATCGGCTCCAACGATCGAACCACGTGACTTTTCATTGAAATTGGACGCCGATATCGCAACGTGTAAACCCACCTTTAGTTTAAACAATTGTTTCTATGATTAGATCTCTCCAAGAGGATTTGCAGGGTCTGCAGAGCAAGCATGAAGGTATTGAACATAATGAGTAGGTGTTTGGACAAACCTTGCAGGATCTAAGTACTTGAATGGCAGCACTGGAAAACAAACTTAAAGGTATGGAGTTTTAGTACAGACAGGCCTTTTAGGACATACAGTTGTGTTCAAAATAATGGCCGTTATTAAATGTTAAACTTGTGTTAACTCCTTGCCAACACAGGACGTTGTACAACATCCTGGGATGGTAAGGGGGCTTTGCTGTGAGCTCCGGCGCGGCGCTCACATCAAAGGTCCGACATCTCAGCTGATCTCATCCGATCGGATCCACTGTTAACCCCTTGGATCCCGCCGTCAATCGCTGTTCCCCACCTGCTCCAGAGATCCCGTGATAGTATCGCGGGATCTGAGGCGCTCATGTGACAACCCGGAGTCCTGGCTAGACCCCGGATGCTGTCAGAGCACAGTTACGTGTAGTAGTTGGCAGACCCTGCCAACCACAACACGGCCACGATTCTCCCAGAAGCGATCAGATTGTGCAGCAAGGTGCCTCTCTAAGAGTCAGTGTAAAAATAAGAATGAATTGATTAATAAAGTTTTTAAAAACCTGTAAAAAGAAAAACATAAAAGTTCAAATCACCCCCCTTTTCCCCCAATCACAATAAAAGTATTAAAAAAATGAAAAAAAATACACATGTTTGGTATCGCCGCATTCAGAATCGCCCAATCTATCATCATATTAAATCTGTTAATGAGAGCCGTAAACTCCGTAACGGAAAAAATGGTCCAAATGCCAAAATTCATTTTTTTTGGTCGCCGCAACATTGCTATAAAATGCAATAACGGGCGATCAAAACTGTGAATCCCCCCAAAAATCATCATTAGAAACGTTAGCTCAAGAAGCAAAAAATAAGCCATCACATAGCCCCAGATCCCAAAAAATGAGAACGCTACGGGTCGCAGAACATGGTGCAAAAAATCCGTTTTTGTTTTTTTGCAAACTTCTGATTTTTTTTTCACCAATAAAGGTATACATATTGGGTGTCTACGAACTCGTACCGACCCGAGGCATCACCCTGTCATGTCGGTATTACCATATAGTGAATATGGCGACTAAAATACCCAAAAAACAAACGAGTTATTGCACTCTTTTTGCAATTTCACTGCATTTAGAATTTGTTTACAATTTCCCTGTACACTATATAGTAAAATAAATTATTGCTTATGAAAGTACATCTCGTCCTGCAAAAAACAAGCCATCATATTTCTATATTGACGGAAAAATAAAAAAGTTATGGCTCTTGGAAGCAGGGGAGCAAAAAACGAAAATGAAAAATGAAAAATGGGTTAAAAAACCCAAGTTGAGCTCAAAATCTTTGACTGTTTATTTCCATGCATTGAGAACATTGCACCTTGTTTTCTAAATCAAAACATGAAGACATTTGTATATAATTTTTAACTTCTTTACAGAAAATAACAAAAAATGAACATTGGCCTGTTCAAAAAAATAGCAGTGTCTGCATTTGTCTTTACAAATGTAAAATATGTACTCTTTTTTTTTCTTTTACGATTTAGCATTCCTGTGAATCACATTTTTTCAGAACTGCTTCACATCTATGTTGCATAGTGTCATCCAGCTTCTGGCACCAGTCAAGCCCTCAATATACTTGCATTTGTTGTCTTTGCCTCAGAAACTGCCTTTTTCATGCCTCCCCACAAGTGTTCTATTGGGTTAAAATCCGGGAATGGGGCTGACCACTCCATAACCTCAATTTTCTTGGACTGGGACCAAGAATTAGCTCATTTAATAGTGTGTTTAGGGTCATGGTCTTGTTGAAACACCTATTTCAAGGGCATTTCCTCTTCAGTGCAAGTCAAATTGACCTATTCAAGTATTTTGATATATGCAAACTGGTCAATGATCCATGGTATGTGGTAAATAGGCAAGAAACTTGCCCATATCATGATGCTTGCACCACCATACCTCACTGTCTTCAGAGTTAACGGTGGTTTTAATTCTCACTTTGTTGGTCAGTTGACAAACTGTCCGTGGCCCTTGGACTCGAAAAGAACAATTTTACTTTCATGAGTCCACAAAATGTTTCTCCTTTGGGCTATACAGTATATCATGCTCTTATACTTTTCTACATATTTCTTTTATGAGTAATATTTGGATAAAGTCATGCTTTCTTAAGTTGGATATTTGCTTTTCGTGTTTGCATTAGACCTTGTATATGATTGTTATCTGGACTACATTTATGTATATACAGTAGTCCTAGATAGCAAACTTATTCTAGGTTTGTCACATTGTCTTTATTATTTTAAGTTTAATATTTCAAGTTTTATTTGAAAACTCTTTTTGTGTTACCCTTTATTGAAAAATGACTAAACCACACATCTGTTTTTTGTAAGCAGCTGTTTGATTTTACTCATTAACACGCTTAGCAGACTGTGTCATATGAATGACAATAATTGGCAATGACTATAATTCAATTATTGGGTTTTAAAATCCATACTTTGAAATAGTTTGACTGTAGCATTAAAAAAAAATCATATTGAAGTAAAAAAAGAAATGCATATACAAGAATTAAAAAATGCTTATATGTTCTATTTAGAACAAATGTCAATTACAATATTTTATACAGATAATATTGAAAATGTGAAACAGAATCTTTATGTTTAATTATGTAGTTGTAGTAACCTTTAAGCAATTAAAAATTATCATACATGATCTCAGAAAATACTAGGCACAGTATATTAAGATATTATAACTTTTTTTTCCTAATTAATGAAAACTTAAAAATGTAATTCTACTTTTCAATATAAAAAATAATTTATGTTGCATTCTCACATATATTACTTAGGTTTTTATCTCTAAATCAACATTAGTATGTTACATATATGTTTATGCTATTCTACATAAGTACCTTCATAAGAAAATGCTATTGCATTTGAATCAGTTTATATTATATATATGAAGAATATTTATGGAAAATTAAAATAACAGATGGCATTGTTCAAGAGAGTGAATGCTCTTACTATTGATTCTATTAAGCTACAATTATATCTAATTATATCTCGGTAAATGTGAGTTGCCCATATGTTCAAATACTATAAGTCATATACATTTCTAATAGCAAAGACAATGTTACAAAAAATTCTACACTTTTCGGCAGCAAAGTGCTGGACCACCTTCATTAAAGTGGTTATCCGGAATATTTTATTAAAAATAAAAGTGTTCAAGCACAGACAGTCATGTGGCTGCCACCTACCTGAGTGTTGTGTCCGTCGCCAGTCACCTCAGCTCACCACTGCACAGACTATTCCTGCTGGGGACAGCATGGAGTGATAAACAGAGCAGCGTGATGTTGACTATGTGCCCATCAACAGAGGGGAGAAGCCGCCCCCTCTGTAGACGTGAAGCGGCAATATGGCCGTCAGGAACGATCTCAGACCGCTCCACTTCAATGAAATAAGTTAAGACAAGAGATGAGCAAACTTTCACTGAACAAATTTACCAAAAAATTGACAAACACGGCTTTGTTTAGGAAAAAAGTTTGACATTTAAAATGGCCCTAAAGCTTTCCCTGATTGTTTGGGGCTTGTTGGAAGACCCGCTAGCTGGAAACAACACTTAAAGAGGACCTGTCACCCACTGGTGCATGGCAAACTAAATGCAGCACTGAATTCAGCATGTCTGCTGCATTCAGGGAAGGGGTCCCCCATGTCTCTAACCCCCCAGTAAGCTTTAAAAAAGACTTTAGAAACCTTACAGTTAAGAGTTAAGCCTTGGTGGGATCTTATTAAGAGGTCCTGGTTGCTGGCACAATCCTCCCTGCCTACTCCTTGTGTATTCTGCCTCTTCTATGTGTCTGCCGCCGCCTCCTCTTCTGCTGCGTCTGCCCTCCTCTTCTGCTCCTAACGTCACAAGGAGCAGGACCAGAAGAGGAGGGCAGACCCAGGAGAAGAGGAGGTGGCAGCAGACACATAGAAAGAGTGGAATACACAAGGAGGAGGCAGGGAGAACTTTGCTAGCAGCGAGGACCTCTTAATAAGATCCTACCGAGGCAACCTCTTAACTGTAAGGTTTCTAAAGTCATTTCTAAAGCTAATAGGGGGGCTAGAGCCATGAGGGACCCCTTCCCTGAATGCAGCAGACATGTTGCATTCAGTTCTGCATTTAGTTTACTATGCACCGGGGGGGAAAAGAGGGGTGATAGGTCTTTAACTTTATGATTAGGAGTGTTCCCAGCCAATGGATCTACCAATTTTTTTAAACCTGTCGAATTTTTTGGAACTTTAAAATAATTTTTTGAAACTTCATGGAGTTTGCAGGTGTTTTTAAAACTTGCATGGTGTACATTTTGGAAACAGTGCCAGATGTTCCAGCAGCTATGAAGTTGAGGGACCTTTACTATATCCTTAAAACACCCATTTTAGGTAGGTTTCACACCACGGCAACATCAGGTCCGGGGCTGTCCGGTATTAGCCAGACAGCCCTGAACCCAATTTGCAAACAGAACCAGAGGGCAAATATGCCCTCCGGTCCGGTTTGCAGCCAGATGCCTCAGATCGCAGCCGCAGCTGCTGTAATTTCAAGATCGTGGCTAGCGGGGAGCTAGTCGTGGTCCTGAAATCTCAGCAGGGGACAGCTTGTGGTGCTGAAGTTTAGCAGCGCGAGCTACTAAACTCCAGCACCTGGTGTCCAGCTCCCGGGCCAATTTTATGTCGGATGCGGGGCGATCTGGCGCCGTAGACCCCCTTGTTAGGGAGTGCCGGATCACGCCGGATCCAGGCGGATCAAGTAGCATCCAATTTTGTCTGATTTTTCCCCTGGACACAAAAACGTTGCTTGCAAATAGTGAGACTATCTATTCTACACTTATGTGATAGTAATCCATATAAAAATAGCATATTACCATTATATGCTTCATATACATGGTATTATAGGTCTATTCACACCATGAAACACCATACTATAGTTACTGCTTCTTGAAAATATGCAATCACTTGATTTCACTTCATTCCATATGTTTAAGATGTAGATTTTTGCCATGTGCACAAGTGTGTTATAAGTATCATTAATATTGAACTTGTCTGTGCATTGCTGCCCACTAGCCTTATTCAGCATTCAGCATTTTATCCAACCACAAGCTCAGGTGTTACTTCTGACATGGGGAATGGGATTTGTAATGCCCGTCAGATGCCTTCTGCAGCCCACCCCATGGAGGCGTTAATGAGGAGTTAAGAAATAATACTATAGGCAATAATATCCTATAAGCTCGTGTCCTGACAATGGAAGAGGCAGGCTCCTGGGTAAAAGCAAAGAGGCTTTATTCAGTTGTTTTTGAGTTTTTCAAAGAGCTAAGCCTGTTATTTTAATTTTATTTTTCCCTTCCTAAGTTTAGCAGCTGAAGGAATGAATCCCAGACTAAAATCAATTGCACTCCCAGGAGACTCTGGTATAATAAATGAAATTTTATTGTATTTATAGCTAATACAATAAAATTTCATCTAATATACTGGAGCCTCCTTACATTGCCTCCAATTCAGCCTGGGATTCATTCCTTCATCTCCTTCCCTATTGAAGCTTCATGTGTTCACAGTAGTGTCCTGGGTGTGCTGCATACCAACTATGGAGAAACAATATTCCACTGGGATCTCTCAGTGTTATATACAAATATACACTCACTTCAGGTGAGTGCATACATTTAATTGTCATTTCAGTGACTTTAAATAGCCATTCTTTGATAGGTACTGTGACTGTCTCCCTTATTTTATCTCTTTATAGGGGTCCATTAAAGATAAGTTAAGGCTACCTTCACATTTGCGTTCCCCTCCACAGCATTCTGCGGAGGGGATCCGCAATGTGACCGCAGCATCGCAAGCCCCTATCTTTATAATGGGAGTGCACGGTGCTGTGCTTGACAGTGCATGACCGTGCCCACCCATTCATTGCCACATGTGATCTGTGCGCAGGCGGAAGCCTGCGCACAAATCACCCACTCTCGTCCGCACCAGAAATGCAACATGTCGCGTTCGTGGTACGGACGAGACTGGGTGATTTGTGCGCAGGCATCCGCTTGCGCACAGATCACATATGGCAGTGAATGGGTGCGCATGGTCATGCGCAGTCAAGCGCAGCACCGTGCGCTCCCATTATAAAGATAGGGGCTTGCGGTGCTGCGGTCACATTGTGGATCCCCTCTGCAGAACGCTGTGGAGGGGAACGCAAATGTGAAGGTAGCCTTAGCAGTGGTTGTGCTTTCCTCTGCTGGATTAGCAGGAATGCAGCCTTTGGGCTACACCTTAAAGCATTTAATGGCCTTTGCAACATGGTAATGAAGTCTGAGGATCCCTTTGGGATTTTCATTATATATACTGTATATGTTGATGTATGTCTCTTTGAGACTTATTATAGTATGTGCTACAGTAAAGTTTTTAGTTCCCTCTTTGTGAATTAGACAGTTTCTGCAAGAAGGTGCTTTAATACTGCCCTACAGAGAATGGTGAACAACCGTATGCCTCTGGCCTGATGGTTTGATGTATGGAAATGCAAGACACTACATACTCCTGTAGAACAGGGCTGGCCAAGTAAAGGCTTTAAGGGCCACAAACAGTGCATGTATTCAGGATTTACTTTGCATTGCACAAGATGCAGGAATTATGACATCTGCAAATGATGAAATTAGCACCTGTGTAATGCTAGGGAAATCCTTAAAACTTGCACTGTTTTCAGACCTTTAGGACTGTAGTTTCCCATCTCTGCCATAGAAATCTCTGTGGAGGTAGCAAGAGCAATTCCTTGAGCCCTTTCACAACTGTAGCTCTTCCTGGACCTTTTTAGTGTCACACGCTTAGATCGTGTTGAGTTTGCTGGAATCTGCTGTGTGTGTTGTGTTTGTATTTCTTCAAGAGCTGCATGAGGTACGGATGTGAAGGTTTTGTGCTCAGCTGCTGGTTGAGGGTTTGATGAGAGTCTTGGGTGTGACTTACCGGGAATCCCCTCCCCCTGGCTTTAAATAGCTTTTCCTCTCCTCTGTCAGACACTGCTGATAGAGTTATTTCCTCTTGGTCATTGTGCTGTGCAGATGCTTAGTTGCTGTGCTGAAGTCTTTGCTTTGGGAGTAGCTGTGATTCCAAATCCATGGGTGGAGGCAGGGACCCTCAGCCTAGGGCTAATCAAGAGCTCAGGAAATAGGATGGAGACTCCGACCTCCTCACCATCAGAGGTATCTCCAAGAGCAGGGCGAGTCAGGGACCCCTAGTGTAAGGGTCAGATTAGCTCCCCCTGAATCCCTTTGCCCCTGTTACCATTCAGTTACCTGATTCCCTCACCTACTTAGCATGACACTTAGGCCCTGTACTCAAAGTGTATTGTCTGATGGGTTTTTTATGCAGATTTTGAGAATCTGCATCAAAATCTGCCATTAGATCCAGAGGCCAGCAAAGTCTATGACAGATCAGAAGTGATGTGCCCATGTTGTTTTATTATTCTTTGCAGATGTGCTCAAGATTTCTTTTTTTAGCCTCAAAAACTTCACCAAGTCTGCAGGGATAAAAACACATTGGCACAGCACTTCTGCACTCTTATAGACTTTGCTGTCATTAGGTGAAGACATGCATATTTTAAAGCAGATTCTAAAAATCTGCTTGAGAAGAAGCATCAAACAATGTACAGTGGGCACAGGGCCTTACAACAATATGGTGGGGTCATGTTCACAGAAAGCATCCCCATATGTCATGATTACAGGAACGCGTGAGAGTGGGAAAGCAGTCCCATCACATACATTACTGCAGTTCAGACTCGATTGGTCATAGAGAGGATATCCCACTACTTTGAATTGCGCTGTACTCCCTGACATCACCGCTCCTCACATGTGCTGTATCACGATACTGGCGACATATACCCACTATATCTTGCAATATCATGGCTCTTGGAAGACAGTGTGTGCTACGAGCACTGACAGCATCGAGATTATATCAGGTCACACAGCAGAATTCCCTGTTGCGTGATATCTGCTGTGTAACCTGAGACAACCTCAGTGAAGTCATGGCTTGTCATACTGCCGGGAGCAGTTCCTGCTGTCTCACCATCTGGAGGATGCAGTCACTAATCTTTTCCCACATATGCTGGGACAACTTCATCATTTATTTGGTTTCATTATTTTTGGGGGTGTTTTGTCTAATTATTTTTTACATCCTTTTTTTTAAGGGAGGTGTTGGGTGGAGGGGAAGACTGTCAACAAATGGATTTTGATTAAAAAAAGGTAGCCAAAATCTGTAGAGAGAAATTAAGAGCAAATAGGGTCTTATTTTTTATGCACAATTGCCGTATTAGTGCAGGAAAGGCTCACCTTTGGTGGTTGTGAGAGTCACAAGCACTATAAGTGCATGTAGCAGCTGCTGTGGACCCATGTGAAAAGATGTCTTTATAGGGTGATAAATTGGGGTTAGTTTTCATATACAATATTTATTGGTGGAATTATTTGTTTACTAGCATACTTGGTTTGTAATATCGGATATCTGATTGACTCCTCAACATTATTAACCTCTGGCCTTGCTGCCAGCTGACATTACCCAGCTGGCATCAACTCCATATATCATTATCCTGTTTTCTAACGCACCTAGAAAGTGAGAGAGCTGGAGCGAAGTGTCAGGAATGTCGCATCAAATGAGGGCGTGACTCCTGGGGCAGCTATGACCTGCTAAATTATTTCAAGATTTTTAAATCTAAGATCTTAAAGATTACTCAATTTTTCAGTTATTCAAGTGGCTGGATGGATGAATAGATAGATGGATGTAAAAAAGAGATTAATTTGTAGATAGTTAGTCAATGTAGATATTTTTGCAAATAGATAGACATATGTGGAACTACAATATAATGTCCCACCCACTATATATTGTAAATTTGGAAACAGTGCCTTCTTGCCTCCCATTTCACAGTACAGGGAGTTTTTCCCTGATATTTAGTTTTAAAAACCTAATTATAAAAAAAATCAATAACAAAATGTGGGGTACCCCCTATTCTTCTTCACCAGCCAGGGTACAGCAGACTGCCACAGCCTGCAGACCAAAGATGGTGGCTTTATCTTGGCTGTTATTAAAACTGGAGAGGAACCCATGAAATTTTTTAAAATTATTTATTTGTTTTTACAGTAATCTGACATCTGTTTAGGTGCTATACTGACAACCAATCACAGACGCAGACACTGGAGGCAAATGTGCTCTCATCAGCACAGAAGCTGCACATGGGACGTTGTTGTGAATTCTGCTTGTGGGCTCCCTCGTGTGGTTGTGGCTGGTAATGCAGTTGATCCTGTTTTGCAGTCTTGGTCAGGTGAATTGGATAATTGGAATTTAGACTGGGGTATTTTGGTTTGCAGGATCTCCTCAGTCCTTGCCAGTTGTCAATTGTTCCTGGAGGTGTTTCACCTCTGCCTGGTCTCTTCCTGCCCTGCTACAAAACTTCCAAGCTAAGTGAATGGTTTTGTTTTCTTGTGGTACACATGCTGTGTGCTTGTTTTGGAATTGTCTATTTCTGCCCAGAGGGTTGTGGGTTGCATGTCTGTCTTAACCTGCTCTCTGTTAGGAAGTTTTCTTCTTAGGCTTTAAGTGCTATTCATTTGTTGTTGGCTTGTACAGCTTTTGATTGTGTCAGCATAGTTGGATTCACAGGAGTTCCGCAGATTTAGAGGGTGCCGCGTCTTGAGTAGACTCAGGGATATTTTTGTATTATCTGCTGTGGATATTTTTGAAAGGATTTTTATACTGACCGCAATAGTATTCTGTCCTGTCTTTACCTATCTAGCTAGATTGGCCTCATTTGCTAGATTCTGTTTTCTGCCTGAGTGTGTCTTTTCCTCTCTTACTCACAGTCAATATTTGTAGGGGACTTTCTATCCTTTGGGGGTTCTGCTCTGAGGCAAGATAGAATTCCTGTTTCCATCTTTAGGGGTAGCTAGTTCTCTGGCCGTGTTGAGGTGTCTAGGGTATGGTTAGTCACATCCCACGGCTACTTCAAGTTGCGGGGTTAGGTCAGGAACTGCGGTCAGTATAGGTACCACTTACGTCTGTGAAACATATTCATGCGGCTCCAAGGTCACCGGATCATAACAGGATGCACTTGGACGTACCAACATGTCAATGATCCAAAACACAATGCCAAGTCAACCTTTCATTGACTACAACAGAACAAAGTGAAGGTTCTGGTGTGGCCATCTCCATCTCCTAACCTCAATATCATTGAGCCACTCTGGGAAGAACTCAAGCACGCAGTTCAGGCAAGAAAGCCCAGGAATTTACAGCAACTCAAAGGCTTTTTGCCAAGAACAATGGGCAGCTTTACCATCTGAGAAAATAAAGCACCTCATCCATAACTATCACAAAAGACTTCAAACTGTCATTGATGTTAGAAGTAAGACAAGAAAAGGGGTGGGAGCACATGTGAAGGAAGTTTAAACAAGGGAAATTTGTTGCAAGGGGCCATGTGGCCACTCACCATAAGTGGTTGTGCACGTCCTGCACAACTGCAGTGTATCGTCTCAGTGTTATGCCTCCTTCTTGGAGGTGTTTGCAGGGACAGCTGGCAGTATCCAAATAGCCTGGAGATCTATGCTGCGGTCATGTGACCAAACCAGAAATACATCATCACAGGTCCTTCAGTGGTGAATGCAAGCTTCTTCCAGCAGGTCCTGTGGTTTAGGAACGATGTTTGAAGATTCTTCTCCTGTCCAGAGCTGCTCCCGCCGGTATTACCCGAAGGTATGGATATTGGAGACAGCAATTTAACAATCTGCAGAGCGCTAGGATCAGGAAGAGTCAGGGAGATGGAAATATTTGTAAAGTCTTGCATTACCTGATGAAGGCAGCGCTGTGCTGCGGAAACGCGTTGTGGCTTGTAAGAGGTTAATAATACCTTTTAAAAAATATTTCCATCTCCCTGACTCTTCCTGATCCTAGCGCTTCACAGACCGTTAAATTGCTGTCTCCATTGATGTTAGAGGGGGCAATATATGGTATTAAGGACTGGGGTCTGTGAACTTTTGATCAGGGTCATTTGGATGTTTTTGGTTGTCATTATGATTTAGAAAGAGAAAACACAGTAGCTTGACAATAAATTGCTTCACCAAACCACTAACCATGAGGGAAAAAGAAGTTTTTTTGTGTTATCATTCATATTGTCTGAAAAAAGGCCAAGAAAGCAAAAATTATGTCGGGGTATGTAAACTTTTGAGCACTACTGTATATACAAGTTAGGGAAGCCTAAAAATGGAGAGGAACATATTATTATTACTATTTTTATTAACATATCGTGTCATACAAGAAAAATTGTACCTGGTAAGGGGACAAAGAAGCAAACTAAAACATGAAGGCATTTTATTATAATACATTATACAGAATCTCTTTTACTCTGTAATCTGCACAGCTCATCCTGATTTACAAGATGCAGTACATAGATTACAAAATGTACTCACGCAGAGAGGATCATTTTAAATAGTCAATTGACTATTGATATAGTACAGGTATTTACATTTTAAATACATAGAATAAATTGTAATATAGGTTTGAATGATACTGTGTGTATAGTGATATCCTTCAATGTAAATGAAGGAAAAGAACTCATGTGACCAACTGGGAGATGTGTTACTTACTGAAAAGAGATGTGCCGTATCTATCTTAGGCTTGTGATCAATAAGCTATCTTGTAAAGGCCATATTGGTTGCTTCCAGGTCACTGCAGTAAAGCATATTATTTTTTCCCCTCTGCTTTTATCACACAGTGTTTTTATTCTCAGTATTTGTTCTTAAAGTCATAACCTACTTTTGTGAAAATAAGTAATTATTTGTGCTTCTTTCCCAGCATTACATGATGTACAGTACTAAGAACAAATATCAATTGTTCCAAAAGCTTGGTTTATAATCTATACAGTGCTCAACATTATTCACCAATTAAGTGAAGCAATAGCAAAACAATACATTAACTACCAACTCTTCATTCCTAAGTGAATGAATGTTGGGACAAGGCTTTTTGTGATTAACAGCCTTGCATCAATACATGATTACCAGGAGAAACAAATGTAATAAAGTTTGGATTCACTCATTTCTCCAGCATTTTCTATCTCTTGATTTTGTTCCCGATAGAGATGAGTGGATTGATCTGTGGAAGATTGAATTCCAGTCTAATTTTCTGAAATTTGCAGTTTCACATGAATTCGAACATTTGGAGATTTCACTTTGAAGACATTTGACGTTGCTGAAGAATTAGAGAGCAGTTAAATATAATTTTCGGTTGCTGTCGTATCCTCCCCATCTTACAGATTATTATGCGTTGTACAGTGGTGGTCATTAGATGGATCATCACAGATAATTGGCTTCTAAAGGTTAACAGTTTGTACGGCGTAGTCGGGTACAAATACAAAATTTACTGTATAAGTTACTCTCTCCTATGGAGTGTAAGCTCTTATGTCAGCAAATTCATCTTCTGTAGAGTGTAAGCTTTTATGTTCTCTCGCTAGTCTGTAGTTTGCAACAGCTTATTATCAGAAGAGTCCTTTCCTTCTCTCTTCTGTAGAAAGTAAGCTGTTATGGACAGGATGGTTCTTTCACATTCTCACTCCTACAGAGTGCAAGTGCAGAGGTCATGGTGATAGGGTACTCGGCTTCCAGGGGTTAACAGTTTGGGAGATGTCACCTTGGCTTTCCCTGGAAGTCGAAGCCTCGACTTGTCGTTAAAGAGGGGAATTAGTTACAAGAGAAAATATAGTTTATCATGACGCCATCTGTGGTGTCTGGTCAGGGATGACCAGCGCTGCTTGTAATAATTCCCAGGGGATAGGTGGATAGGCAGCTTGATGTATCACCCTCCACAGACGGAGTAGGTCCCTGGGATTTAGTGTAGATGAAGTTATGAATGATGGTGGTTGTAGTGCAGAGTGTAGCAGAGTGCAGGAAGAAGGGAGAGACACAGGGTTTCAGTTCTTACGGGCACCTTTACTAGCAGTTCTCAAGAGTCTTTAGCTAGCCGGGGTGCTGTGTCCCTCCAGGTTGCAGCTTGGCTAGCTCCCAGGTAGTTCGGGTTCACTCCACCGAGACACCGTTCTTATGCCATTCTGAGCTGCCTGTTCTTACTACGTGATTCTCCTCTCCTTCCAAGTGTCTTCGTGTGGCTTCCAAATTCAAAAAGGACTCGCGCTGCTTACATAAAGCAATCAGACAGTGATCATCATCACAAGATTCTCATTTTATTCCTTTTACGCATTTTGGAGCCAGTCCCAACTCCTTCCTCAGGGAGTGTGATGTTGCATTACATGACAATTGATTTTATATATAGTAGTTAAAGATAACAAGATCAACATGAGGCAGTAACGATGACGTCATCGTTGCTGCGACGGCTGGGGACCCCGGATGCAGCGAGGACGGGAGCATGGAGGACGGAGCACAGAAGATCGGTGCTGTGCAGAAGACCAGGGATGGTAAGTTAAGCAGCAGGGGGGAACCTTACAAGGAGGGGGCGAGTGCCAGCATTTGGGGGCCTGTATACCACTGGGGCTGCTAATACCCCTGGGCTGCTGTATACCACACCACTGGGGCTGCTATATACCACTGGGGCTGCTATATACCCTGGGGCTGCTGTATACACACTACTGGGCTGCTATATACCACTGGGCTGCTTATACCACGGCTTATACCACACTACTGGGACTGCTAAATACCACTGGCGCTGCTATATACCACTGGGGCTGCTATATACCACTGGAGCTGCTATATATCACTGTGGCTGCTATATACCACACCACTGGGCTGCTATATACCACTGGGGCTGCTATATACCACTGGGACTGCTATATACCACACTACTGGGGCTGCTATATACCACTGGGGCTCACCTGCGTTTTTTTTCGCGGCCGCACCTGCCGCAAGTGCCAAAACCGCACTTGCCGCACCTGCTGCAAGCCCGCATATACATTGTATGGGGCTTGCCGCAACTGTGCCGCAACCGTGCCGCAAGTGCAGCCGTAAGCGGTAATCGCGGCAGATGCGGTTTTTTCACCGCATCTGCCGCGATTTAAAAAAAAAACGCTAGTGTGAAAGTACCCTTAGCTGTCTGTGTGACCTATCATTAACAACTAGTGCAGTATTGTTTTTTTTTTTCAATCAAATGACATTTACACTTTAAGTCATAATGAGCATGTCAATTCTTTTGGCACATGAGCAGCATTTTTCTGCCCTTCCGCCATTGAGAATAGTGACAAAATACAAGGCCAAAATCTGCAATAAAAAGTAAGCAAAAACACACCAAAAATGCAACAAAAATACATTACATACTTGGTGTGTTTTTCAGACCCAGTTTGCAGTTTAGCAGCATTTTTGTTGTAAACAATCTCTGCACCTAAAAAATTGTCGGCACATAGTCTTACAGGTTTAACAGTAATTTTAAATAAATGTACAAAATCTGTTTATTTAGGGATCAATTAAGATTTAAATGGACTTTGAGGACCTATATATTGGAACTCCAATTTTGATACAATTTTATAAACTTCACAAATTCTTCAAAACTAGTGATGAGCAAGTGTATTGTTACTATTCACTATTCGCACAAATAGTATGGCATTCACATTACTCGTTATTCTGCAAGTTTTTGGTACTCGCCTCGCTATATTCGGATGTTCCGCCCTGCAGTTTACGGACACATTGCAGCGGTGGACGCCGCGCTATTCACAGGTCTGGAGCCACATGCTAATAAGGACATAGCTGTCACATTTCCACATTAGTCCATAGCTAACCAGCGAAGTGCATTGGATTGATAAAGGTTTGAATTTAAACTGAAACGTTTTCTTTGCACAATTCATAAATAAAACCTGATAAAAAGATTTTAAGGGAGTGTCTTGTTGGTATTATCATATTTCAAGGTTTGGAACCCTACCTGAACACCCCTCCAGTTGTTCTTTCAAAACACCTAACAACAGACACCTGGACAAGTTGTTGTGAACAGGGAGATACATTTCTGTCACAGCACACTTGGTGAACAAGGTGGAGAGTGGGACAAATGCACAAAGTGGTACATCGCACATCTCACCCATGCCAAGAATAGCCTGCCCAACGTCTGTCAGGGTTTCTGCCTCTACATATTCCACTTCCTCTCTCACCTCCTCCTGCTCCTCATCCTCCACAGAATTGCCCTCTACATCAATGCCAAGCTGGGACTTGTGGAGCAGCACATCGGCAAAGCGGCAAAACACTCTGCTGAAGTTGATCTCTTTAGGTCAGAAACCACATATGGCATAAGAGCTGTGAATGCTTTAAAACAACAGACCAATCAGTGGCTCTCCCTTCCACTCCTCCAACCCAGTCTGGTCGTCTGCAATAATGGGCGAAACCCATAGCGGCTTTTAAAGGTCGGAATGCTGGTACACGTGCCATGCATGGATCACATGCTGCACCTAGTTGTTCAGAAATTTCTGAAAACCTACCCTGACTTGCCATACGTCCTTGAGAAGGTGCACCGTATTAGCGCCCACTTCTCCATTCCTCTGATGGTGCTGTCAAAGGTGCTTGAATTTGCCAAATCACCGACTCATTTGTGACCTCCCCACATGTGGAACTCTACCTATTAGGGGATCTTGAGAACTTTGAGCACTGCAGCAACCTCGTGAACAGTGTAACCATCCCACTGCTGTGTCTTCTAAAACAATCACTGCATAATCTAAAGATAAAGCTTTGAGTGGCCAGCATGTTGGTATGGACCTTGATTTTCAAATAGGTGATACTACCCAACCAGGCCAATATTCTGAGGCAACATTGGGTGATGCAGAGGAAGATGAGGAGGATGAGGAGGAAGAGGACTTGTTTTACTGTACTACTGAGGGGACTCCTAATGCTACAGAAGGAACACCCAACCCAAGCTTCATGTCTTTCCAGGCTGGATGGGCTAGAGACAAGGAGGTGGAGGAGGAGATTCAGCGTGAGAAGAGGATGGGTACTGGTCCTACTGTTGGGGACACCAAAATTTGCCTTTTCACAGCTTGGCCCACATGGCACAGTTCATGTGTAACTGGCTGTGGCAAGACTCTTGTGTGATATACATTTTATCCAACAACTTATACTGGTTGGCCATCTTTCTTGATCTACGGTACAAGGAGAAATTTTCTTCTCTGTTTGGGGTCACCAGTTTTACAATGGAATCTTTCAAGAGGGTCGTTGTAGATCAGTTGCTGAAAACACCACCCTCAGACAATGCTGGTGGCAGAGATACCGACTTTTTTCAACACCAAGGGATAATGTAAAGAGACAGACACAGTCCAACAGAGTGGGAGGAAAATGTACAGAAATTGGGCAATTTTCATTAAATCAGCACAACACCAAGGGCTATCTGTGCCTGTATCAATGCCAAGGAGGGAAACGTTGCAGAACATGGTCACGTGCATCCTTTCTGATGCTTCAGTTCCCTTTAAATTTTGATTGTCCAAGCTGCACATTTGGCCCAATTCTCCTTATATGCCTTGGAGGTGCTGGCCTGCCAGCTGCTGGTGAGATGTCGGAGCATGTATTCAGTTCCGCAGGGTCAATCATCACTGATAGGCACACACGCTTCTCAATGGAAAATGCAGAATCATCATTTGAAATTTAAGTGGCCTTGCCTGTCATCTGCGGATTAAGCGTGGATTTCAATCCTGTTGAATTAATCAGAGTAAGGCCTTTCACACAGCATTTTCGCTGATCGCGGTAGTCGCAGATTTACCGCATCTGCCGCCTAACCGTCACACTTGCGGTTCACCTGCGGCAAGCCCCATGCAATCTCTATAGGTCTTGTGGCAGGTGCAGCAAGTGCGGTATAGTTGCAGTTTCGGCATTTGCGGCAGCTGTGGCCGCAAAAAAAACCGCTGTAAGCAGCCTTTTTTTCGTGTCCGCAGCTGCCGCAAGTGCCGAAACTGCAACTATACCGCACTTGCCGCACCTGCCACAAGCCCCATAGACATTGCATGGGGCTTGCCGCAGGGGAATTGCAAGTGTGACGGTTAGGCGGCAGATGTGGTAAATCCGCCACATCTGCCGCGATCAGCGAAAAATGCTGATGTGAAAGGAGCCTTACTCTGATTAAATTCAACAAGGATTGAATATCTCCACAGTCTCTAATCCCGCCAGATGACAGCAAGCCAACCTAAATTTTCCAAAATGATGATTCTGCATGCTACTGCTGTTAACGTCAACCCCTTCCCATAAAAAACCTGTGTCCTTTCCTGCGTCAACATTCATCAGCCCTTAGGGGTATTTTTTTTATTTTTCAAACCCTTTGCAGATTATTCAGTGGAAAAACTAGGACGCTATTCCTACTGCAGCCTAACTAGTGTTTGTGATTGGAAGCCCTTGGGATGGTGTCTTCCTGCGTCAACTTTCACTCAGCCCATAGGGCTAATTTTTACAAACCCTATGCACATTGTGCAGTGGACCAAGTAGTACAGTATCAAGAAGTCTTCTCTTCCTGCATAATCTGGGGAATATTGTCAATCATAATCTCTGAGCAATTTGGAGAAGCTTCTCCAACCCATCCTAGAGGGGTACACCATGTATACTTTGTCCATTGACTTGCACAAGAGATATAGTTGAGCTCATCAACCAGTTGACTAGTGCAGCTTTACTTTTCTGATTCACAGAGTTCAGCCAAACATGAGAATCGCATGCTGCACTCACAGCTACTTAATATGACCCCATGTCGCTTGATACAGCAGAAGAGGAGGGCAGACCCAGCAGAAGAGGAGGCAGCGGCAGACACATAAGGGGGGCGGAACACACGAGTAGGAGGCGGGAGTACTGTGCCTGCAGCGAGGACCTCTTAATCAGATCCCACCCAAGGGACCTCTTAACTGGAAAGTTTCTAAAATCTTTTTTAAAGGTTACAGGGGGGCTAGAGACATGGGGGACCCCTTTCCTGAATACAGCAGACATGCTTCATTCAGCGCTGCATTCAGTTTTCCAAGCAACAGGGGGTTGACAGGTCCTCTTTAAATAATAGAGTGAGGGCCCTACAATATGAATAAGTGAGAGCAGTCTCAAATGTACACAAGACGGACCTCCAAAATTTCTAGAGAAGAGCACTTCCAAACGTATGTTACAAGGCCACATGGCGGCCCTCACTAAACTGCCTAGGCTCTCTGAACATTTGAATGTAGGGCCGCAAAATTTCATGGAGGTGGAGGAGGAAGAGGAGGGTGAAGCCCAACGCTACAATGGGCACATTGTAAACTGCTATGGAATATGTATTCCATTTTCACAGTGCCAGTGAGGAACCGCTCAAATGTGTAAGTATGAGAGGTCCCTCCAAAACATATGTTACAGTGCCATCTCTGGGCCCTCAGCAATCTCTCAGGTTCCTACCTACTGCTGGTCCTCCGAACTTTTGAATGTAGGGCTGCAAAATGTCATGGAAGTGGAGGAGGAGGAGGGTGAAGCCCAAAGCTACAATGGGCATATTGTAAACTGCTATGGAATATGTATTCCACTCTCACAGTGTCAAAGAGAGAGCGATCGCGCAAATGTCTAAGTAAGAGCGGTCTGTTCAAAAAGTATGTTACATGATCACCTGAGGCCTCTGAGGTCAAAGATCAACATACCTACTGCTACGTTCTAGCTGGCCTTGTAATGTGCTGGGGAACAGCTAATTAAAAATGATGTATGACAGAGAGTCCGACAAAATGTATAAGTCAGGGCCCTCCCAATTTGAAAACATGAAAAAAAGCTACAACACTATGTGTGAACAAAATGCTAAAAGATATTTTTTTTCGTTTCTCTGGTTTATTTAACCTTGTATATAAGTGATTATGCAGGAAAAATTGTTTCTGAATAGGGATGAGCGAGTATACTCGTTACTATTCGGTATTCGCCGATTAGTACAGTATTCGGGCTAGTCGTTACTTCGCGAGTTTCCTTGTGAATAATCTCTAGGAGTAACGAGTCCAATGTAAGTCAATGGGAAGTGTGAGTATTAACTCTGCTGGACTCTATAAAGTGGGTCTGGGGGGCTGAGGAAAAAGCTGAAATGGGTGCATGACTGTTTAAAAGCCAGCAGTAAAAAGCCACCGCTTTTAAACAATCACTCAACCCATCCTCCACTTTCCCGCAGCCTCCCATCTCGATCCTCCGCACCTCCCGCCGCCTCCCATTCCGATCCTAAGTTAGGACCAGGCGGGGAGCGCAGCACTAGTGAGCGGGGAGTGCAGGACCCGGGCGGGGAAGCCAGCAGTGAAAAGACTTCACCGCTGGCTTTCCCAGTCTGTGCTGCGCTCCCCGCTCCCTGATGTCCCCTCCCCACTCCCTTATGCTTCGCTCCCGCCCGGTCCTAACTTAGGATCCGCCGAGGAGGGGACATCAGAGAGCGGGGAGCGAGCATCAGGGAGCGTGGAGGGCAGCACAGGAAAGCCGGTGGTGAAGTCTTCTCACTGCCGGCTTTCCTGCCGGTAAATTCAAATGAACAGCTGAGGTATCAGCTGATACTGATTAGCTGTTCATTTGAAATAGCCACCAGTGCCCTCAGAGGGTTCATGTGAGTTCATGCTTGACTGTATGAACTCACAAGAACTCTCCCATGGCTGCACAGCTCAGCTATATCTCTGGTAGAGGTTCTCTACCAGAGATGCAGCTGAGCTAAAGAAGACTCCATTGGACTACGTCGTACGGAAGAGGAATTTTTTTTAATAAAGATGGAGTCTCTAAGTGTATTTTTTGTTTTATCTCTGATAAAAAAATTTTTTTCTGTGTGTTGTGTTTTTTTTTTAAACAATTTACTAGAAATGCATGGTGGTCATATCTAATATTGGCGTGACCCCATGAATTTCAGGCTTAGGACCAGCTGATAATACAAAACTGGCCCTAACCCCTTTAATGCCCAGTGAGCCACCACACCAGGGAACTGGATTAGTTGGATACAGCGCCAAAAAATGGAGCTTCAATGAACGCGCCATTTTCTAGGGTTGCCCCAACGGTCAATAGCCATGAGTCAGGACCGCATATTCCTAACCCTGATTCTGCTTCCCCCACCATGCTGAGTGCCTGGACAAAACTGATCCCATACTTGGACACTTTGAAGAGCTGTTCACTTTTCCATTTATAGATTCGGGATTCTCACGTGCTCCACTTGAAGGGGTGAAAGTGGAGATCGCATATAGTGATGCCCAAATATTTGAGCAGCCATGGTCACATGAAGGCGACAGTGGGAAAGTGTCACAAGAGGTGTACGATGATGAGACACAATTGCCAGAAAGTCAGGAGGGCCAGGGAGGGAAAGTGGAAGACGACATGGTGGATAATATAGTAACTGACAGAACCCCGCAGAAGGACTTGCAGAGCGAGGACAGCAGTGCACTGGGGTAGGGAGGTGTAGCTGTTCCTCAACAGGCAGGAAGAAGCAATGTGGTGGCCAAAGACAGAAGGAGGGAAATTGTTCCCCTTAACACCAACTCGATGGAAGTTGCCAGTACAACTGTTAGGGCTTCCCGAGTATGGCTGTTTTTTAAGGACTCTGCTGATAATTCCATAAAGGGCATTTGCATCACCTGCCATGCCAGCATCAGCGGGGGTAGCAAAACTACCAGCCTGATCACAACCAGCATGATCAGGCACATGATACCAAAGCACCCGACTTTGTGGGCCAAACCCCAGGCTCGAGGAACAGTGTCTGCGGGTGACACCATTGGTTCTTCCACTTGGTGACTTCCATTGGTTGTGCATGCAAGGCAATCCGCTGCCCAAAGGGCATGCAAAGATGCCTCCTGTCCTGCAACTGTCATTGCACAATCTGAAATACCACCATCAGAGACCACGTCCATGTCCTTGCCCCAGTGCAGCATTCAGTTGTCCATACCCAGTCCTTGGAACGCAAGGCGCAAATACGCAGCCAATGACCCACAGGTCACAGTACTGAATTCACACATTTCACAACTGCTTGCACTCAAAATGCTGCCTTTTAGGCCAGAGGAAACGGAAGCATTCTGCAACCTGATGGCGGCGGCTGTCCCTCATTGTTCGGTCCCCAGCCACCACTATTTCTCCAGGTGTGCCGACCCTGCATTACACAAGCACGTGTCCCAAAACATTAACTGGGCACTTAACAACATAGTTACCAGGAAAGTCCACCTAACCACAGACACGTGGACAAGTGCTTGTGGGCAGGGACTCTACATCTTGCTGATGGCACACTGGGTTAACATAGTGGAAGTCGAGACCCAGTCAGAAGTTGGGACGAAACACGTACTCCCAACGCAAACTCAATTAGAGTTGCCGCCACAGTCTACAGCTCCTGCATATCATCCTCCTCAGTCTCCTCCCACTCTTCAGCTTCCACATCAGTCACAAGCTGAATGCTCTACAGCACCGCCACGGCCAAGCGGCAACAGTCTGTGCTGAAGCTAATATGAGTAGGTGATAAACCACAGAATACTGAAGAGATGAGGACAGCTCTGAAAGAACAGGCAGATCTGTGTCTCACACCGCTGAACCTACAGCCCAACATGGTTGTGTGTGACAATGGTCGGGACCTGGTGGCAGTTCTGAGTCGAGCTGACACGTGTACTATGCATGGCCCATGTGCTCAACCTCGTGGTTCAGTGGTTTCTTAATCCTACCCATAGCTGTTGGATCTGCTCATCAAAGTACACCATCTGGGTGCCCATTTTAGAAAGTCACCTACTGCTTCGTCCGCCCTTGCCAGGTTTCTGCAGCGTTTGCAGCTTCCAGCTCACAGACTGGTGTGTGATGTTCGCACGCATTGGAATTCAACACTGCAGATGTTGATCAGGATTTGTGAGCAGAAGAGGGCAGTTGTTGACTACCAGCATCAACAAGGCCATCGGTATTCGGCTCAGATTCCACACATAAGACTTCAGGAGTGGACATGGATTTCCAACCTATGTGTCATCCTCCAAAACTTTGAAGGCTCCACCTAGATGGTGAGCGGTGATGACGCCATCATTAGCATCACCATCCTGCTTCTTCTGAAACGTTCTCTACTTAAAATTAAAGAGGATGCATTGCAGGCTGAGCACGATGAGATGGAGCAAGAAACCATACAAGGTGATTACACACAGCCCAGCCTCATCTCATCCCAATGTGGATTGGGGGATAATGAGGAGGAGGAGGAAGAAGAACAGGAGCTAGTTTCATGCGCTATAGATGTTACTACCTGCACAACTGTCATACCATCTGTTCTGTGTGGATGGCCAGAAGACAGGGCGGAGGAGGAGAGCATGGTCAGTTGTCCTCTTGGTGAGGACTTGGAAGTCTTGTCTGATACCAGTTTGGCACGCATGGCTGAGTTTATGTTACGCTGCCATTCCCGTGAACCTCGCGTTATCAAACTTTTTTGTGACAGTCATTACTGCTTGGTCAAATAAAAGAAAGGGAAGGGGAACAAGAGGCACAATGTGCCCTATCACTCAGACACTTCAAATGTAGGTGGTATAAAGGGAACCACTCACCTATTTCAGTTGTGAGACCTACAACTGGTATATAGACATGTAGTGTTATATTCTGATGGCTGCTGCTGGACTCCCACCGACCACTAGCACGTGGAATCACAGACGTTGTACGGGAAAAAAACGGTGTTCTACAGTCCGCGCTGCCAAGGTCCACTTATTCCAAGGAAACACACGGGTAGGTGAAGTATATCCAAAATCCTTTATTGCATCATGTAGCAGGACCTGTGATGATGTCACATAGAGGGGAGGCATCAGAGGTCACAATACAAAAAAAAACACAAGAAACATATAATTCCCAATGTAGGCTGCACAAAATTGTTGGCACCCTTAACTTAATATTTGATTGCACACCTTTAAGAATAAATAATTGCAATCAATCACTACCTTTAACCGTCAACAAGCTTCTCACACCTCTCAAGTAAAATTTTGGACCACTCTTCTTTTGGAAACTGCTTCAGGTCTCTTACATTTGATATTACTAAAGGCTAGAAAAAGATAGCAAAGTGTTTACAATTTGTTCTTTTCTCATTTTGAAATATAATTAAGAAATGGAAGTTGACAGGAACAGTGAAGTTCAAAATATGGTCTGGAAGACCAAGCAAAATTTCAGTGAGAGCTGCATATAGGATTGCTAGAGAAGCAAATCAAACCCCTGCTTGATTGCAAAAGACTTTGAGGAGGACCTGGAGTTGTGGTACATTGTTCTATTGTTCAGAGACCCCTGCACAAATATGGCCTTCATGGAAAAGTCATCAGAAGAAAACCTATCCTGTATCATCACAAGTAGGCTGATCATGTGACCTCTGATGCCTCCCCTCTATGTGACATCATCACAGGTCCTGCTACATGATGCAATAAAGGATTTTGGATATACTTCACCTACCCGTGTGTTTCCTTGGAATAAGTGGACCTTGGCAGCGCGGACTGTAGAACACCGTTTTTTTCCCGTACAATTACTGCTTGGTGACGCTTTTAGATCCATGCTACAAGGAGAACTTTATATCTCTTATTCCTGAGGCGGAGAGGTCTACAAAAATAGGGCAGTACCAGAAGGCCCTTGTTGTGGAGTTATTAAAAAAATTCCCATCGGAAAACACTGGCGGCAGAGGTCAGAATTCAGTGGACAACCAAGGAGTATAGGAGAGAGAGAAAGAACTCCAATCCAGGAGAGGCAGGAGAACACTGTCAAAGTTCTGGGAGACTTTTCTCAGCCCCTCTGATGGCACAGGCCCTGAGGGGCTGGGTACTCTCACAAGGAGTGCAAAGTTTGGGAAGATGCTAAAGGAGTACCTTGCTGACTGTACCAAAGTCCTCCGTGACTCCTCTGTGCCTTACAATTATTGGGTAATCAAGTTGGACACGTGGCATGAACTGGCTCTCTATGCCTTGGAGGTCCTGGCCTGCCCTGCTGCTAGCATTTTGTCAGAGCGGGTTTTCAGAGCCGCAGGGGGAATTATAACTGGTAAGCACACCTGCCTGTCAACTGAAAATACTGACAGACTGACTCTTATCAAAGTAAACAAGCGCTGAATTGGGCCAGACTACTCAAGACCATCAAATGATATCAGCGTAATATAAACTCTAAGTCAGTGTCTTTTTTCAGGAGGTATATTTCCATGCTCCTCTTCCCCTCCACACATGGGCATACACTTCCTGATTTTAGCTATTTGCTGTAGTCCTCCCCCTTCTCCTTATCCTCCACCATCATGTCACCAGGGTGACCGTGGTCCATGATTTAACACCCATATAATATTTTTAATGCCTGTAAGAAAAAAAAAAGTTATACAGTATATTCATGTATACCCCACCTAGGTAATTGTTTGTCAGTCCATACTTAGTGGATGGGCATTACAAGTACAGGAGACACGCTCCTTTTTAATGGGAAAATTATTTTATGAGGCCCTCCTACACTCTCTTCTAAGGGGCATTGGAGTGCCTCCCAATTTTTGAAAGCCCTGCATAGGGCAACACTATGGGAGACCCAGTTCCTATAAATGGGAACATTATTTTATGAGGCCCTCCTACACGTCTCTTCCAAGGGCATTGGAGTGCCTCCCAATTTTTGGCAGCCATAGGACTCACTGCATATAAGCAATAACAGTATAGGAGACCCTATTTAATAATGGGAAAAACAAAGCATAGCCGGCTGTTGGCTCTGTAAGGATAGCACTGGCCGCCAAATATATGTTTTTGATTTTTTTTATTACATTAAAGATTATTTTTTTAAAAAAATGGCGTCGGTCCCCCAAAAATTTCAAGTCTAGCAAAGGCTAAACAGACAGCTGGGGCCGATGTTAGAAGCCAGGAAAGGGGGTAATACACATGGAGCTTTCCAGGCTATTAATATCAGCCCCAAGATGAATATTTAGCCTTTGCTGGCTATTAAAATGGGGGACCCCCCAAAAAATGGAGGGGTTTCCCCTATTTTAACAGCTAGCAAAAGCTAAGAAGACACCTGGGGACCAGCATTAATAGCCTGGGAAGGACTAAGAATATGGGTACCCTCCGAGGCTAAAAACAAGAGCTCTCAGCTGTCCCAAAAATGGCACATCCATGGGACACGTCAAATCTGGCACTTAGCCTTGCTCTGCCACACTGCCCTGTAGCGGTGGCAGCGGGGTTATGTGGTTGGGGCTGATATACACCCTATATTATTACTAAACCCACTAATAGTCAAAAAATGAAATAAAACACAGAGTATACAAAGTATTTTTATTTGAAATAAAGACAATACTTCTCTATTGTTCTTAATTAAACCATAGTAACCCTCTCGCCTATTCCACCTGAAGCCAGTGTCTCCTTAAGAGAAATAATAAAGCAAAATCATCCTCACCTTTCTGTCGCCAGGAGCCTTCATTTTCTCACGATGGCACTGGTTCTGCTACATCTGATGGCAGGCTGGAGAATTGATGGATGCAACTCTTCAGCCTGCCATCAAGCAGAATCACTGAACAGCGCATGCCTGCGCACATCAGTGACTCGTTGTGGCATCATAAAGATGAGCTGAGTTCATGTGAATGAACTCAATTCACCTCTGTGACTTCTGTGACATCACTGGGAGTGTGGGAAAATTCTACCGCATGAAAGGGCAGACATTATTTGCCGGCAGCGGGTGCAGGAGAATTTTCCCAAGCTCTCCGTGACGTTACACAGGTGAACTGAGTTCATTCACACTCAGCTCATCTTTATGACGCTACAGCGAGTCACTGATGTGTGCATGCATGCAGTCTTCAGTGATTCTGCTGGATGGCAGGCTGAATGGTCACATCCAGCAACTCTCCAGCCTGTAATCAGATGTAGCAGAGCCAGTGCTGTTGTGGGATACATGGAAGCTCCTAGCAACGGAAAAGATGAGGATGAGGTTGCTTTATTATTTTACTGTATTTCTCTTACAGTAACACCAGCTTCAGGTGGAATAGGCAGGACGGTGAGTATGGTTTAATTATGAAAAATAAAGGAGTACTGTCTTTATTTCAAATAAAATATTTTTATACTGGGTGTCTGTTGTAGTTCACTTTTTGACTATGGGGTTAGTAATGTGAGGGCATCTTATAGATGCCTCTCCATTAATTGCCTTGATGGTGCTGGCCTGCCTGCTGCTAGTGTGATGTCAGAGCGTGTTTTCAGTGCCACTGGGGCAATCATCACAGATAGACGCACACGGATAACTACAGAGAATGCAGACAGGCTGACTTTGATCAAATTTAACAAGGACTGGATTTCACAAGAGTATTAAAGCTCTACTGATGACCTGATTAAGCATCCCAACCTAAAGTCACCCATAATGTTATTTTAGGCAACTGGTGATCACGTTCATCCCTACAACCATAATTCAGTCCTTGAGCTAATTTTTGGAGACACTATGGCTATGCCTGGACATTGGACACTGCAAGAACTATGTAGTAATCCTATACTCATAATTGTTTCGCCCTTGTGGCCTGCTTCCTTCATCAACCAATGATACAGCCCCTTGGGCTAATTTTTGGAGACACTATGGCTGCACATTGTGCAGTAGCAGTGGAACAACAATGCCAGTAGTCCAAGATTTATAATTCTGATCCCTTGTGATTATAATGATGGGTGGCTTCTTACTGCGTTAACCTTCACACAGCCCCTAGGGCAGATCGCTCTCTTTACACCTCTTACACACTGAGCTGTCAGAAGATCTCCTCCATCATAACTATCATGTACCCATTTCAGCCTTTTCCTCATCTCCCAGACCGCTTTTTGGGTCCAGCAAACAATTACTCACATTTCCTATTGACTAACATTGGACTCGGTACTCGCACCGAATACCCGAGTATTACAATGTACTCGGCACGTGTTTAGCGAGTCCGAGTATTTGACTACTCACTCATCCCTAAATTGGAGCAAATAATGTCTTTGTATTTTTCCTGACACTGATGATGCATTTTTGCCACATGCAATGATAAAGATTTTTTCTATACTATTTTATTGTATGATCTTTAAATCACTAATTTAAGGCATTTTTCATACTGCACTTTTCTTCCGTGGAATCTACTTATTGCAGCCCAAGGACAGAAAAAGGATCATCATTGCAGTGTCCGGGCAATGTTCTGGGGCCCTGAAATTCATTGGAAAAACACAGAAACCCTTGAGCCTGCAAGTGCGAGTTCAACACTTTCACTCCCCTAATTTATGAATATATACTTGGTTAGTTTACTTAAGTCATAAATCCAATTAAACAAAAAAAATAATAGTCACCTCTAGTTGTTGCCCCTATGTCGGTTCACTCCGATTGAAGTACTGGAAATAAAGATAACTGATTGGTCAATTACATGAGATGCATAGTAACCGTCATTTGGAACGATGCACTGATCTATTAGGGGCTCACTGGGATCCTAAGCCAATAGATAGATCCATATAGATTAGGATGAGGTGAGCATTTTATAATTTTTTATTTTTTGTTTTTGTACTTAATTTTATTCCGAATGGGTTTTATATTACTATGCTTGGGAAGTTAATACAGGAAAGATGATTGTAATTATGAGTATTCTCACTAAAATGTGTTACTAGAAAGATTAAGTTTTTTTCAGTGACTTTTGTGCAAAGGCCTCCATTTAAGGACCCATTGGTTGGATCCGATTTGTTCCGCTGTATCCAAAATTCACAGTCTCCCATTTTGTGCAGTGTTTTGAAATCGAACAGAATTGGCGGACTTCCCGACACCAAACCTGGGATGGCAATTTACCAAATTGAATCACGATTCTTGTGCATCCGTTGGGAACTGGGGGTTCTAATTGGATCTGTGCTGCATGTTTTAACAAATCACACCGAATGGTGCATTGTAAAATCTTGTGGTGTCGAAAGCCTAATAAAATAGTGTGCCAGCAGCACATGCTGGATACACATTCTAGTTAATCTATGTAACTGTAAATCACTAGATCTCTAAGGCAGGTTTCACACTGCAACTTTTTCCTGTCCGTGGGGATCCTACTTTTTGCAGGACCCACGGACAGGAAAATGATCACATTGGAAGTGACCTTCGGATGCTATATCTGTGTCTGGGTCCCTGATTTTCATGGATCCGGACACAGAAAGCCCGAGCCTGCAAAGTGCAGGCAAGCCAGACACTTTCACTCCCGCAATGTATATATATATATATACATTGCGGGAGTGAACTTAAGTAAAAGCAAGTGTTAAAAATAAAAAATATATATGCTCACCTCTCCAGCATGTCCCCCGATGTCGGCATCTAGCTCCCGAGGGTTGAAGGACCTGGGGAGGCAGGACTAACTGATAAACTGATTGGTCACATGACCATAGTTACCGCAGTAACCGGTCATGTGAACGATGAGCTGATCTGTTAGCCCGGCCCAGCTAGATCCTCAAGCCAATAGATAGATGCCAATATCAAGGGACACGCCGGAGAGGTGAGCATATATATTTTTTATTTTCAACACTTGCTTTTACTTAATTTCACTTCCGCAATGTATGTATATACATTGCGGAAGTGCAATTACATGGGAAAGAGCAGTTGTAGTGTACTGAGTATGCTAAGTACACTAAAATCGGGTCCGAGAAACGATCAGCTTTTTTCTCGGACCCATGCTCCATAGGCCCCCATGTTAATGGCCGCGGATTGGGTTGGATCCGATTCGGTCCGCTGTGCCCAAAATCGGAGCAGTCTCCAATTTTGAGAACAGCAAAAAATCGGACAGAATCGGATCCGACACAAATCGGATGGCAATTAGGCCAAATTGGATCCGATCTGTCGCCCGTAGGGATACATGGGGGTCAAATTGGATCTGTGGCTGTCTGTTTTACAACGGACAGCCACGGATCCCAGAAAATCGTAATGTGAAAGCAGCCTAACAAAATAGTGTCGCCAGCAGCACATGCGTGATCACATCTTAAAGTCTATGCTAATTCTCAGTCTGTGCAGCTGCTGGTGCTATTTTGTTAGAGACCTTATGCTCCTAGAGACATTCTTCAATGAAACAGTTTGCACATGCACTGCCTTAGACACAATTTTATTGAAGACTTGCAGACTGCCCATAGAGAATCACTACACCTGTGCTTCCCATTGCAGTGATACTGGCGGTGTGGAATTTAAATAAAAAATGATAAGGCAGGCAAACAGAAGGGACAGAAAAATTGGACTCTACCCACTCTGGTCCCGCCCCAATGCACAAGGGAGGCAGCAAGGAAGAGAAAAAAGTGTACCCCTGTAGAGCTAAGCACGACCAATATTAAGTATGCAAATGTGATTTTATTTAATTATAAATTTTGATAGCAAAAAAGAGCCAGAGCAGACATAATAAAAACATTTAAAACAATACTGGTCCGGACCAGTCCTCTCTCTGTATAAGGCACATGATTACAGAAAAATCAAGAAAATACAGTATAACCATACCCATATTACAGCAGTGTGGCTACATCATATTCAAACAATTTGTACAATTGATACAATCAAGAGTCAAGGTGCAGAATTAAATATCTTGTGGTCAGTTATAGTATATATAACAACAGACATATGTCAAAGTAATCAAGTCATCAGTATAGATGGAAATAACAATGCTTCAGAAAGGGGGTGTTATTGATATCCATACATTAGTTTACCTATTATAAACACAGTCAGATATGAAAAAACACAGCAGTTTGGGAAATTCAAAAATTCTGTGATAAGCAAACACCCTGATTTATACATGTGGGTTACCACAATCATGAAGCATAAGAATCCCATAGGATGAAAAATGGCAAGATGGAATAGAGTTACCACTGATGCTTGGATACAGTGCCTACAGAGGAGGGATGGCGGCCAGGCCCCACGCATATCGCCGAGATGGCTTCGTCAGGAGCTGGTGAGGTAATCAAAAAGAGGCTCTTTTATATGGTAGTGCCAGGTGAGGTGTGCGGGATAATTCCCGCAACACCCGGGACTCCCATCCGTAATTACGTCATTGCACGTGACGTAGAGGGAGTGGAGAGAGGTTGCAGGCGGGCCGGGACAGCCGTCGCGTCATTTCCGGTGACGCGGCGCCAACCAAGGAAGTAGTGAATGAAGTCCCTGGTTGGCGCCTACGTCATATCCGGTGACGCGGCATCAGAGATGGAGGTGGAACAATCAATCACGTCGCATAGGGTGATGCCGCGCCAACCAAGGGAATGATGATAGTATCCCTGGTTGGCGCCCACGTCATATACAGCGGCATAGTGCAAGGATTTAGAAAGGGGAGGAGGGCACGATACGGGCCACATGATTCTAATAGTGGCTGTATAACAAGGTTATACTCATTATAGGGGGACAGAGGAAAAAAAGCATAAAGAGTAGAATATATAGATAAGAGTATTTATATATGGAGCAAGCAGCAGGGTAGTCAGAAAAATATATAGAAGTATATAAGAGGCCAGCACAACAGAGAGCAATATCCAATGCATGAACAAAAGTCAGCAGACTGTGTCAGAACAATATAAACAAGTTCGCCCACCCCTTTAGATAAATAGTCAGATGCCAGGTAGAAACCTGCGGAGATACAGTCATAATCAGGAGAGTTTACCTATCATATTCATAATTAATTAAATTTAAGTTTAAGAAAAGTAGCGACATGAGCTACAGGAAGGGGTCAAGGGAGGGACATGGATGATGTCATTATGACAACTTTAGAAGCAGATTATTTAGCAACCACAGATCAAATTTCTTCACTACTGGTATGCATTTAATTAAAATCTCAGCATCATTACAGCAATGGCTGAACTTTACAGTGATAAATCCTGCTGCCAGATTTAATCCTATGCTAATAACATTTTGGAAAGGCCTTACCCATAATTTTAGTTGAATTTAGATTAAAGAGAACCTGACCCCTCCAAATCAGCCCCACTCTATTAATACCTGTCTCTGCACCCTCAAAGATCATTAGCAGCTCTCCTTTTCAGTAAAAAAAAAAGTGTTCATTAACATTGTGAAAAACCCCATAATATACTTACATATCAGGGACTTCACCATGAATAAGTCTCACAGGGTGTTCTCTGTGAGACTCTAAACCCTCCTGACCCGCTCATTATCATGCCCCGATGGGCGTGATAACTAATCTTAGTCCTCCTCCCCCTTCTGTAGGGGCGTAATAGCCGGTGTGACGCTATTTGCATCACATCCGGTCCTGGTGACGTGTGTACACCCTTTAAGTGTAAGCCGTCCTGACCATGCGCATTGCACATGCACGGCTTGTCGGCTTACACCTAAAGGGTGTGCACACGTCACCAGGACCGGATGTGATGCAAATAGCGTCACACCAGCTATTACACCCCTACAGAAGGGCGAGGAGGACTAGGATTAGTAATCACGCCCATCGGGGCGTGATAATGAGCAGGTCAGGAGGGATTAGAGTCTCGCAGGGAACGCCCTGTGAGAATTAGTCATGGTGAAGAAGTCCCTGATATGTAAGTGTATAATGGGGATTTTCACAATGTTAATGAACACTTTTTTTACAGAAAAGGAGCGCTGCTAATGATCTTTAAGGGTGCAGGGACAGGTATTAATAGAGTTAGGGGTAATTTGGAGGGGTCAGATTCCCTTTAAATGTTAAATTGTATGCTTTTGTGACACCTTTGCTTAGATTTTTAAATTGTTCCCAAGAGTTTTCTAACTACTAAGTATTTGTTCAAATAAATGACAGCAAAAAAGTAAGTCAGTGCATCAATACATAATTAAATTAAATTGAACCAATAAGAATAAAAACACAAACATAAATTAAGAAAATGTTTTTTATTTATTTTTATTGTTCTAAAAGCAATCTCTTATGAAGTGGCTTATAAAGAAAATTTAATGGAAATAAAGAAGGGCACATACGTTGGTTTTTAATTTTACTAGCTATACAATTTATTAAATTTTCAATGCAAGATAAATTAAAAGTTTGTTGCTATAGTTTTTATATATAAAAAAGTCTGCAAGTGACCCATATGGTATCAGAATAGCTGTAGCTTAGCTATCCATGCAGCAAAACATTATGTTTTACTTTAAGTGAATCCAATATTTCATGCAGGTTTTGCAATTCTTATCATGTCTGTTGATCGTCTTTCAACTGTAAGACTTGCTCAGTGGCATCAGTTTGTTAACACTGTCTGCTGAACACTGATGACTCCTGGTAACGAAAATGTATTGTTAAGTGAACTGTGGGGACGGTAGATGAGCTTGCAGCTAATGCATTCTTCAAGCTCTTCTGAATGAAGAAAGCAGGTGAAAAGTAAAAGCAATAATAAAAAATTGAAAAGGCTTTAAGCGGTATTATTATTACTACTGAGCAAGATAATGTCTTTTCTTTCACCAGTGTCTTGAATTTTGAAAGACAAAAGGATTTGATAATTAAAGAAAAAGTTGACTATTATACTGGTATTTAGTTTTTTAACGAGTTTTTTTTATTTCAAAGTAGTAAGATCTTATATACAAGTACAGCAAGTTGAGATAAAGGAATCAATTTGCTGCAAATCGACTTTGACAATTTGCAGGTCTCAGTGATATTGAACAATATGCAGTTCGATTCTCACAAATCTTAAAACGTTCCTGGCATCATTTCAAATAATGTTGAAAATTGCATTTAACATATGATGTCTTACGCGGGCTAGATGGGCTTCTCCATAATTCTACAGCATGCATTCCTGTTATGGAGAGAAATAGAGATTCAGGAGATGAACTTATAACATCTGGATCACCGCGAATTGATCGAACCATGATATACCGTAGTACAGCACCACAGGCATTCCAATTTTATTAATTTCGGAAACACTATAAACAACTCAAATTGAAAAGGACTTATCATTGAGTCAAAACTGTCCAGCTTTGTTTATTTTGTGCAATTTTTTTTTTAAATATTATTTACCAACATCGTAATAAAGAGCAGCCTGCTGTAGAGAAATAGCCCCCAGAGAGTCCTATGTGTTATATCCCCTTGGTAAAAACTGTAAAAATGTGCATTACATTTAAATACCCTCTGGAATTGTATTGTATAGTTAATACCAAAAAAAGAAAAAAAACATACTAAGGATAACAACAAGAATAAAATTATCAGCAAAAACAGACCATTTTTAGATTTGGTGACAGGGTGTTTTTTTTAAGTCCAGCTGAAGAAAATACTTAAACCAAGGCTGTCCTACTGGAAAAAAATGTGCTTTCTGAAAGTGAGAATATCAACCCTAGACAGCATCTTTTTGCATTTAATTAGCAAACAGTTTTTTTTAAGTCCTTGAAATACATCAAACATTCAAAAAAATGTAAATGCAACTTTCAAAATATGGTTATTTAAAAAAAATAATAAAATATTTGAAACTCTTGTACTACCCCCTTTACAACATACGATGTACTTGTATTTCACATGTTGGCTTCCAGTCCTTGATGCAAGCTCAGTGTATGTGTTTACGCTTTTGCCAGCATATGATGTCTAGTGACGAGCAAACCTGAATTGTAAATTTCGGAGTCTGTACCCATACCCTGTCTTCGCGCTTGCACCTTGAACATGGACATCCCTGAGAAGTCTGTGTTACTGTTTAAGTTTGGCTAAGGGGCTGTAAAAAGTAGCAAAAAGGTGATTAAAGGCAGGAGAGTTATATTTAACGATGACTGTGCCATTACAACACTAGTTCAGTATCTGCTCATAAAGCCTCATGTTTATTCACTTCATCTCCCAGCCCACTCTCTGTGACAGCATCTGTTATTGGTTGTATCAGTCATACTAAGACCCCACAATCTGTACTGGAGTCTGTGATTGGTTGATATAGACATTAGTGTATGGCAATGAATATGCCATCATATGTGTGTAAAAATAAATAAATAATTGAAAAAATAGCATGGGGCCCCCCTTATATTGTGATAAACAGTGGAGATAAAGCACACCTTGGGGAGGCATACAGTTATTGGGCTCAGCTCATCCCATTTGACTTGGAGTAGTGGCAATTCAGGTAATACAAGGGGTTAATGAGATCTGAGAATTGAGAGCTGTCGTCAAGCCCTGGAATGGTGATGTTAGACTCTCTATGAGGCTCCCCACATTATCAATCCTATTAAAAAACACAGAGAAAAAATCCTTTATTTAAAATAAAACACACAGACACCATCTTTTACCCATTTATTAACACCAAACATACCCAGATCTGATGCTAATCCAAATCACGATGTCCCACAAAGTTTCTTGGCTCTTGTACATTGCAGTGAATGGTGGCATGAAAGTGAATGGTGACCACAAGCAATGCTCTCACCCTGATGGCCTAGGCAGTTTCAGCTACAAGAGCATTGATGTCATTGAGGCAGATGATCTCTTTGATGTCATCACTCTCACTTCTGTGGGTCTAGGTGCTGTCAAAGGGAGAGCATTGCTCACGATGAGCAGTCAATTTTATGTCATCACTCACCATGCTGTAACACAGGCGGAGAGTGTCATAAAGGGATATCATGTTAAGGATTTACTGTTAAAACTTAGTTTGGGATTTAAAAATGGGTAACAGAGGATTTCAGTGTTTTATTTCAAATAAAAAATTGGTGTCTGTGTTTTTTAACTATTTACTTCTACTATTTACAGGACTAGTAATGTGGAGGTCTCATAGAGGTCTGACCATCCCCAATCCAGGGCTTGATAACAGCTGTCAATTTTCAGCTGTCATTAACCGTTTATATTACCCCAATTATCACAGCACCAGGACAATCGGGATGAGCTGAGTAAGTGCCAGGATTTGGCGAATCCTTTGGATGCACCAAATTCTGGGCAGCTGCTGGCTGCTATTCGTAGCCTGTGTGGGGCCCAAGAACTATGTGTCACCCAGGGTGAGAATACCAACCCTCAGCTGTGTGCTTTATCTTGGCTGTGCTTTAAAACTGGGAATACCTCAAGCATTTTTCAAAGTATTTCTTAAATGATAATAACAATAAAAAAGTGGGGTCCCCATATTGTGATATTCAGTAAACATAATGCAAACAGCCGTGTGCTTTATCTGTCCTATGGATCACAATATATGAGGGACTCCATGCACGTTTTTAATGATTTATTCATTTTTACACACATATGATGTTCATTACCATACACTAATGTGTATAAAACCAATCACAGACACTGGAACAGATTGAGGGAGAGCAGTCTGACTGACACAACAAATCACAGGGGCTGTCAGAGATGCTGTTGCAGAGAATGGGTGGTGGATGGAGTGAATTAAAATTAGGCTTAATGAGCAGACCTGGAAGCAAGTGTGACCACAGCAGGAGACTGTGAAGTATACATTTCTCTGCTTTAATTACCATTTTGCTTTCTTTTATATGCCCCTTAGGCTAGGGTCACACATAAGCCCTGGATCCGCTAAAAGTATCTGTTTTTCAACTTAGATTTTTTTGAAAAACAGATGTTAGGCTCCAATGCAAAAAACGCATTGTCTAAAATGCACTAAAAAAACGCACAGCGTTTTTTTAACATGGGGCCCTATGGGAAACGCATCCGTTAACACATGGTAATTATAGGTAGCATGCATTAATGCATAGCGTTTTTGGGATGTAAACATAGCATTTTCCAAAAATGGAATCAGTTTTTGGAAAGGCAGAAAAACAGACAGCCATGTGTGACCCTAGCCTTACTGCCACCATTTTATAGCACTAAAGTCTGGGTTCCCAGAGACTTATATGGGCTCCAGGATTCAAGCTCAAGTTCGGGTCAAGTCCAATCCCAAAATGATGACTTATTATTCAGCCGTCATCTGCTACTGACAACCATCATTGGAGCCAGTGGTTGTTAAATTTAAATCACATGAAACTGTGATTTGTGTTATACAGTTAAAACCAGAAGTTTATATAAAAAGACACATATGAATCTTTTTCTCACTATCTGATATGAAATCAGAATAAACCTTTCCCGTGTTTCCCGTGTAACTTGGATTACCATAATTATTTTAATTTGTGAAATGCCAGAATAATGAGAGAGAATGTTTAAGGCACTTTACTTACTGCAAAGTCACAAGTTTACATACATTTTATTAGTATTTGGTACAATTGCGCTTCAACTGTATGACTTGGGTCAAACATTTTGGATATTCTTCCACAAGCTTCTCACAATATTTGGAGGGAATTTGTGCCCATTCCTCCTGACAAAACTTGAGAAACTAAGCCATGTTTGTAGGTCGCCTTGTTCTCACCTGCCTTTTCAGCTTTGCCCACAAATTTTCAATAGAATTAAGATCAGGGCTTTGTGATGGCCACATCAAAATAATGACTTTGTTATCCTTAACTCAATTTATAACCAGTTTGGCAGTATGCTTTGTGTCATTCTCCATTTGGAATAAGTATTTCTGCCCAAGCTTTAACTTCTTGTCTGATGTCTTGAAATGTTGCTTCAATATTGACACATAATCTTATTTCCTCATGATGTCATCTATTTTTGAAGTGCACCAGTCCCTTCTGCAGCAACACAACCCCTCAACATGATACAGCCACCCACGTGTTTGACTGTTGGGATGGTGTTCTTAGGATTCAGAGCTTATCCCATTTTTCACCAAACTTAACGATGGTCATCATGGCCAAATAGTTTAATTTTCATTTAATCAGTTCACATAACATGTCTCAAAAAATGTAGATCTTTGTTTCTGTGTGCTTTTGGAAAAATTAATCTGGCTTCTTAGTGTTTCTTTTGGAGTAATGGTTTCTTCCTGGTAGAGTGGCATTTTAGCCCATGTTGATACAGTATTTGTTTCACTGTGGATAATAACACAATCTTATCAGCTTCTACCATCATCTTGACATGGCCCTTTGCTTTTCTTCTTGGGTTGATATGCACATTTCAGACCAAAGCATGTTCATCTCTGGGACAGAGAACCTATCTATTTCTAAGCGTTATGTTGGCTGGACATTCTGATCTTGTTTGTACTTATGTATAATTGTTTGTACAGATGAATAAGGCACCTTCAGGCATCTGGAAATTGCACTCGAAGATTAACTAGACTTGTGCAGGTCCACAACTCTCTTCCTGATATCTGGGCTGATTTCTGTAGACTTTTCCATGATGCTACACTAAGATGCAGTGTGTTTCAGGTCAATCTGTCTCTCTGTGTATGTGTTATTTCAGCTTTATTTGGCAGCTTTTGCAGTGGCGGACCTTTACCCCAGGGGACCCTGGTGCAGCCATATTGAGGAGCCCGGGGGGTGGCGGGGGTGGGGGGTTGCTGTTGGCCGTCGGCGCGGTCCGGGGGAGGGCTTTATGGAGAGTGCTGGTGGCCGTCGACGCGGTCCAGGGGGGTGTCCGATGTGGTGCTGGCGGCCGGTGGAGAGGTTTGCAGCGGCTCTCCTACCTGCTGAGCCGCGACGGGTGCGCTCCTGGGAGCCGGAGGGGCAGAGGAGAGGAGGGGCGGGATGGAGATAGTGGGAGCTGCAAGAGGAGGAGGACGGTGGAGGAGGATGGTGGATGCTGCAAGTGGAGGAGGATGGTGGAGGCTGCAAAAGGAGGAGGATGATGGAGACTGCAAGAGGAGAAGTGATGATGGGGGCTGCAAGAGGAGGAGGATGGTGGAGGCTGGAAGAGGAGGAGGATGGTGGAGGCTGCAAGAGGAGGAGGATGATCGAGGCTGCAAGAGGAGGAAGATGGTGGGGGCTGCAAGAGGAGGAAGATGATCGAGGCTGCAAGAGGAGGAGGATGGTGGGGGCTGCAAGAGGACGAAGATGGTGGGGGCTGCAAGAGGAGGAGGACGACAGTGGGGGCTGCAAGGAAGGTGGGGGCTGCAAGAGGAGATGGACAGTGGGGGCTGCAAGAGGAGGTGGACAGTGGGGGCTGCAAGAGGAGGAGGATGATGAAGGCTGCAAGAGCAGGATGACGATGGGGGCTGCAATAGGAGGAGGATGATGGGGGATGCAAGAGGAGGGGACGATGGGGGCTGCAAGAGGAGCAGTACAATGGGGGCTGCAAGAGGAGGAGTACGATGGGGGCTGCAAGAGGAGGAGGATGGTGGCGGCTGGAGGAGGATGGTGGGGCTGCAAGGGGATTATTATGGGGATATGGTATTGGGGGCTGCAAGGGGATGAGGTGGATATTGTGCTCTGCAAGGGGATGATGGGGACTGCAAGGGGATGATGGGGATACCATATTGGGGGCTGCAAGGGGATGGAAAAATAAGATATCCCCTGAAAATAGAATGTAATGCTTCTTTTGGGGAAACAGGTTACTAAACGCCAATCCTTCTCCATAGCCCCACCCCATGTGACCAAAGCCACACCCCTATGCCACCTTCCCACCTCCCCGCCGGGCCTTGGAAAAATGGTCTTGCATGAAGCCGGTCCCAAAAAAGCAAAAAAGGTTGGGGGCCACTGATTTAGAGAGCCACACCTAAAAAGGCATTGTCGTGCTAGTCAAGTAAATGTTGTCTTTTTTGTAATGCACTCTTCATAATCCAAATAACGAAGAATCCATGTTTTAATTATATGGATCTTTTGCATGTGACAAGGCTGACAGTGGATTCGCTGGACTTTGAATTATCACAGCACAAAAATGCAGTAAGAATTGACATGCTGCAGATTTATTTCTGAAGCAAATCTGCATGGGAAAAAAATTAACATGTTCACAAACTTCTGAATCCTCATTAACTTTATTGGCATGAGCATTTCCATGCAATTGTGTCAAGACTGCACCAAAAACATGACAAAAACGTGTCACATTTTTGGTGCATTTTGTACATTTTGCTGAAAGGAGATGCGGATTTGGTGCAGAACTTTCTCATTGAACTCAGTGAACTCACCTCATGTGAACTCATTAAATTCAATCACGGACGATTAAGGGAATGTGTGTGCACACAGCGTGTGGCGCAGTCTGATGGCAACCAATAACAGACACTGTTAAATAGGGCAGGTAGGGGAAGAATTGGAATATTCTTAAGATTTAATGAGTAAACCAGAAGCAGAGTGACAGCCGGTAAGTATAATTGTCCTTTAGTCTGCATTTTGCCTTCTTATGTAGCCCCCTAGTCCATACTACCATCATTTTATAGCAATAAAGTTTGTGTCCCCCATAAACTTACATAGGGTTCTGGATTTGGGCTCAAGTTCAGGTAAATTCCGGTTCTGAACCAGATTTTTTTTTTTAAGTCAATCCAGATTCCAGATATGGCAAATCTGAACATCTATGGGTTCGCCCACCTCTATTTGTGACATTAACATTGAGCACAGAAAACATTTGAAGGTCTTCTCTATAAGTAATGATGTGACTGAAATCTACAAACTTATTTAAGAGAAATAAGTGAATCTGTTGTTCAAATTCACATGCATTGAATGTGTATAATTCTTTTTATTTTTACAGTATGAATAGTAGTCCACGAGGGGACTTATATAGTCGAAATTACTCTCTCTGCTCTATATTATGGTACCTGCAGATCAAACTGTTTTTCTCATGGTGACAGCTTTACTTTAATTATTACACTGACTACTAAAAGAGCATTCAAACAGAAAAACTATTTTGTGTTCATGTCCTTTAAGTTGAAGAAACTCGTCACAATCTGTCTAATAAATGATTGGAGACTTTAAGACAAGGGAGTTAAAAAATGTAGAAAGACTCAGCAGTGGGAATTAAAAAATGTGGAGCACTTGTCAAAATCAACATGTAGAAGTGAATGCACATTTTCACACTTTCAGATCGCTACAACTGTAAATGGATGGTAAAGCATAGTTCTTCTTGGCAAGACAGAAATTGTCAGCTCCTGGGATTTCAGTAGAATAAAGTGTACTGTGGTGGAAGAAAAACAAAAGGGACATCTTGGCTGTATGGCTCATAATCGTGCTTAAGAAAGTATGACACTTAGTGCAAATTTCTCATAAAGGTATATATTTTGCTTTAAATTTTACATGTAAATAAATTATTGTAAAATCTAGAAATATAGTAATCCTGGGAATATTTCATAATGATTCTGATTCTAAAATATAAACTTCCAACTCCTTTGACTTTTCTCTATAAAACTGATTATGAAATGTCCATGTTCTAATTTTTAGAGTAGATTTATTACATTATCTCATTTTACAGTTTTTCCCTCTATTTAGGTAATAATGTAACCTTTGGATAATGTTGTTATCTTCACAAAGCCATTCATTTCATTTGTTCTTATTTAATTAAATACACTGGAGATGAAAAAGATAAAAGCAAACATGTACAATTTAATCAACTGATACTATTATATTAATGTCAGGCTTTGTAACACTGGATGTACACCAATAATAGAAATGACCCTGTGGCACAATTTATAATTTAAGTTAAGAGCACTCTATTTATAATGTCAAATTACTAGGTATGCTGTAATAAACTACCTACATTTTTCTGATTTAATTCTTTTTCTACATTTCTCTCATTGTTTCTTTCTTTTTCATTCTTTCTCTTCCTTACTTTCTCTTTTTTTCTTTCTTTCTTTCTTTCTTTCTTTCTTTTTCCTCAACTGTTTGTCAAATTTTTTTTTAAAAAACATAAATGGGTAATTGCAAAAAAAGTGAATGTTGTGCAATTCCTATTATTACATGGACATCAATGGCAAATGTATGCTGTTTAATAGGCAATAAAATGCTGAGAATGGAGGTTAAACTGTAAGAACTTTTTGGACTTCCTAATATAAAACTTTATGTATTGTTAGAGATTGCGACCTCCTTTCTGGCTACATATTGTTTCATTTAGCCAATAATATCAATTGGAGATGACTAAGGTCACTATCGGCATATGCCAATAGTGGCATTTAATGCATGAAGAGTCAAATAAGACTTCAGTACAACTTATACTACTCTCAAAATTTGTATAGAAAGTATTCATGGTTATGTTGTTTATTTCATGCAAGTGCATCTCAATTCATTAGAATATCATCAAAACGTTAATGTATTTCAGTAATTCAAAAGAAAAAGGGAAACATATTATATATAGTTATTACAAATACAGTGATCTTTTTCAAGAGCTTATTTCTGTTAATGGTGATGGTTATGGATTACAGCCAATGAAAATCTAAAATTCATTATTTCAGAAAATTAGAATATTAAATTAAGCCAACTGAAATAATGATTTTTAAATCATTAAGAATTATTTTAACCTTGTGGTTCCACAGGACTTGTTTCTAAAGGCCGCTTCACACGCTAGGATATAGGTGAAGGATATCGTTAGCTATGTCTCGTGACCGCGATCCTTCCGACATCGTTAGTGCGTTGTCACATGCAAGGATATCATTAATGATCTTAAATTTGGCAACGCTCCAACTATTTGGAGAAGAACAATTGAACGATTTTACAAAGCTGCAGGAATAGGAGAAATATGAACATCATCGTTCAAAAAGTGTCACACTGAAAGATGTTGCTTCTTCCGATGACGTTAATTAGACAACGAATGATAGATTTGAGGTCCGGATCTCAAATTTTTGTTGACGATTTTTCGTTCCTACATTGTTCGTTTACACGCAACGATGCAGAAACGATATCGTTTGAACGATCACAAATCCGTGATGTTTCAACAATATCGTTAATGATATCCTAGCGTGTGAAGTGGCCTTAAATTACATCAGACTTCTTTAGATGTTCTTTTGCAGACTTCTGATGCTGAATGTTATTGTGATGATACAGGATAGGTTTTCTTCTGATGACTTTTCCATGAAGGCCATATTTGTGCAGGGGTCTCTGAACAGTTGAACAATGTACCACAACTCCAGGTCCTCCTCAAAGTCTTTTGCAATCAAGCAGGGGTTTTGATTTGCTTCTCTAGCAATCCTATACGCAGCTCTCACTGAAATTTTGCTTGGCCTTTCAGACCATATTTTGACCTTCACTGTTCCTGTCAACTTCCATTTCTTAATTATATTTCAAAATGAGAAAAGAACAAATTGTAAACACTTTACTATCTTTTTTTAGCCTTTAGTAATATCAAATGTAAGAGACCTGGAGCAGTTTCCAAAAGAAGAGTGGTCCAAAATGTTTCTTAAGAGGTGTGAGAAGCTTGTTGACGGTTAAAGGTAGTGATTGATTGCAATTATTTATTCTTAAAGGTGTGCAATCAAATATTAAGTTAAGGGTGCCAACAATTTTGTGCAGCCTATATTGGGAGTTATATGTTTCTCGTGTTTTTTTTTTTGTATTGTACCAATACACAAATGAAATAAACATGTGTGTAACAAAACGTATAATTACAATAATTTCTGGGAGAAATATTTCATTTTCGGCCACATCTAATGGCCTGTGTGCAGGATCTAATACACTGTGTGCAGAATTATTAGGCAAGTTGTATTTTAGAGGATAATTTTTATTATTGATCAACAACTATGTTCTCAATCAACCCAAAAGACTGATAAATATGAAAGTTTAATCTTCTGGACAAAGTACCTCAAGGTCCGCGCTGCTACCAAATGAATACAGAGGACACCAGAGACAACGGGATGTCTGGATCAAAGTGATGACTTGGTTTATTATCCGACGTGTTTCAGAGCCACATACCAAGCTCCTTTCTGAGGAAGGATAATAAATCAAGTCATCACTTTGATCCAGACATCCCGTTGTCTCTGGTGTCCTCTGTATTCATTTGGCAGCAGTGCGGACCTTGAGGTACTTTGTCTAGAAGATTGATCGATAACCGCAGTGACCTGTGGAGGTACGGTTCCTGCAGCAGCTGTATTTCTGAGCGATCAATCTGGTTGTGTGTGACACAACCTTATCAGGTGAGCAATTCTGATTTTGGACCTTTTTATCTGGTGTAAAAAAGATAAGACCCTATTGCGTATTCTCTACTTTTTTAAATATGAAAGTTTAATATTTTTGAAAGCTGGAGTGGAGTTTTTGTAGATTTGGCTATCTTAGGAGGATATCTGTTTGTGCAGGTAAATATTACCGTGCAGAATTATTAGGCAACTTGATAAAAAACAAATATATTCCCATCTCACTTGTTTATTTTCCACCAGGTAAACCAATATAACTGCACAAAATTTAGAAATAAACATTTCTGACACGCAAAAACAAAACACAAAAAAATTAGTGACCAATATAGCCGCCTTTCTTTATGATGACACTCAACAGCCTTCCATCCATAGATTCTGTCAGTTGCTTGATCTGTTACGCAGCAGCCACCACAGCCTTCCAGACACTGTTCCGAGAGGTGTACTGTTTTCCCTCTCTGTAGATCTCACATTTTAGGAGGGACCACAGGTTCTCTATGGGGTTCACATTAGGTGAACAAGGAGGCCATGTCATTATTTTTTCTTCTTTTAGACCTTTACTGGCTAGCCACGCTGTGGAGTAGTTGGATGCATGTAATGGAGCATTGTCCTGCATGTAAATCATGTTTTTCTTGAATGATAAAGACTTCTTCCTGTACCACTGCTTGAAGAAGTTGTCTTCCAGAAACTGGCAGTAGGTCCGAGAGTTGAGCTTCACTCTATCCTCAACCAGAAAAGGTCCCACAAGTTCATCTTTGATGATACCAGCCCATACCAGTACCCCACCTCCACCTTGCTGGCGTCTGAGTCAGAGTGGAGCTCTTAAGATATTTCTTGGCCCAGTCTTGATGTTTTATCTTATGTTTCTTGCTCAAAGGTGAGAAGGGAGGGGGAGGGGAGCGCACATTAAGGAGGTATATATGGGTTTTCCCTCCAGACATCTTTGAACCACGACTAATACAGTTCTCTGTCGAAACACGTCGGTGTTAGCACATACTGCCTGTATTAGATGGATGGCATTCATGTTTGAATAAATCCTCATAATTGCAAGTTTATGAGTGCTGGATTTTTCTATTTTTTTATTATTGGTGATTGCCGGTCCAGAGACCAGGACTGTATCCGTTCACCATTTCCTTGTACTGGAGTACTACTATTTCAACTGAGTGAGCTGAACTTTCCTTCTACCTTTCCCCTGCTACCATTTCCAAAAGGATTGCCTGGGCTAGATGCAGTAAAAAGTTGGCTACTATAGACAGGTGGTGTAGCTTGCTTCACAGCAGTGCTACACTACTATCCCAAAAGGATTGGCTGAGCTAGATTTGGCCAAATGCTGTGAAAAACACTTGCACAGCACTGGCACAGACCTGCCTGGCAAAAAAGTGCTAGGAACTGCTCTAACCTAGCCCTCAAAAGGGCTGATATTACAACTAGTCCCTACTTCTCTGAACTAGCCCTCAAAAGGGCTATTACAACTTGTCCCTACTTCTATGAACCAGCCCTCAAAAGGGCTGATATTACAACTAGTTCCGACTCCCTAAACCTATCTCTCTATCTAACTTGAAATTCGCTCGCTATCTGGCTGACTAACTGACACTGTAACACTGTATAGCGCACACAGCAGCAGCGATGCCGTCTGACACAGAGCTGCAGCAGTGAGGAAATGGTGGCAACGGGGAAAATGGCTGGGTCTTATAGGACAGGACCTGTGACATACATAGCCAATGACACATGCCCTTGTTTGTTGTGCAAAAAATGCACTTTGCTGTGTGTGTGTGCTGATAAGCTGACAGACTGCACTGCCCCACTGTAAATGCAGTAAGTAAAAAAAAAATGGAGATCGGCATTATTTCAGCATAGATCTATCCCCCGCCCACTACACACTAAAACTGTATAATAACATTGAATAACAGTATTGGTGTGAAAATCCAGTTACACTTTTTGTGAACGGATGCATTATCGAACATAACCTCGAACTGCCGAATTTGAAGCAAATTGCTCGCATTCGTCGAATGACTCAAACACTGCCCAAAACAGGTTGAATTTTAAATTGGCGAACATTTCGAATCGAACATTGCTCATCTCTACCGAACACCTCTCAGGGCCCGCAGCACCCTGCATGCCAACCCACAGCCTGCTCACTACACTCAGCCCACAGCCCACTTGCTCAACAGTCCACTCACCGTACATCTCGCTCACCCTGCTCACCCTATAGCTTGCTCATCCTATAGCCAGCTCACCCCACAGCCTGCTAACCCCACAACCCACTAACCCCATTAAGCCTGCTCACCCCACAGCCCACTTTCCTTGCTCACCCCACTCATCCAACAGCCTGCTCACTCTGCTCACTTCACAGCCCGTTCACCATGCTCACCCCAGAGCCTACTCACCCTGCTCATCCCACAGCTGGCTTGCACTACAGCTAACTCACCTCACAACCTGCTAACCCCACAGCCCGCTAATCCAACAGCCCACTCACCCCACTGCCTGGCCTCCCAGCTCAGCCCACTCACCCCACAGCCCACTCACCCAATTCACCCCACAGCCTGCTTACTCTACATCCCATTCACCCTGCTTACTCCACAGCCTGCTAACCCCGCTCACCCTACAGCCTGCTTACCCTGCTCACACCACAGCCCGCTCACCCCCCTCAGCCTGCTCACCCCACAGCTCACTCACCATGCTCACACAACTCACCCTATGGCCTGCTCAACAAATAGCTCACTCACCCAATTCACCCCACAACCAGCTCACCCTACAGCTGGCTCAACCCACAATCAGCTCCCCCCACAGCCCACTCACTCCACAGCCTGCTCACTCCAACAACCTGCTCACCCAACTCAGCCTGGTAACCCCACAGCCTGCTAACATAGCAGCCCACTTACCCTGCTGACCCCCCATCACACTTACACTGCTCATCCCGCAGCATGCTCACTCAATTATCTCCATAGGCTGCTCATCCCACTCATTCCACAGCTAGCTCACCCTGCAGCCTGCATACCCCACAGCCTGCTCACCCCACTCACCCCACAGCCCACTCACCCTGCAGCCCGCTCATCCTACTCACCCTGCTTAACCTGCTTAGCGATCATCCCACTCACACTGCAGCCCTTTCACCTAACAGCCCGATCACCCTGCACACCCCACTCACCCTACTCACCTTGCAGCCCACTCACCTCAGTCTCTTGAATAAGGAACTGTGCAAGTTCCTCATGCCGCCATCATCTTCTTCATGTCACCACATGAGAGCGAGCACAGGGGGGCAGAGAGTGACCACAAGGGGTAAGAGCAACCACAGGGGGCAGAGAGCATTCACAGGGGGGCAGAGAGTGACCACAGGGGGACAAAGAGGCAGCATAAGGGGCAGAAAATGAGCACAGAGGGGCAGAGAGTGAGCAGGAGGTCAGAGAGGAAGCAAAGGGGGCCAAGAAAGGGGATAAAAGAGTGGATAGGGGAGAGACCACATAGGGGAGAGATACCACTGTTGCCCACAGCTCCACAGAGTCTGCCCCATTATGATGTCACCGCCCACCCAATGCGATAGCATCTGGCCCACATCTAGTATATATATACTTTTAAAGCAATACAATTTACTCAAAATATGAACAGTTTCAGACATCTTTGTAATTAAAACCACATATCACTTCAGTAACAATAAAGAAAAATGTTTCACCTCAGTACATTCCCATGTCCATACACGGATATGGCCCAGTTTAAGCCATGAAGGGCAAAATCCAAAAGAGAAAAGGAGTGTTATCCAGCGAGTGATGGAATCCTAGACGTATGCAAAGCTTGATTCTTTAATTAGCCAAAAAGTTGCAAAAATAGTCAGTAGTCATCGCTGAAATGCGTTGGTTTTTAGGGGGACTTATGGGCTTGTTGTTTGTGTATTTTTGTAACTTTTTGTCTAATTAAAGAATCAAGATTTGCATATGTCTGGTATTCCGTCTTCTTTGCTTGCTGGATAACACTCCTTTTCTCGTCAGAAATATCACTTCAGAGGTTACGTCTGCATTAGTGTGGTGTGAAATGGTAAGGTGATTTATCTCTTAGGGTACCTTTAAACGCGGCTTCATTACTAGGGTGGCTACAGGTAACTTACTGGTTGCAGTGAAATCATGGAGAGATTATTCCATTTGTACACAGCAACAAGATACAACCTTGTCTCCATGATTTCACTGCAACCAGTAAGTTACCTGTAGCCACCCTAGAAATGTAGCCGCGTGTAAAGGTACCCATAGGGTAGGGTTACATAAGCATATGGCATACTATACAAGATCATTGCATGTGATATGACTCTCAGCTCAGGCACTGTTGAAAGTGTGACCGAGTGTCATTCTACTGTGATCTGATTCTGCAGGAGCAGAGAACTGGGAGATATTAATCTTTTCATCTTCTCCATTGCCAGTCTCTGCACAAGAATAACATTCATGTGCAGTGCAATGTTTACCTCTCACCCATACACTTTTATATGTACGAATGAGCCAAGACTTGCTCACAATTGCCACATGCTGATAATTTTTCCTCAGTCTGATTAGCACTAAGAAAAAAAACACAGATTTAAGATGCTTCATTTTCTAACATTGGGCAGAGTGCAATCCAAGATTTTTCTCACGTTGTGCTCATGAGAGTCTACAGTAGTTTGACTACCCAAAAGGTGCTATTGACGTGAATTATTCACCAGATGTCAGCATCAACCCATCCATTCCACACGATCAAAGAAATCAGGCCATAGATGTCCATATATTAAGTGATGTTTATTAATTAGAACTTACACAGGGAAAAGTATTGAACACTAGAGATGAGCCAACCTTTTGAAGTTCAGGTTCAGCTTGGCTCACCGAACGGGCATATGATTGCTGAATAGACTGGAAAGCAGTTCGCGGAACATCTAAATCCCATTAAAATCAAGAAGAGGCAAAATTAAGAGCCTAGAAAATACTTTCAAAGGAGCCAAAAAGCTGAAAAATACAGCTCAAACCAATTTACAGTGGAGCCTCTCTGGTTTGACGCAGCCATTAGCTTTCCAGAGTAGTTCTTACCAAGCTTCAACGCTGCTGTCACCCTGCTTCCGGGCCGCTCATGAGCCTCATTGCTTCCCACCATTGATTGATTAAAGTCAGAATCAGCCATGTCCACCTTCTCTGCTGGCATCTTTGATTAGTTGCCAGTACAGCAACAAAACTGTTGTCAGACTACTGTAAAAATAAATAAATAACTTAAAATATGGGCAGGCGCTTTGATTTTTGATTCCATTCCAAGATAATCCAGGTAGCTGGGGCTGGAATTCTCAGCGTGGTAAGGCTCTCCTTACGTTAAAAATTGCAGCATGCAGCTGTCTCAGAATTAACGCCTCCATGGTGGACACCAAAACTGGCATTTACCTTGCTCTTCCAGTTGCCCTGGTGCCAGTGGCAGAGTGACTGATAAAGGGTTTCTGTGAGTAGAGGATTAGCCAGCTAACACCAAGCCCTAGATTGATAATCTCAGGCCTATGTTAGACCTGGCCATTATCAATCTATGAGTAAGGCTAGGGTCACACTTGCGTTTTTTTCATGCTTTTTTGGAGACCTGCGTTTTTAAAAAAAGCATGTAAAAACGCACACATAGGCCCCCATGTTAAAAAACGCATGTCCTAATAGCAAAAACGCATGTCTTAATAGCAAAAACGCATGTGTAAAGTGCCATGTGTTTTTGGCATGAGTTTTTGCACGTATGTGAGTAGCTGACATCAAAAACGTATGCAAAAACGCATGGTACATTAGTACCATTTAGTACCATCCAAAAACGCATGCGTTTTCCATAGGGGTCCAAGTTAAAAAAAAGCATGCGTTTTGTAAAAAGCGCATGCGTTTTTAAAACAGCACCAACATTTTTGGTGCTGATTTAAAAACACATGCAAAAACGCAGGGTGCCATCAGACACCTTAAAAAACGCATGCAGAAATGGAAAAAAGCATTCAGAAATGCATGCTTTTTTTTAAGGCACTAAAAAAACTCATGCCAAGTGTGACCCTAGTCTTAGTAGTAAAAACACATAACACAGAGAAAAATCATTGATTTTGAAAAAAACACACAGCTATCCCTGTATCTCCTCTTTACTACCATCCAACCTACCCTCCGACTGTAATCCACAGCCAACTTGAGTTGTCCCGTGACAAACCATATTAGCTCTACTACTTCTCAGTGAGCAGAGATGTGTCCACCCACTGGGAATAGCGCTCATACTCTGGCAACCGACTTTCTGAGCTAAGCAGTGATGTCAGATGGTTAGTCTGAGGATAGAGTGTGTGCAGCTCTGCTAAACCCTCAAATGAAGTCTCTCATGGCACTGCTATCACAGGCAAAATCGAGTTACAGTGTGAGCCTGCTTAACCAGGTAAACGGAGATGTAGCAGCATTGCAGATCTTCGAGGGACCTTACTGTAGATTATCGGTGAAGGGTATGTTGGGGCTTTATAAATGGGTAAAAATAGGTTGCCTATCTGTTTTATTTACAATAAAGGAATTTCCTCATTGTGTTTTATTTGTAACTAAGGGCCACGTCACACACACAGATAATTGTGCAGATATTGTTCACAGATCTCTGGTTGCAGTGAAATCATGGACACAATGTTCCATTTTGTGGCTGTATACAAATCGTACAGTGTGTCCATGATTTCACTGCAACCAGAGATCTGTGACCAATATCTGCACAAATATCTGTGTGTGTGACGTGGCCCTAAGACTTTTTCTCTGTATCTGTGTTTTTTAACTATTTAGTCACTGGATTAGTAATATGATAGTATCACAGATACCTTCATTTACATTCACAATTCAGGGGTTGATGACAGTTGACAATACTCATCTCTCATCAACACCTCCTATTACCCTGATGTCAACTGCACCAGGGCAGCAGGAAAAGCCAGGGTGAAGCCCCAGTATTGACATATCTTATAAAAGCAACAGTTCAGGGGTGGCAGCAACCTGCTATTTTTAGGTGATGGCCCATGAAGGATGGCCCTTCCCATCCTGACAATACCAGACCCCAGCTGTCAGCTTTAGCTGGTAATTCAAAATGTGGGGGACCCTACTCCTTTTACTATTTTATTTTTATTAAAATTATTGTACTATTTAAAAATAATTGAAAAAATAGTTTGGTGTGACCTCTTTTTTGCATGGTGTGACAGGCACAGAGAGGGGAGAGTCAGCACATGGGGTGGGAGAGACTGCGCACAGAGTAGAGACATGCACAGGAAGGGGAGAGACAACGCACAAGGGATAACAGACACAGAAAGGAAAGAGACAGCACACAGAGTGGGACAGACTGCACACATGGGGAAAAGACAATGACCAGAGGGTGGAGAGACAATGCACAAGAGGTGACAGGCACAGAGATGGGAGAGACAGCGCACAGGATAGGAGAGACAGCTCATCGGAGGAGACACAGAATATGGGAGGAGAGGTAGAGCATGAACGGGAGAGGCAGCACATGGGGGACAGGCAGCAAACAGGGGGAAGAGACAGCAAACAGGAGTGAGAGACAGCACAAAGACGGGAGAGACAGAGCACAGGGGGAGAGACAGCATGACAAAAATAATATTTGTGAGGGATATATATATATATATATATATATATATATATTAAACTCTGCATCCCATATAATATATAGCAGTATGTGCTAAGGAAGGCCCTCTGAGACTTTTTCATCCTGGGCCCACAAGAACCCGGAGCCGGCAGTGGATTGTCTCATATACATTCTTCGCAGATAGTTTGGTGTGAATTGTCTAAATTGCAGGTGTGCAATGATTGTTTAATTATCTGGAATTATTGCTGTTAGACCTCCTTAATAAACTGTTTCAGTAAACTGTTGTTATTTTATTCATGTGGGCAATTTTCCATGTGGGAAATTTTCTGTGTGGGTAATTTTCCGTGTGGTCAATTTTCCTGTAATAATTTTTCTGTTTGGCATTTTTCTACTCACTGGTGCGACCAATAGCCCTCTTCTGTGATTGCACTCCCTTTCCCATCCATTCAGAACACTGAATTTACTGGGCACTATAATGGCATATTTGCAATTTTCACTCTGCAACATCCAATGTGTGTTTGATTCTGGAAATGTCCAGGGCTGTCTTACCCATGCAAGGGAATGTTAGGCACATGGTGCAACAGAAGAGAAACCTCCAGGGAAGATGTAAAGGAAGGCCTTGGTGTTAGAAAGAGAGGAGAAGGGTCATCACTTAACTCACCTGTGGCTGATTCCTGAGCTACCTAATGTTCCTAGATGGGTCCTTACGCCCCATGCACGATCATGTGCCTAAGCCTTAGCTGACCCTGGACTTGCCCTGACGAGTGAGCAGGCCAGCATGATACTAGTCTTACTACTAATATAAAGACAACACAAGGAAGGAGCACAAATAAGGTGAACTGAATCAACAAATGAACTCCAGTTCCTCTCCAGAGAGGGACTTCAGCACACTCACTGGATAGATTACCACTTCTTTTCACAGAGACAACTCGTTCTTTGGTATAGAATGAACTATAGCTAGCATGGGAGAGGGAGGAGTTTGTTTATATAGTGGCAGGGAGTGGCAGCAGCTGATATTAAAACTACATGTTAATCAAACAGGATAGAAAAGGAACCTTATGTGGTAAATTTTTATGGTACTCAGTAGTTTTTGATCACAGAGCACAAACAATATCTAAACACATCAAGGTGTACTAGTTTATTGACACCTAGCTTTTTGTAAGTGCTGTATATATTCTTGAAAGATTTCTTCCTTCTGTTTAATGTTTCATTTTAGGTGCATCAAGTTAAATGTGTACATGCTTTTTAAAGCCCTACTCCAGCAATTGTTTAGTTTCCTGCTGGAGTGATAGTTTAAATGTAAGCCCCTTAGTCTTATACTCACCCTCCAGCACCTTCATCTGCTATCTGTGTTGCTCTAGTCCGTCTTCTTCAGTTTGGAACCTACTGGTTGCTCCCGTGTTTAAGGCTGCCTTCACATTTGCGTTTCCCTCCGGAGCGTTCTGTGGAGGGGATCCGCAATGTGACCGCAGCACCGCAAGCCCCTATCTTTATAATAGGAGCGCACGGTGCTGCGCTTGACTGTGCACGACCGTGCGCACCCATTTACTCCCAAATGTGATCTGTGCGCAGGCGTATGCCTGCGCACAAATCACCCAGTGTCGTCCACACCAGAAATGCAACATGTTGCGTTCGTGGTGCGGACTAGACTGGGGGATGCCTGCGCACAGATCACATATGGCAGTGAATGGGAGCGCTCGGTCATGTGCAGTCAAGCGCAGCACCGTGCGCTCCCATTATAAAGATAGGGGCTTGCGGTGCTGCGGTCACATTGCGGATCCCCTCCGCAGAACGCTGCGTAGGGGAACGCAAATGTGAAGGCAGCCTAATAGAGTGTGCCTGAGGTAACTCTTCAATAGAGTGCCTTATTCTTGTGTCAGACGTTATGGGCACAATATGGCATCGCAGGACAAGAGTGTCATTGAAAAAGGAAGAAAACATCAGAGGGTATATATAAGAGAAGGGACAGGTGACAGATTTAAAGCACCACCCACTCCATTGCTAAAAAGAATTAAAAAAAATGCTGAAATGGTGCTATAATGTATCAAAATAGGTAAAGTGAAAAGAATACACAGCTTACTCTTTATTAGTTAGCTGTCTGGGAACATAAGAGCATAATTATTTGCATTCTTAGTAATAGATTCCCTAAAAGCCAAAAAAAATAAAATGTATTATTATTTGCCTAAAGACAGAAACATTTTATTACACAATATATTTATATATCTTATTAAAATGTTAGCAAGAATGCCTTTGTATTATTGACTACTTCAGTCACATAAATTTTAGAATTAATTATCACAAGGTTTTTAAAATGTTGAATAATGGTTAGGCCATATTTACTCTCTAATATAATCATTCATTGTTTTCTAATGTACATCTTCAAATGTAAAATAAAGCTTACAAAGTTTTGTTTGGCTGAAGTTTTTTCTTGGTCAAAAGGTGAAATTGGAAGATTTTATACTCACAGAAACCTTTGGAGGCTGGATGAATATGTGCATAAATTACATTTAAGGGGAATCTGTAACAGGTTTATACTACATGGTGGGCCATTTACAGGGATTAACCTAAATAAAATGGGAATGGTTGGTGATTAGGGAGGAGCGAGTATACTCGTTACTATTCGGTACTCGCCGAATAGTATGGTACTTGGGCTACTCGATACTCCACGAGTTTCCTTGTGATTACTCGCTAGGAGTAACGAGTACAATGTAAGTCAATGGAAAAAGCAAGTAATTCCTTAGCTTGACCCTACACAGTGGTCTGGGGGCTGAGGAAAAGGCTGAAATGGGTACATGATTGTTTAAAAGCAGTCGATAAAAAGTCACCGGCTTTTAAACTATCATTCAGCCCATCCTTCGCCTCCAATCCCGATCATCCACTCCCCCCGCCGCCTCCCTCCCCGATCCTGAGTTAGGACCGGGTGGGGAGTGCAGCACAAGGAAGCGAGGAGCGAAAGACCCAGGCGGGGAAGCCGGCAGTGAGAACACTTCACCGCCGCTTTCCTGTTCTATGCTGCGCTCCCCGCTCCCTGATGCCCCTTCCCCCCTCCCTGGTTCTGCACTCCCTGCCCGGTCCTACCTTAGGATCGGGCAGAGAGGTGGCGAGGGAGCGGGGAGGGGGCATCAGGAGCGGGGAGCGCAGCACCCAATGGGAAAGCCGGCGGTGAACTCTTCTCAATGGTGGCTTTCCCGCCGGTTATTTCAAATGATCAGCTGATGCTGATCAGCTGTTCATTTGAAGTAGCCGTGCGGTGCTGTCAGGGTTCATGTGCGTTCATGCAGCATGAACTCACATGAATTTTCCCACAGCCACACAGCTCAGCCACATATCTGAGAGAGGTTCTTTACCAGAGATGTAGCTGAGCTAAAGAAGAAGACTGGATTGGACTACGTTGGACGAAAGATTTTTTTTTTTTTAATAAAGATGGAGTCTCTAAGTGTTGTTTTGTTTTTTTTATAACATCATTTTTTTCTCTGTGTCGTGTTTTTTTTTAACACTTTACTAGAAATTCATGGCAGTCATGTCTAATATTGGCATGACCCCTTGAATTTTGGGCTTAGGGCCAGCTGATAATACAAAGCTGGCCCTAACCCCTTTTATTACCCAGTGAGCCAATGCACCAGGGCCCCGGATGAGTTGGGTACAGCGCCATAAAATGGCGCTTCTAGGAGCGTGCCATTTTCCTGGGTGGCTGCAGACTGCAATTTACACCCTGCGCTGTGGATTCCAGCCCCCAGCTGCTTAGTTGTACCTGGCTGGACACAAAAATAGTGCAAAGCCCCACGTATTTTTTTTAAAATTATTTCATGAAACTCATGAAATAATTAAAATAAAAGGGCTTCCCTATATCTTTGTTTCAAGGCAGGTACAAACAGGCAGCTGGGGGTTGGGGCAGCCCGTTCCTGCCTGCTCTACCTGGCTGGCATACAAAAATACGGCGAAGCCGACGTCAAATTTTTTTTTTCTAAATTCATTAAAAAAATATATATTAGGGGCTGCATCTTTATTAACCCCTCTAGTGGAGGGGTTAACAAAGATGCAGTCCCTAAATGTGTTTGTTTTTTTTTACCTTTTTATGAATTTTCCTAAAAATTTCTATGTGAGCTTTGACGTATTATTGTATGCCTGCCAGGTACAGCAAGCAGGAACGGACTGCCCAACCCCCAGCTGCCTATTTGTACCTGCCTGGAAACAGAAATATAGGAAGCCTTTTTTTTTCATTATTTCTTGAATTTCATGATATAATAATAAAAATATGTGGGGCTTCACGCTATTTCTGTGTCCAGCCAGGTACAACTAGGCAGCTGGGGGCTGCAATCTGCAGCGCAAGGAGGCCCAAGCTTTTTCTGGCCCCCCTGCTGTAAATTGCAGTCCGCAGCTACCCTAGACAATGGTGCATTCATAGAAGTGCCATCTTCTGGCACTGTACCCAACTTATCCAGGGCCCTGGTGCATTGACTCACTGGGTAATAAAGGGGTTAGGGCTAGCTTTGTATAATCAGCTGGCCCTAAGCCCGAAATTCATGGGGTCACGCCAATATTAGACATGACCACCATGAATTTCAAGTAAAGTGTTAAAAAAAAACACAACACAGAGAAAAAAAAGTTTTATTGTAAAAAAAACAAAACAACACTTAGAGACTCATCTTTATTAAAAAAAATAATCTTCCGTCAGACGTAGTCCAATCCAGTCTTCTTCTTTAGCTCAGCTACATCTCTGGTAGAGAACCTCTACCAGAGATGTAGCTGAGCTGTGTGGCTGTGTGAATGTTCATGTGAGTTCATGCTACATGAATTCACATGAACCCTGACAGCACCGCATCAGCTGTTCATTTGAATAAGCGGTGTCAAAGCCGTCAATGAGAAGACTTCACTGCCGGCTTTTCCATTCGGTGCTGCGCTCCTCGCTCCCCCACCGCCTCTCCGCCAATCCTAAGTTAGGACCGAGCGGGGAGTGCAGAACCAGGGAGCAGGGAGGGGGCATCAGGGAGTGGGGAGTGCAGCACAGAATGAGAATGCCGGCGGTGAAGTGTTCTCACTGTCGGCTTCTGTGCCTGGGTCTTTTGCTCCTTGCTGACTTGTGCTGCGCTCCCCGCCCGGTCTTAACTTAGGATAGGGGTGGGAGGCGGTGAGGGGAGCGGAGGATTAGGATGGGAGGCAGTGGATCGGGCTGAATGATTGTTTAAAAGCTGGCGGCTTTTTACCACCGGCTTTTAAACAATCATGCACCCATTTCAACCTTTTGCTCAGCCCCCAGACTACTGTGTAGGGTCCAACTGAGGAATTACTCTGCTTACTCGCTTTTCCCATTGACTTACATTAGACTGACTACTCGTAACGACTACCCGAGTATCGGGACCTACTCGTTACGAGTATAGCGAGTTTGAATATTTCAGTAATCGCTCATCCCTATTGGTGATATCAACTTCCTGCTTGTGGCACATTAATATATGGGAGTGGGAAAACTTTTCCAGATTGGCAGTGACCATGGCGGCCATTTTGAAGTTGGCCATTTTGGATCCAACTTTATCTTTTTCAATGTGAAGAGGGTGATGTGACACATCGAACATATTGAGAGTTTTGTAAGAAAAACAATGGTGTGCTTTGTTTTAACGTAACTTTATTCTATCATGAGTAGGGATGGGCGAATCTACTCGCTAGGACTCGTTACTCGGCGAGTAGTAAGGGACTCGCAGGACTCGGTACTCGGCGAGTTTCCCAGCGATTACTCGCACAGCAACGAGTCCAATGCAAATCAAAACTAAGATTGCCTTTGACTTGCATTGGTCTGATTACTGTGCAAGTAATCGCTGGGAAACTCGCAAAGTAACTGCTGTTACTTTGCGAGCCGAGTCCAGCTGTCTTCTCTGTGCAGGCTGCCGCAGCTCCAGGGTCCTAGAGCCCGCCTGCTCACAGAGATGATGTAGCAGAGCTGCGATTGTTCTCAGTCGGCTCATTCCCTGTGCATAGACATCTATATATATGCACAGGGGATGTAGCAGAGAGGACATCGCGTTTTGGACTACGTCGGACGGAAGAGGATTTTTTTAATTAAAGATGGAGTCCCTAATGGCTTTTTTTTTTTATTTCTAATAAAAATTTTTCTCTGTGTTGTGTTTTTTTTTTTTTTTTTGAAAATTGTATTTATTAAATTTTCATTATATATACAATAACATTATGCATGTAACACATCTGTATTCAATATACAATTCCAAATATACTAATACGCCCATGAACCGCCCCCAATATTATAGTAACGTATCAAAGGCCCAACAAAACATATTAAAGTAGTAAAGTTTCTTCCCCTTTTACTTTTTTTTTTTTTTTTTTTTGCAAACTCTTTTTTTATTCAATTTAAAAGAAAAAAGGGAAAGTATAGACACATACATGCTTATCATACAAATGAATACATCATAACTATCCATTAACTCCCTTCCCCACCCCCCTTCCCGTGGTCATCCAATCCATATTACCGTAATCCCCCTATTCCTTGTCAGCGTAAATATCCTACAATTCAGTGAAACCAATTTTCAAGGCGCCCAGAGTGTTCCCCAGGTCCTCCAAACAATACCACCCCGTATTGCGGAAAGTTGTCATCAATCCATCAATCTCTTCTCTAGTCATGCAGTTTACTATAAAATCCCTCCATGTAGCCATAAACGTCCTAATTTTATTGTCTTTATCAGTCTCCGTCTCTAATTTGTCTAGTGTCATTATGTGCGTCAGTTCTTTTTGCAGACCTGTCACGTCAGGCACTTGTGCGTCCAACCAATTACGTAAAATAAGTCTCAGGAACGTTATTAGAATAAGATGCAGACACTTGCGCTTCCCTGCCGGGACGAAGCTTCCTTCGAAGACATGAAATACATACATCATTTTATTCAATGGCAAGTCCAACTCCAAAACTTCCTCTATCCAGCTTTTTACCGTCTCCCACTTTGCTTTTATCCGTTGGCATTCCCATACCCCATGGAACATATCAGTATTTCTATCCCCACATTTAGGACAGTTCGTCAACCGTTCAGGATTAGTGGAAGTAACTGGTATGTTAAAACCCAATATTGCTTTATGTATCATTCTATAGTGAGTGTCCCGCCACCGTTCATCCGTCACATGCTTCCGCAAGTCATTCCACCCTTTTAATATGGCCTCTCCTGCTCCGTCCTCGTCCAGTCTATTGTCCCAATATGCAAAGAGCCGTGTCTTTCCCGCGGGTATCAGTCTCCCACGTAGCGTGGAGTATATTGAGGATATCGTGGGCATGGGCACCCTTGTTGATAACAACTCATCCAGTGCAGAGGGATGACATTCCCTCCTTACATCTCGCAAGCGCGCCATCAAGTGATGTTTAATCTGGGCGAATTGTAGCCTGTGTGTGGGTCCCAATCGCCATTTCGTTAACGTCTCCTCCACTGACATCCATCTTTTTTCTGAAGTCTCAATCAGGTCGCCCAATAAGCCGATCCCCCTGTCTCTCCATGTTTTAAATAGGGCATTGTCAGTCCCCTGCGGGAAGTCTGGATTATTCCAAAGGGGAGTATATTTTGACGTCCGCCACGCCATTCCCATCCGACATCTTACCGCCTTCCATGCTGCTCTAGTGTCCCTAAACACTATAGATTGTTTGACGGCGGGTTCTAGTACCCCTCCCTGAGCCTGTAAGACTGCTCCCAAATCCCACGGCGCACACCACTGTGTCTCCAATGCAAAGTCCGAGTACACACTCGTTCCCCGCAGCCAATCCACCACATGTCGCCACACGCAAGCCAAGTTATACCCTCGTATATTGGGGAGATTCAGGCCTCCCTCCTCCTTAGGGAACATTAATGTCCTGAGCCCGATCCTATGTCTCCGTCCCCTCCAGAGAAATCTGGAGATAGCTCTATTGAGTCTTGTCACATCTACGTGACGAAGTAGCAGCGGTATCGTCTGCATGGGATACAGCAAACGTGCGAAGGACACCATCTTGACAAGATGAACTCTACCCGTGAGGGACAATGGCAAGGTACCCCACCTTTCCAGCTCCTGCTCCACTCTTTGTATAATAGGGTGATAGTTCAGATGGTAGATTTCCCTGGCGTCTCTGCTCAACATAATACCTAGATACTTTATTGCCTTGGTGTTTATGGTGATCCCCATGAATGTGCCCCGCCACCGCTCCTCTAGCAAAAGCCTCCTGCCCGCATCTGTCAAAGGCATGATTTCACACTTCGCCAGATTCAAGCGGAATCCCGATATTTTATAGAACGTCTCAAATCTCTCCAGGGTCCCAGGGAGGTCGTTTACAGGGTTCGCCATGTACAATATAATATCATCTGCAAACAAATTGGCTTTCAGGGAACTGCCTCCCACCTCTATGCCTTCAAAGCTGTGTGGACCATTTAAGAACCTGGAGAGAGGTTCGACAGCCAGATTGAACAATAACGGTGACAGAGGACATCCCTGTCTCGTTCCCCTTTGTAAATTGATTACCTCAGATAAGAATCCCGGGGTGTGCACCCTGGCCCTAGGATTGGCATAAAGAACTCCCAGGAATTGGCGAAAACCCCCCGTCATTCCCATCTTGTCCAAGACCTGCTCCAGCCATGGCCATCCCACGCTGTCGAAAGCTTTTTCGGCATCGAGAACAACCACAGCCGGAGCTTTCCCCCTATTCTTGGTCTCGAAACGCACAGCCTCCAGGACCATCATTGCCCTCCTCACATTTGCGACTGCCGCTCTTCCCCTCACAAATCCTGCCTGTTCTTTCCCTATCCATCGGGGTAAGAGACCCGCCAATCTGTCCGCCAAGATCTTAGACACGATCTTCAGGTCCTGGTTGATCAAAGAGATGGGTCTATACGCCGCTGGATCCTCCGACATCTTCCCCCCCTTAGGCAGCAACTTTATGTATGCTGTATTCAGCTGGGTAGGGACCTCTCCCTCCTTCTAGAAATCTATTATAAAGGGATCTCAAGTGAGGGGTGACTTGTTCAATCAATATCTTGTACAGACTAGCACCGAAGCCGTCTGGGCCAGGCGCCTTGTTAATATTGAGATGTGTAATAGCCTCTTTTATCTCCCCCTCGGTAATCTCCCCGTTAAGCACCTCCAACTCCTCCTCCGTGAGTACTGGCATTTGCGCTTCCTCCAACCATTGACTTCCCAGGTCATGATCGTGCGGTCCTGTTCTATACAAGGATGCATAGTAAGACCCTAGGATGGAATTAATTTCCTTCGGATCTGATGTTATGTCACCTGCCGCGTTCCTAAGAGAGGCAATGTGAGTCGCAGAGCTCTGTCCCTTGGCCAGATGTGCCAGCAACCTCCCCGCCTTATCCCCATATACATGTAGCTTTGCTTCCCAATCTGCTTTCCCCATTATTTCTCTTCTCTTGGCCCAGGTGTCAAATTCTTCCTTCGCCCTTAGCCATTCAGCTTTTGTCAATGTCGACGGACCCGTTTGGTAGCGCGTGTATCCCTCTCGCACCCTGTTGCTCGCAGCGAGGTAGGCATTTCGCGTTTGCTTCCTGATTGTGGCTGTATATGACATTACCCTCCCCCTTAGAACCACCTTGGCCGTCTCCCAGAACAAAACAGGATCCAATGTCTCCGGGGGATTGTGAGCCACATAGTCTGTCCACCATTCCCCCATTCGTGCCGCCAGCTCTTTATCATTTTTTAAGAAATGTGGAAAACGCCATATAAAGTCCGAGCCCCTCGGATATGCATCTCGCAATGTCAAATTTACTGGACTATGGTCCGAAATTATCAATTCCAGAATGTCGGCAGCTTCCGCCTTGGGGAGCAAGTCCTCACTAACATAGATCGAGTCGATTCTGGACCATGTCTCATGCGGATGTGAAAAATGGGTGTATTGACGTTCCACCGGATGGTGTAGCCGCCAAACATCCTGTATCCTCAAATCTTCCACTAGGCCTCGTAATGACCCCACTTTTGGAGTTGCCGACCTCCCCCTCCCCAACCCCCTTGTGGCAGTTCGGTCCTCTGCAGCCTCCATCACCTCATTCATGTCTCCCCCCACCACGAGGTTATCTAGTCCATCCCTCGCTATTTTAGGTCCCAGTGCCTTAAAGAAAGAAGCCCTATCCGCATTAGGAGCATATACATTGTGGATATTCAGCACCCCACATGGTGTGTCCAAAATCACTTGCACATGACGTCCCTGTTCGTCATGTTGGCAGCGTATCAGCTTATGCGGAAACCCCTTGCCCACCAGTGTGAGTACGCCCGCTTGGCGTCCTTCAGCCCCTGACCCATACACTTCCCCTACCCACATTTTGTTCATCCTGTGAGAGTCATGCTGGGGTAAGTGTGTCTCTTGTAACAAAGCGATGTCTGCCCCCAGTCGCCGCAGATGTCTAAGGACCATTAGCCGTTTCTCCGGGGATCGTAGTCCCTTTATGTTCCAAGAGACAATCTTAACCATGGTCCCTCTGTTGCCGGTTCATCCTGTACATAACAGTTGTAAAAATATTAAAATAATTGCATTGTTTCACTTTTGCGTCTTCTCTGGTAGATTTCCGCTGACTTATCAGATAAACCACTTGTTCCCGTCCCAACCATAAAACACCCTGACCATGCGGCCTCCCAGTAAACTTCCCCCATTTCTCCCATCTCTTCCCTCCCCTTCCACCTCCCCCCTCCCCCCTTTCCCATTGAACCTTCCAAAGTCTCGTGACTCCCTGTTTTTCCATCATGGATACCACACCCTTACACCGTCCCGACCTATGATTACAGTCTGTAACAATATCCCCGGTTAATCATCCAAGAAAAGTTTTTACATTATCATATATTTCCACAGCAGACCTCATGCTGGGCCTTCTCTAGGACTTGTCGTTCTGTCTCTTCCCGCTGCACTTCTTCTTCCATTGCTTGGAGGCGATCCCCGCGGTGAACTCATGAAAGCCCTCATGGCCTCGTCCGGGTCCCTCCATCTTCTGAAAGAGCCGTCATCATCTCTCGTCCTCAGTATTGCGGGATATTGGAGTTGAAACTGTATGCCTCTTTTGAACAGCATGCCGCATACCTCGCTAAATGCTCTCCGTTGCTTTGCCACAGTTGCTGAAAAGTCCTCATGTATGACCACTTTGTGACCTTGAATTTCAAGGGGCCGCCGTCTAGCTCTGAAAGCCCTCAGTATTTTGTCCTTGTCCTTATAATCAAGATATTTGGCAATCGCCTGGCGAGGACCTCCAGGTGCTCTGCTATTACTTTTACCCCCTCCACTGTCAGAGGCCGTTTGATTCCTCTCTCTTTGTGGACCCAGCCTGTGTGCTCTCTCCACTTTGCATGTGGTGTCTATACCTAGGGCTGTGGGCAATTCTTTTTCAAATAGAGCATCCAATTGTGGAAAAGTAATGGACTCAGGCAGGCCACTGAGACGGAGATTATTCCTTCTGGATCTGTTTTCTAGATCCTCCATTTTGTTAGCCATCCCTGTGTTTTGTTTCTGTACTTCCATCAGCTCCTGCTCCTTAGCAAAGAGTCTGTCCTCCAGGTCGGACACCCTTTGTTCTAATTCATCAAGTCTGCTGGCATGTTTAGTTACTGTGTCATGCAGTTCTACTACCGCCTCCTTTACTGCCTCCCTCACCGCAGCTGTGATGTCCTCTCTGAGAGCCTCATACATCTCCTTCGATCCTGCCACAACAGCACTTGATCTGCCCGAGCCCCGGTCTCTCTCCTCCGTTCCTCCAGTGTTCCCTCCTCTTACTTGTCCCCGGGTGCCTTTTCCTCCTTCCTGATCTCTGCGATCCATCCGGCGGGGTTGAGGAGATTCAGCCGTCCCGCTCTCCTTTCTCCTCACCGCCCCTGCAGCTCCGGCGGGTGCCGCCATCTTGGGCTTCTCTGTTTGCTGCGGAGGCGGCCGTGCACTCGCTCCCCTGCCGCCGCCTGTGCTGCGCAACCACCTCTCCACGGTGCCGCTTCTTTCCGGTGCCCTCCAGCTACTCTCTCAGCCGGTTAGTGTCAGTCCGGGGGTCTTATCTGTCAGTCTGCGGCCGGTGGGTGGTGGGAGCTCCTTCACTCCCGACTGTCCACGATGGCGCCGGAACCGGAAGCCGTTGTGTTTTTTTAACCCTTTATTGGAGATTCTTAGTGGCTGGGTCAAACGTGGCCTGACATTAAGAATCTCGGGCTTAATACCAGCTTGTATAACAAAGCTGGTATTAACCCCTTTATTACCCTTTATTACCCAGCGTGCCACCGCCACCAGGGCCGCTGGAAGAGCGGGGTTCAGCGCCAGAGGATGGCGCTTCAATGAACGCGCCATCTTCTGGGGCGGCTGCGGGCTGCAATTTGGGGGCAGCCCGTCGCTGCCTGCTGGATCCGGCTGGTTCCAGAAATACGGCGAAGCCCACGTGAAATTTTTTTCTGACAAATCCATAAAACAATGTAAATAAAAGGGACTGCATCTTTATTAACCCCTGGACCATGGGCGAGGGGTTAATAAAGATGCAGTCCCTTTTTTAGGATTGTTTTATTGATTTTTCAGAAAAAAAATTACATGGGCTTCGCCGTATTTCTGGAACCAGCGGGATCCAGCAGGCAGCGACGGGCTGCCCCCAACCCCCAGGTGCCTATTTGTACCTGGCCAGACAGAAGAATATAGGGGAGCCCTTTTTTTTGATTATTTCATGAATTTCATGAAATAATAAAAAAAAAATGCGTGGGGCTCCACGCAATTTCTATGTCTAGCCAGGTACAGCTAAGCAGCTGGGGGCTGGAATCCGCAGCGCAGGGATGCCCAAGTTTTCTAGGCACCCCCTGCTGCAAATTGCAGCCCACAGCCGCCCCAGAAGATGGCGCGTTCATTGAAGCGCCATCCTCTGGTGCTGAACCCCGCTCTTCCAGCGGCCCTGGTGGCGGTGGCACGCTGGGTAATAAAGAGGTTAGGGCCAGCTTTTTATTATCAGCTGGCCCTAAATTTATGGCGGTCACACCAATATTAGACATGACCGCCATGAATTTCTATTAAATTGTTTTAAAAAAAACACAACACAGAGAAAATTTTTTATTAGAAATAAAAAAAAAGCCATTAGGGACTCCATCTTTAATTACAAAAATCCTCTTCCATCCGACGCAGTAAAAAATGCGATGTCTTCTCTGCTACATCCCCTGTGCATAGATATAGATGTCTATGCACAGGGAATGAGCAGACTGAGAACAATCTCAGCTCTGCTACATCAGGAAGCAGGCGGGCTCTAGGACCCTGGAGCTGCGGCAGCCAGCACAGAGGAGACAGCCGGACTCTTATCTGTGCGAGTTTCCCAGGGATTACTTGCACAGTAAACGAGTCCAATGCAAATCAATAGCAATCCTTGTTTTGTCAGAGTCTCTGACAAAACTAGGATTGCTTCAGGCTGAAGCTTTCGAGACACATCTGTGATTTGTAAATCGCACACTACTCGCTATTACTCGCTTCCCCATTCATTAACATTGGACTCGCTAGACTCGCAACGAGTAGCGAGTCCCAGGCTTGGACTCGCTAGAGTCAAGCGATTCCGAGTAATTTAGGACTCGCCCATCACTAATCATGAGTTATTTACAAGTTTTTGACCACTTATAAAATGTGTTCAAAGTGCTGCCCATTGTGTTGGATTGTCAATACAACCCTCAGCTCCCACTCTTGACACACTGTATAGTATGCGCACAGCTGTCAGTGGAGCCGCGGCTTCATTCAGTATTGATGGCACCCTGTTATTCCCATGGGAGAATGTAAATTATAAAAGCACTATATAATAGAAAAAAGCCGGGCAACTAACTCTCTCAAGGGGGTAATGCCCGTGTGGTTGTTAGGCAAGCAAGTCCGGACGAGTGGTGCAGGCTTGAATCACAGTATATAGCAACAAAAAGGAGAAAGAAACGAACTCACCAGTCATTGATGCATGTCAGGAAATTTTATTCCAAATTACGGGTACATAATGCAGGGAGGGAAGGCGTGCAGTGAAGGACGACGGCACACCGTTTCGCGCTGGAGGCGCTTCGGCTGGAATTTGGAATAAAATTCCTGACACGCATCGATGACTGGTGAGTGTGTTTTTTTCTCCTTTGTGTTGCTATAAAAGCACTATGTTTGGCTGTTGCAATCAGAGTGCATTCCCACAATCTGGACGGTGATTGTGCTTGGTTGCCATACATATTAGTGTATGGCAACCAACCTGCCATCAAAGGGTGTTAAATAAATAATTAAAAAAAAAAGAAAGGGCTTCACAGTATTTTTAAGTTTAGCACAGTGTGAAAGCAGACAGCTGTGAACTGCCACCCTCAGCTGTGTAATTTTAACTTGGCTGGCAAAAATAATTCATGGGATCAACATATTTTTAATTGCCAGCCAAGATAAAACTAGGCAGCTGAGGGTTGGTATTCTCAGCGGGGTGAGGGTCCATTGTCTTAGGACCCCCCATGCTAAATAATAGGAACCCGCAGCCACCCCTGAAGATGGCACATTAATCATAGCACCATTTTCAGGCACTTTATCAGGCTCTTCCAGCAGTCCTGGTGGTGGTGACATGCGAGGTAATAAGGTGTTAAAACCAGCTTTGTATTACCAGCTGGTATTAAAGGTTGAGATTCTAAATGTCTGGCCAGGTTAGACATGGCCATTAAGAACCTCAAATAAATAGTACAAAAAGACATAAACACAGAGAAAAATTATTTTATTTAAAAAAAAAACACATAGAGCTTAGTGACTCCATCTTTTCTACCCCCTCCCCACCCTCGTACCCCTTCACAATCCACTTCTCTCCTCCTATATATACTCAAGTCTTCTACATCAGAGACCATGGGGAGAATTAACACATCGGCTCCCGTGGTCTCTTATCACTAAATGACAGCACTGAGGCCTGCGGTATATTAAACGGTGAGGTCACCGTTGCCATAGCAACAGTGGTAACTAGGCAATGGTGACCTCAGCACTTAGAATATGAAAGCGCTGTCACCTGCACTATAGAAAAGCGGTAAAGTGCAGGTTTCAGTGTTGTCCATAGCAACAGTGGATACTATGGCAACGATGACCATATGACAGCACTGACACATGGCTTATAGTAAAACGCAGGTCTTAGCATTGTCATATAGTAACCGTTGCCATAGTAACCACTGTTGCTGTGGAGAGCACTGAGACTGACACTTTACTATAGCGTAAGTCTCAGCGCTGTCCATAGCAACAGCGGTTACTATAGCAACAGTGACCATATGACAGCGCTGAGACTTGCGCTTTACTATAGCCAGGTCTCAGCGCTGTCATATGGTCACTATTGCCATAGTAACCGCTGTTGCTATTTAGAGTGTCGAGATCTGCGCTCTACTCTAGTGCAGGTCTCAGCACTGTCCGTAGCAATAGTGGTTACTATAGCAACAGTCACCATATGACAGCGCTGAGACCTGCATTATAGTAAAGCGGTAAAGCTCAGGTCTCAGCGCTGTCATATTGTAAGCGGTGAGGTCATTGTTGTCATAGCAACAGTGGTTACTATGGCAACGGTGACCTCATTACTTACTATATGGTTACATTCACACTCAGCATTTTGGCTGCATTTTTTGAGCATCCATTTTTTGTTGCAGAAACTGCACCAAGAACTGATTTTCACAAAATGCAGCATTGGGTGTGTGAATGCTGCTGCATTATTTACTCACCTTCCTGTGCTCTCTTGGTGAATTCCAGCGATGTTCTCTTCCCCAGAGTTTGCAGTGTCGGTACCTCTAGGACTTTGATCATGTGACCGAGTGATGTCACTCAGTCACATGGTGCATTGCCAGGTCCTTGAGCACTGTGCAGAGAGTTCTCAGTGGGATCTGAAATCTCCGGGATGAGAGAACATTGCTGGAGATTACAGTGGGAGCACATGACGGCAAGTGAAGTAAGCAGTGAGGTGACCGTTGCCAAAGTCACTGCTTACTATATGACAGCACTGAGACTGGAGCTTTACCATTTTACTATAGCGCAGGTCACAGCACTGTCCATAGCAACAGTGGTTACCATGGCAACTGCAACCATATGACAGCACTTAAACCTGCGCTATAGTAAAGCGTTGGTCTCAGCATTGTCATGTGGTCACCGTTGCCATAGTAACCATTGTTGCTATGGACTGTGCTGAGACCTGCGCTTTAGTAAAGCAGTAAAGCACTGGTCTCAGCGCTTTCCATAGCAACAGCAATTATTATGGCAATGGTGATCATATGACAGCGCTGAAGCCTGCAATACCGTAAAGCGCAGGTCTCAGCACTGTGATATGATCACCATTGCAATAGTAACTGCTGTTGCTATGGACAGTGCTGAGCCCGACGTTATAGCAAAGCAGTAAAGCGACGGTCTCAGTGCTCTACATAACAACAGCAGTTGCTATGGCAATGGCTACTATATGACATTGCTGAGACCTTCGCTATACAATAGTGCAGGTCTCAGCGCTTTTATCTACTAAGCACTGAGGTCACCATTGCCATAGTAAGCACTTTTGCTATGGCGACTGTGACCTCACCATTTACTACTCCGCAGGTTTCAGTGCTGTCATTCAGTGATCAGAGACCATGGGAGCGGATGTATTAATCTTCCCCGTGGTTTCTGATGTAGCAGAGATGAGTCTATCCAGAAAGAGAGAAGAAGAGGACCATGGAGGGGTACGAGGGTGGGGAGGAGGTAATAAAGATGGAGTCACTAAGTGTCTCTGCATTTTTTTTTAATAAAATAATTTTCTCTGTGTTGTGTCTTTTTTTAATATTTATTTGATATTCTTAATGGTCGTGTCTAACTTGGCCTGACATTAAGAATCTCAGGGCTTAATACCAGCTGGCAATATAAAGCTGTTGGGGCGCTGGAAGAGCCTGGTTAAGTGTCTGGAATTGTGTTACAATGAATGCGTTACTTTTAGTGGCAGCGGCGGGTTGTTATTCTTTAGCATAGGGGCCCGAAAACAATGAGCCTTCACGCCGCTAAAAATACCAGCCCTCAGCTAGTGGACTACACACATTTGTTTTGACAGCCAAAGTAAAATTACGCAGCTGAGGGTGGCAGGTCGCAGCTGTCCTCTTTCACTGGGCTAGACTGTAAAATACAGTCTAGGCTAGACTGAAATATTTATTTATTTATTTAACACCCTATGACTTCAGGTTGGTTGCCATACACTAATGTGTATGGCAACCAAGCACAATCAACGTCCAGATTGTGGAAATGCACTTTGACTGCAACAGCCAATCACAGAGGTGCTCACAGAGTGTGAGCATCTGTGATTGATTGTTTGCCTGACAGTTCAGTGTATATGCAAGTAGCTTAATGGGCAGCCCCAGAAGTGTTTCAGCCAGAGACTGAGCTGTCCTGGAATTGATTCAGCACGAGCACTGGAGACTGAGTGGCACCGGGAGCAGCAACAGGAGTCTAGTAAGCCCGATCTACCTGTTCTCTCTATCTGTCTATCTTCACTAGATTCTGTCACAGCTGTATGGCAGAACAGTATGCAGACAGTGTACATCATGTCTGCCTACTGATCCCATGCAGTTTAAGCACAATCTCATCCATCTTTACGTTTTTACAACCCTACCAGGTCTCTTTGTAGGATCCAGCAGAAAATTATTCCTATTTCCTATTGACTTACAATGTATTCGCTCTTTGGAACAAATACGATTATGCATATTACGGTACTCACTCATCACTAATGCTGATGTAAATTAGACATGTAGTGAATGTAATTTATAAACTACTTTATGTGGTGTGTTATCTGTTAGAAGGGAAAAATGGAAAATAGCAAATATATCAAAATTTTTGATGTTTTAATAAATATATCCAAACCTAGAAAAAGTAAATCATGAAAAAAACATGAGACTTTTTATCTACTATATAATTGCCGAAGGCACTTCCGTGTTGGACCCCGAAAAAGACCGTTGCTTTGTCACTCTGTGACGTCACCACGTGCGAGCAATGGCCGCGAAGCGTCCATTGCGAGTCGCTGGCCGAAAATCGAATCAGAGGCTCGGCCACAAAGTTAGCGATTTACCGCTCGTGTAGCGCGAGCAATGGCTGCGAGGCCATTGCGAGTCGCTGCCTGAGCCGCCGCACCTGCCGCAAGTCCCCCTATACTTTCTATGGGGATTACCGCAACCGCGCCGCAAGTGTAACGGTTATGCGGCAAACGCGGCAGATGCGGTTACACTTGCGGCGCGGTTGCGGTAATCCCCATAGAAAGTATAGGGGGACTTGCGGCAGGTGCGGCAAGTGCGGTTTTGCACTTGCGGCAAGTGCGGTCGCGAAAAAAACCGCAGTCAGCCGCGTTTTTTTTCGCGGCCGCACCTGCCGCAAGTGCAAAACCGCATTTGCCGCACCTGCCGCAAGTCCCCCTATACTTTCTATGGGGATTACCGCAACCGCGCCGCAAGTGTAACGCTTATGCGGCAAACGCGGCAGATGCGGTTACACTTGCGGCGCGGTTGCGGTAATCTCCATAGAAAGTATAGGGGGACTTGCGGCAGGTGCGGCAAGTGCGGTTTTGCACTTGCGGCAAGTGCGGTCGCGAAAATCTTAAAAAAAATTTAAAAATATTCTAGACACCCGATGCATTTGCTAATAATCATGCTTTTAATGCTATTAATAATGCTATTAATGCTATTATTAATGCTAATACTGCTATTAATAATGCTATTAGTGCTAATAATAATGCTTTTAATGGTAATAATTATGCTATTTATGGTAATATTAATGCTAATAATGATAATAATAATGCTATTATTAATGCTATTAAGGCTAATATTCATGCTATTAATGCTATTAATAATGCTATTAATGCTAATAATACTGCTAATAATGCTATTAATACTTCTATTAATGCTACCAATAATGTTATTAATGCTATTAATAATGTTATTAATGCTACTAATGCTATTAATAATGCTATTAATGCTAATAATAATGCTGTTAATGCTAATAATAATGCTAATAATGCTATTAATGCTAATATTAATGCTATTAAGGCTAATAATCATGCTATTAATGCTATTATTAATGCTATTAATGCTAATAATATTGCTATTAATTTTATTAATGCTATTATTTATGCTATTAATGCTATTATTTATGCTATTCATGCTATTAATTATGCTATTAATGCTATTAATAATGCTATTCTTCCAATTAATAATGCTATTAATGCTATTAATTATGCTATTAATGCTAATATTAATGCTATTAATGCTATTAATGCTATTACTGCTAATATAAATTCTATAAATGCTACTAATTATGCTATTAATGCTAATATTGCTAATAATAATGCTATTAATCATATTATTCATACTATTAAAGCTAATAATCATGCTTTTAATGCTATTAATAATGCTATTAATGCTATTATTAATGCTAATACTGCTATTAATAATGCTATTAGTGCTAATAATGCTATTAATGCTAATAATTATGCTATTTATGGTAATATTAATGCTAATAATGATAATAATAATGCTATTATTAATGCTATTAAGGCTAATATTCATGCTATTAATGCTATTAATAATGCTATTAATGCTAATAATACTGCTAATATTAATGCTATTAATTGTATTATTAATGCTATTAATGCTATTAATAATGCTATTAATGCTAATAATAATGCTATTACTGCTAATAATAATGCTACTAATGCTAATAATTATGCTATTAATGCTAATATTAATGCTAATAATGCTAATAATAATCCTATTAATGCTCTTAATAATGCAATAAGGCTAATATTCATGCTATTAATGCTATTAATAATGCTATTAATGCTATTAATGCTAATAATAATGCTGTTAATGCTAATAATTATGCTATTAATGGTAATAATAATACTATTAATGCAAATAATATTGCTATTAATGCTATTTTTAATGCTATTAATGCTAATACTAATGCTATTAATGCTATTATTTATGCTATTAATGTTATTATTTATGCTATTAATGCTATTATTAATACCATTAATGCACATACAAATGCTATTAATGCTATTCATAATGCTATTACTCCTATTAATACTGCTCTTAATGCTATTAATACTGCTCTTAATTCTATTAATACTGCTATTAATGCTATTAATACTGCTATTAATGCTCATAATACTGCTAATAATGCTATTAATACTGCTATTACTGCTGATAATAATGCTATTGCTAATATTATTGCTATTGATGATGCTATTGATGATGGTATGGATGATGGTATGGATGATGGTATTGATGATGGTATTGATGATGGTATTGGTATTCATGCTACTGGTATTATGTATGCACATTCGATGTCCTTAACTATTCAGTGAGCTGTTACTATTATTGATATTAATAACAAACATGTCTATATCTTTGTAATACGTCGTAGGGTACATTATAAGGACATTCAATTTTCCTTAAATGATATCAACAATACAAATATATGTAGTTAGTGTAAAGATGTCATTGGAATAATTGGATTATTATTTAAAAATCTTTAAAAAAACAATAAACATATTCTAGACACCCGATGCATTTGCATCAGGCTAACAGCTATAACTACTATAATCAAATTAATGCACGTTCTAGAATCCCGATGCATTTGCATCGGGCTCACAGCTAGTATGATATAATAGTGTTATCTGTAGGACATTCCCCAATTCTAAAAAGAGAAGTCTGATGTCAAGTGTAATGTGGCCATGTGGTTTTACATCCTGCTGATCAACCAGTTTTCACACAACAAAAACAGCATAACAGATGTGATAATGAGAATACTCTTTGGAGCAGATCACTGACATCCAGGGTAACTAAAATAAAAATAAAAAAATTCTATAGGGAAACTATGATTTTAATCTTTATAGTAAATATACCACTTTATTAGAAGATATTCTCCTCATACTATGAACATTTGTATGTGGAAAGCACATATGTTTTCTTAATAATATTTTATCACTTATATTGTAAACACTCTGTTTGGTACTTTATTGCACTTATTGATTTTATTGAATTTACACTAAACAATGTATCATGCAGTATCTCCTGAAATAAGCAGATATATTGCAGTACTGTTTATCTCAGTTATTGTATAGATAAAAATACAAATTACTTATTACCTTAGATAATCTAATCTGCAAGTGACATATAAAATATATTGTAATGCTATAATAAGTATGTCTCCTTAATAGCCTTGAAAACAATGCAAATGACCCAGTATGTACTGTACATATATATATATATATATATATATATATATATATCTACTATATAATCGTCTAAGGTTCTCTGTCATGGCAATCACACGCCAGCGTTCATTGGCCACTGCTAGCCAATGAGCGCTGCGTATGCAAAACAGCCGGGCACGGCGACCGCGATCCAATCCTTGACGCCTGATTTCGCCCTCAGAGACATGCCCTCAGCCTCCTCCTACCCGCACCCACCTGGCCCCCTCTTGCCCGTCGCTGCTACCCGGTGCCTCCTCCTGCCTGCACCGGCCTGCTGGAGAGGGTGCGCCCACCTCCGGCCCCCTCTTGCCTGCCGTTGCTACCCGGTGCCTCCTCCTGCCCGCATCCGCCCGCTGGAGCAGGTGCACCCACCTCCGGCCCCATTTTGCCCGCCGCTGTTACCTGGTGCCTCCTCCTGCCCGCACTCACCCGCTGGAGCGGGTGCACCCACCTCTGGCCCCCTCTTGCCCACTGCTGCTACCTGGGGCCTCCTCCTGTCTAACCCCGTCCGCTGGAGCGGGTGCGCCCATCTGCGGCCCCTCCTTGCTTGCCTCTGCTACCTGGTGTCTCCTCCTGCCTGCCCTCACCCACTTGAGTGGGTGCGCCCACCTCCAGCCCCCTCTTGCCCGCCGCTGCTACCCAGTGCCATTCACACCCCCTCCTCACCATTCCTTTTTCCCCCTCCACGCCGGCTCGCTCTCAGCTCTCCTCTCCTCCTCTCTCTCTCACACTCACTCTCTCTCCGGGTGATGGAGCGGCGGCAGTGGCCAGCGGTGGCTTTGACCCTGAACTCTGTGTCTCTGCTGTTGCCGGTCACCACCTTTTGCAGCAGTCACTGGTGTCAGGGGATCCACAAGGTGCCAAAGCCTTTCTGTCTGGGCCCCCGGGAGTGCTGCATCTGCTACAACAGCTCCAACTCCAACAGCAGCTTCGGGGCTGTGCTGTACAGCTGGGAGACCGGGGTAGACAAGATCATAGAGAGGCGCCTCCATGCTAGGTGTCTGGAGCTCCTGCGAGGAGAACATCAGCGAGGACAGTACAGCACACATCGTCGAGGTGTGTTTGTGTGTGTGTAGGTGTGTGTGGGGGTGTGTTGGTGTGTGTTTGTGTAGGTGTGTGTGTGTCCACTGAGCTGCCGTATACTGTGCTATCCACTGAGCCGCCGTATACTGTGCTGTCCACTGAGCCACCGTATACTCTGCTGTCCACTGAGCCGCCGTTCACAATGCTGCCCACTCACCTGCCATATACTGTGCTGTCCACTCACCCGCAGTATACTGTGCTGTCCACTCAGCGCAGTATACTGTGCTGTCCACTCACCCACCGTATGTGACGCATTATGCTTCAGATCATTGTGTGGAGCCCACTGGGACGGGGTACTCGGTACCGGACCGGGTTGCTGCTGGGGATATCACAGAGGTCCTGGTCCGGACTGTGTCCCAGGTTCTCACAAGTAAAACGAGATATACTCAAAGGACACAGTTTGTTGTGACGCCACCCACGGTTTGTGGACAGCTATGGGACCACCGCTGCAGCTCTTCTTCTGCCAGGAGGATGGATGAATGGGCTGCAGCCAGATGGATGAGCCCGCCGCGGGTCGGTCTGCTCCTGACAGGAATGAAAGGTATGAAAACAGTTCTTTGCACCTGGAATCAAACACGGACACACAGGCAGGGTTCACCGGGTTTACTTGTCAGGTCTCTTCAAGCAGTTTACAGTAGTTTTCAGTACAGTCCCCTTCTTAACGCGAGTTACAGTCACTTTACTCCGGTTTTCACTAAACCCTCTGCAGCCAGGTTGTCACTCTGAGACTCCTCACTCCTTCTAGTCTCCTTTCCAGGCTGTGGTTTCTCTCTTTGTGGGTCCTCGTGGTTGCTACTGTGCTTCCTATCCTTGGTGTGGGAACTCCAACTTAGAATTGAAGCTCCCCGTCGGTGAATCTGGGGATACCGGGTGAATCTTCGGTCCCCGTCAGAGCCGACACTCTGTTTGCCTAGCCTGCAATAGTCCTCTCCCGCAAGGCACTATCAGGCTCCTTCTAACCCGTGTGGCTCCAGCTTCAATAGGGAAGACTTCTCTCCTCTTTAGTCAGTGCTACCGTGTTCCTCGGACCCGGTACTGCTGGTCTGTCTCTTTCCTCACACTCCCCTGGGGTACTGGTAAATACCCCTCGTTGTCTCGTCTGTTTATAAAGATGTCTCTTTGCGCACCAGGTTCACGGGCGAATGAAAATCCTTTAGACTTACAATTTGCCCCTGGTGTCGCGGGATCTGCGCACTCTTTCATCTCGTCGAGCTGCTGCTTTGGCCTCTTTGGTACAGGCTATTACGATTTGTTTATGTACCTGTCTCTCAATCTCCTCTTTCTCCCATCTACGTATACAGCGTCTGATATACTCCTCCCGGGTTATTAATTCTGCTGGGCCTGTCGGGCCGTCTGGGTCACCTAGAAAGCCCATTAAATCCTCTTTGGCTTCACCTCTCTCCCACCAGCAACGGAGTTGCTCTCCTCGTACCTCTACAGTCGTGCAGGTATCAGGGGTTGCGGTAGCCGTAAGCATCCTTCTTCCAGGGCTCCTAGTGGGTCGATCGTTCTTGCGGCAGGTCACGGTGCAGCTTTGGGCAGGGATACGTCTACTAAAGTTGCAGTACAACAGGTTGCATCATTTTCAAGGCGATGACTGGAAGCGCCAACCCAGCCGGGTTGCGCGGACAAGGCTTGCTGATTGTGGTTTATGTTAATTCGAATCCGGGTTCTCTGCTCCGCTTGAGCCTGGGTCATCTGTAACGGCAGCAGCCGCAGCACACCACTCCAGGTGTCTTGGATCTCGGGACGTCGTTCTCCGCCATCCGCCATGCTGTTACGATCACCGTCACTCTCTCCCTGGCCTGGTTCCTCCACGCATGCACTCTGTGGGCCCTCCGGGATCACTTCGGGTCTCTCGGCTACAGATTTCTCCTCGGCATCCTCTCCTTCCGTCCACGTGTATTCTGATCCTGATGGCGACTGCTTCTCTTCCGGTTCTTTGTCCAGCCTCTTCCAGGTGACGATTTTCTCTTTTGCTCCTGGAAGAGGAAGAAGACTGGACTGGCTGGTTCCCCCGCAGTTAAGGGAAGCCAGGGCGGGTCTTTATTTTCCTGCTTTGGACCGGGCCGGCCCACGATGGGGGGTCTGGGCATGCCTTCTCTGCACATGGACTCAGGCTCCTATGGCTGCCATTAAGCCCAGATTTGACGGGAACAGTCCAGAACACGATATTTAGGCACACGGGGTCCGGTTCTTTTGGACCGGGTTCATCCTGTTCGTGACGCTAGGTTGTGGAGCCCACTGGGACAGGGTACTCGGTACCGGACCGGGTCGCTGCTGGGGATGTCACGGAGGTCCTGGTCCTGACTGTGTCCCGGGTTCTCACAAGTAAAAGGAGATATATTCAAAGGATACAGTTTGTCGTGATGCCACCCACGGTTTGTGGTCATTGATGGGACCACCGCTGCAGCTCTTCTTCTGCCAGGAGAATGGATGGGCTGCAGCCAGATGGATGAGCCCGCCGCGGGTCGGGCTGCTTCTGACAGGAATGAAAGGTATGAAAACAGTTCTTAACACTTGGAATCAAACACGGACTCACAGGCAGGGTTCACCGGGTTTACTTGTCAGGTCTCTTCAAGCAGTTTACAGTAGTTCTCAGTACAGTTCACTTTTTAACGTGAGTTACAGTCACTTTACTCCGGTTTTCACTAAACCCTCTGCAGCCAGGTTGTCACTCTGAGACCCCTCACTCCTTCTAGTGTCCTTTACAAGCTGTGGTTTCTCTCTTTGTGTGTCTCCGGACAGTATAGCGGCAGTTCGGACCCCTGTGGGTCCTCGTGGTTGCTACTGTGCTTCCTATCTTTGGTGTGAGAACTCCAACTTAGAATTGGAGCTCCCCGTCAGTGAATCTGGGGATACCGGGTGAATCTTCGGTCCCTGTCAGAGCCGACACTCTGCTGTTTGCCTAGCCTGCAATAGTCCTCTCCCGCAAGGCACTATCAGGCTCCTTCTAACCCGTGTGACTCCAGCTTCAGTAGGGAAGACTTCTCTCCTCATTAGTCAGTGCTGCCGTGTTCCTCAGGCCCGGTACTGCTGGTCTGTCTCTTTCCTCACACTCCCCTGGGGTGCTGGCTATGGACAAGCTTTCTCTCCATGGTTCCTGTGACTCTGTGGATTCTGCATCTCCATCAGCCCAACTCCTCCAGAACGTGTGTGTCTTTCTTTCTGTTGTAATGAGGTGAACAATTCAGACTGCCGCATTGAGATGGACATAGAATTGGACTTTGTTTCCGCACTTGTCCACCAGGGGGCATTAGTGGACTGTACAATCACAGAGGGTGGAAATCCTTCACCATCTTTTTTGTTTACCCAGTAAGAGAAAGCAGAGAAACAGAGCAGTGCAGACACAGAGTTCAGCAAGGACAGACTTGTGTGTGGTGTCTCCCGACATAGGGCTCTTTTGCAGCCGCATTCTTGGGAAGAAATACCCCGTGAAAATCGTTGCTGCAACACCCGGTCTGCAGGACCTTGTCTTACCGAGGGTCCAACTCAAATTCAGGACATTGCCTCCGGAATTCAGGACATTGCCACCGGATTACATGTGCAGGGGCTGTGACCGACATAAGGGAGCCATTTGTGCTACTGTGATCTCCTTTCTGCTGATCGGTGTGCCCCGGGACAAAGAGAGAGACTAACAAAAATCTGTTACCTGCGGAAGAAGACCAAAGAGGAGGACTGAGGAGTTTCCCCCTTCAGCGCTGCACCGGGACCCGTCATCGTGAGACCCCAGGCCTTCCACGTGGGAGTGACATCTTCTTCCGTGATAGACTGGTACGTGATTTGAGGGAAAGTTAGGGAAAGATATCTCCATTTTGTTTGTTTTCTTTTTCTTCTTCTTGCTGCGCACCCGGATAAACTGAAGATCCAGAGACTCCACCATAAACATGTGTGCAGCTAGATCAGTTGACTGTGTTATAGATATGTTTTACAGTAAAGAAATGTTACTACCGGTTAAATCTGAGTATGGAGATTCTGTTGAAGCCAGACATACACACACACCCGCGGCCTTACCACCGGTCGCTACACTGTTCTTGTGTCTTTTCAGCTCGGCACCCTTGGCCTACTTGGTCTTTGCTTCTCAGCTTACTGTGGCCTACTAACTCCTTCCTCCTCCTCTTCCTCTATGTGTACCTTCTGTCACCTGACCTACATGCGTTCCCACCCACTGTCCTGTAAACCGACCACCCCTTGCCCGCCTAGAGTTCCGGGCTCCGGGTTGGGTGCTGCCTCATAGTGGTGTGTGGGATGTCTGTGAGGGTGTTTATTACATAAACTGTCTTTTCTTCCTACCTGGCTGCAGTTCCCTATGTGGCCACCCTGGTCGCCAGGGCGCCACACGTATACTGTGCTGTGCACTCACCCGCTGAATGCTGTGCTGTTCACTCACCCGCCTTATACTGTGCTATCCACTTGCCCACCGCATACTGTGCTGTCCACTCATCCACCGTACAGTTTGCTAACCAATGAGCCCCCGTATACTCTGCTAACCACTGAGCTGCCGTATACTCTGCTTACCACTGAGCCCCCATATACTCTGCTAACCACTGAGCTCCTGTATGCTCTGCTAACCACTGAGCCACCGTATACTCTGCTAACCACTGAGCCCCCTGTATACTCTGCTAACTACTGAGCTGCCGTATACTGTGCTAACCACTGAGCTGCCATAAAGTCTGCTAACCACTGAGCCCCCGTATACTCTGCTAACCATAGTCTAGAAGAATCGGGCCACCATCTAGTGTATACATATATATATCCAGTATATAATCACCAATAATATATGTCACAAGCTTCCGGCGCTTATGTCGCTATCTCACAATCCATCGCGCTGCACCGGAAGTACGCCGGCCGCCATATTGGAACACCCAAGTGATGGATGTTCTAATATGGTGGTGCAGTCCACTAATGCTGCCAGACACCCCCCCACCCCTGCCGACCATAGTCCCGTTCCTACCAGTCCACATGGCCTCCCCCTGCCGCCCGGTGTCCCACGTTATCCAGTCTCCGTTGCCCCCACACACAGGTCCCGCAGACTCCAGAGGCTCAATTCTCATTGCCTCTCAGTCTGCAGGACCTCTGATTATCACAGTCACTTGAATGATCACGTGACTGTGACATAACTACAGGTTTGTGCAGTTCTACACTGCACTCAGCATGGTCACACAGGGTAAGAGGCACGGAGCTGTCACAGCTGGGAAGGAGGGTATGGGGGGGACAGAAAGACAAAAGGGGGGAGCAGAGGAGGGGCACAGAAATAGAAGGGATCAGACAGAGGGAATGGGGGCAGAGACACAAAAGAGGGGAGCACAGAAATAAAAGGGGGATCAGACATAGGGAATGGGGGGATACAGACACGAAAAGGGGGCGCAGAGGAAGAGCACAAACAAAAGGGAGATCACACAGAGGGAACTGAAGGCAGAGACACAAAAGGGGGAAGCAGAGGGGGAGCAGAGAAACAGAAGGGGGGATCACACAGTGGGAATGGGGGGCAGAGAGACAAAAGGGGGAAGCTGAGAGAGGGAAGAGGGTCAGAGACAGGAAAGAGGGGAGCAGAGTGCGAGCACAGAAACAGAAGGGGGGATCAGACAGTGGGATTGTGGGGGTAGAGACACAAAAGGAGGATCAGAGTGGGAGCACAGAAACAGAAGGGGGGATCAGACAGTGGGAATGTGGGGGCAGAGACACAAAAGGGGGGCAGAGTGGGAGCACAGAAACAGAAGGGGAGATCAGACAGTGGGAATGGGGGCAGAGACACAAAAGGGGGGCAGAGTGGGAACACAGAAACAGAAGGGGGATCAGACAGTGGGAATCGGGGTCAGACACACAAAAAGGGGGAGCAGAGTGGGAGTACAGAAACAGAAGGGGGATCAGACAGTGGGAATGGGGGGGCAGAGATACAAAAGGGGGGAGCAGAAGGGGAGCACAGAAACAGAAGGGGGATCAGACAGAGGGAATGGGGGGCAGAGGCACAAAAGGGCAAAAGGGGGGAGCAGAGAGAGGGAAGGGGGACAGAGACATGAAAAGGGGGAGCAGAGGGGGAGCACAGAAACAGAAGGGGGATCAGACAGTGGGAATGGAGCTTACAGAAAAAGATATCTGCCGCAACACTACTATATTTATGAGAAATGTAGATCAATGAGTGGCACTAGAGAAAAGAGGATCAAACCGTATTGTGCATATGTGTAATGCAGAAACTGCCCTGTGCTAAATATGAAAATCGGAGATCTTAGTCTCGATATTGGCCACTAAAGATTAAGCCTGGCATCCACTTACAAGGAGCCTCCACTGCCAGGTCCTGACACTATGCCCTAGTGAGATGGTGAAATGTGTATAGGCTTATATGTCCATGGATGTAATTAAAAACAATGATCAGGTGTGTGTTAGGACCTCACAATGGTGTCCATGTGTCGCTACCAGACTAAGGAAGGGAGAAAAGGGAAAAATCATATGTAATGGGAGCTCAGTCAAAACAGACAATATGTGAATAAGTATAAGACTGGCATCACCATAGACGTAGGTTCTGGCAGAAAATAATAATACTTACAGAAAAAGATATCTGCCGCGGCACTACTATATTTATGAGAAATGTAGATCAATGAGTGGCACTAGAGAAAAGAGGATCAAACCGTATTGTGCATATGTGTAATGCAGAAACTGCCCTGTGCTAAATATGAAAATTGGAGATCTTAGTCTCGATAGTGGCCACTAAAGATTAAGCCTGGCATCCACTTGCAAGGAGCCTCCACTGCCAGGTCCTGACACTATGCCCTAGTGAGATGGTGAAATGTGTATAGGCTTATATGTCCATGGATGTAATTAAAAACAATGATCAGGTGTGTATTAGGACCTCACAATGGTGTCCATGTGTGGCTACCAGACTAAGGAAGGGAGAAAAGGGAAAAATCATATATAATGGGAGCTCAGTCAAAACAGACAATATGTGAATAAGTATAAGACTGGCATCACCATAGACGTAGGTGCTGGCAGAAAATAATAATACTTACAGAAAAAGATATCTGCCGCGACACTACTATATTTATGAGAAATGTAGATCAATGAGTGGCACTAGAGAAAAGAGGATCAAACCGTATTGTGCATATGTGTAATGCAGAAACTGCCCTGTGCTAAATATGAAAATCGGAGATCTTATTCTTGATAGTGGCCACTAACACACACCTGATCATTGTTTTTAATTACATCCATGGACATATAAGCCTATACACATTTCACCATCTCACTAGGGCATAGTGTCAGGACCTGGCAGTGGAGGCTCCTTGTAAGTGGATGCCAGGCTTAATCTTTAGTGGCCACTATCAAGACTAAGATCTCCGATTTTCATATTTAGCACAGGGCAGTTTCTGCATTACACATATGCACAATACGGTTTGATCCTCTTTTCTCTAGAGGGAATGGGCGGCAGAGACAAAAGGGGAGAGTAGAGGGGGAGCACAGAAACAGAAGGGGGGATCAGACAGATGGAATGGGGGCAGAGAGACAAAAGGGGAAGCAGGGGGGGTGCAGAAACAGAAGGGGGATCAGACATATGGAATGGGGGGCAGAGACATGAAAGGGGGAGCAGAGAGAGGGAGGGGGCAGAGACATGAAATAGGGGAGCAGAGGGGGAGCACAGAAACAGAAGGGGGAAGCAGAGAGAGGGAATGGGGGCAGAGACACAAAAAGGGGATCATACAGAGGGAACGGGGGGCAGTGACACGAGAGAGGGGGCAGCAGAGGCGAGCACAGAAACAGAAGGGGGGAGCAGAGAGAGGGAATGGGAGGAGAGACACAAAATGTGGGAGCACAGAAACAAAAGGGGGATCAGAGAGAGAAAATGGGGGAAGAGACACGAAAGTGAGGAGCAGAGGGGGGCACAGAAATAAAACGGGGAGCAGAGAGAGGGAATGAATGGGGCAGAGACACAAAAGGGGGGAGCAGAGGAGGAGCACCCAAGCAGAAGGCCGCTCATCTCCCGCCGCAGGGAGGTCACCGCCGCTGCTGCCAGGAGATGAGAGACAGCCACTGCAAGCAAATCAGTAGTGACCACCGACTTATCAGCTTCTAGCAGTATTGGCGCCACATTTCAATACTGCTAGCAGCTGACGTGATTGCTCACGGCCGGAGTGCGACCAATCATCTGTGCCGCGCGATGTTGGTGCAGGATTTTAATACCGCTCAGGGAGGAAGGGACACGGAGGCAGAAGGCTTGGGGGAGACAGGGGGACGGGGAAAGCAGAGTCATGGAGAAAGACAGGGAGAAACAGTGCACAAGAGAGACAGCACACACGGGGCTGAAAGCACACAAAGCGGAGAGAAAGGCACGAGTAAGACAAAGCACACAGGTGAAGAGTTTGTTGACAAACCAGAATAAACAGGTCTACTTTAATTATTGGTATCTGCTTCTCTTTACTGAGCGCTCCTAAATAATACCAGAATTACTGCCTTTCATGCCCTGCCTTCATAACCTCTTTCTCCAACACCACTGTAGGAGAGCTTACTTGTCTCCTATCCAAATCACACCTCACCACCTGTGCACTTGACCCCATCTCCTCCCAACCTCACTAATACGCTTATTCCAGCCCTAACCCACCTCTTCAATCTATCATTATCTTATCTTCTCTTCCAGTACCTTCCCCTCTGCTTTCAAGCATGCCACGATCACACCCATCTTCAAAAAGCCAAACCTTGACCCGACTGTTATGTCCAGCTATCGCCCCATATCGCTGCTCTCGTTTGCTTCAAAACTCCTTGAGCAGCATGTCTATGCTCAACTTTAATCCCACATCTCATCTAACTCTCCCCTTGACAATCTCCAATCTGGCTTCCGCCCCCACCACCTCACCGAAATTGCCCTGACCAAAATTACTAATGACTTACTCACTGCCAATGCTAACAAACAGTTCTCCATCCTCCTCCTTCTATACCTGTCCTCTGCCTTTTATACATTTGACCACTTCCTCCTACTACAGATCCTCTATTCCCTTAGCATCAAAGACCTTGCCCTCTTCTGGATCGCATCATACCTTTCCAACTGCTTATTTAGCGTTTCCCACTCCCACACTACCTCCTTATCCCACCCTCTCTCTGTTGAAGTCGCACAAGGCTCTGTCCTTAGGGCCCCTACTTTTTTCTATCTATACCCTTGGCCTAGGACACTCAGATCTACCTCTCTGGCCCAGACTTGACCTTTCTGCTGTCCAGAATCCCAGAGTGTCTGTCAGCCATATCCTCCTTCTTCACCTCCCGCTCCCTAAAATTCTATGTAGGCAAGACCGAACTCATCATCTTTCCTCCATCTCATGTATCTTCCCTACCAGATCTATCTATTATGGTAAATGGCATAACACTCTCTCTCGCACCCGAAATCCGCTGCCTCTGAGTAACACTTGACTCTGCTCTGTCTTTCAAACCACACATTCAAACTCTTGCCACCTCCTGTCACCTTCAGCTCAAAAATATTTCCAGAATTCTTCCATTTCTCAGTCTTCAATCTACTAAAACTCTTGCACACACCCTCATCATCTCCTGCCTCGATTACTGCAGCATACTCCTCTGTGGCCTCCCTGCTAACTCTCTTGCACCACTCCAGTCTGTCCTCAACTCTGCTGCTCGACTAATCCACCTCTCTCTCCGCTACTCTCCTGTTTATCCCCTCTGCAAATCTCTTCATTGGTTCCAAAATTCCACAACAAATCCAGTTCAAGATACTAACACTGACCTACAAAGCCATCTATAACGTGTCTCCTTCCTGTATCCCCGAACTAATCTCCCACTATCTTCCCTCATGTAATCTTCGATCCTCCCAAGACCTTCTCCTCTCCTCCACACTTATTCGTTCCTCACACAACCGTTTCCAAGATTTCTCTCAAATATACCCCATCCTCTCGAATTATGCGCTCAAACACGTCCGATTATCCACCACACTCGGATTCTTCAGACGGAACCTGAAAACCCATCTCTGCAGGAAAGCTTACAGCCTGCAATGACCACTCACCACCACCAGAGCTGCCGCCTCACCACTAACAGAGCTGCTGCACCCCGACCTACTGTCTCCTTCCCAATAACCTGTAGAATGTAAGTCCGCAAGGGCAGGGTCCTCTCCCCTCTGTACCAGTCTGTCGTTGTTAATTTGTTTACTGTAAACTATATCTATAATTTTGTATGTGATCCCTTCTCATGTACAGCACCATGGAATGAATGGTGCTATATAAATAAATAATAATAATATAGTAATACTAATATATAGAATGTATCATAAAATTAGGTACACCCTCACAATTTTGTAAACGTTTAGTTATATCTTTTCATGGGAGAACACTGAGGATATGACACTGACACAATGTAAAGTAGTCAGTGTGCAATTTGTATAACAGTTTTAATTTGGTGTTTCCTCTAAAAACTCAGCACAAAATTGCCAATTGTGCCAAATTACTCACCAAAAAGATAGCCATGAAAAACATCCATTGCACATAGAAAGAGGCTGCAAGCTCCACTGAGATGCAACTCAGGTCTTAATACCAGTGAGCAATCTCCTGAATCAGCCAAAGCATTGGGGGCGGTTGTTCACCTGTGACCAGCCATGCTATGGGGGAGGTGATTGGTGGTATTCATAGACACATAGGTTGCAGGAGATTGTGCACCAGTATTAAGACACCTGAGTTGCCTCTCAGTGGAGCTTGCAGCCTCTTGCTAAGTGCAATGAATGTTTTTCATGGCTATCTTTTTGGTAATTTTTTTCAGAATTTTTTGTCCTCTAGTGTTTATTCTGCTAAAACAGACATATGGTAAGGACTCGTAAGTGTGAGGGCCCTTGACGGTGGGTTGCGAGCTTACATATTTTGGCCAAAATATCCACTAACACCTCAAATCATCATCTTTAGTGATTTTTGCACTTTTTTATCTTTTGCAGTGTGGGGCTGAGCCCTCTGGGGGGCGCCTGTCATTTGTGTGATGCATGTATATGGTGCAAGGCAGCCCGCCTAATCTAATAGTAATGACGTGACCAATAGGCTCCATACTGACACTATGTGTTACACGTGCTAGTGTGGCTGATGTCCTATGGTAACCTTGTCTCTATGAATAATACCAATCACTTCCCCCATAGCATGGTTGGTCAGAGGTGACACAACTGACCCAATGCTTTGGCTGGTTGCAGGAGATTGTGCATCGGTATTAAGACACCTGAGTTGCCTCTTAGTGGAGCTTACAACCTCCTGCTAAGTGCAATGGATGTTTTTCATGGCTATCTTTTTTGAGATTATTTCAATTGTGCCAAATTAGCCATTTTCCCTTTCCAATATCGTGTGACTCATTAATGTTACAAGGCCTCAAGTGTGAATGGAGAGCAGGTGTGTTCAATTCAGTATGAGAGAGTGCGTGAGGGATAACACCAGTCACTGAAAGTTCAATATGGCACATGGTAAAATAATATCTGAGGATATGAAAAAAAAAGAATTGTTGCTCTACATAAAGACAGAAACATGTACTAGGCTATAAGAACATGGCCACCATGCTGCGGCTCAGTTTCACAGTATTGGCAAAGACCATACTGCCGTTTAACAAGACAGGTTCTACTCAGAACAGGCCTCACCAAAGTCGACCAAAGAAGTTGAATGCATGTACTCAGTGTCATATCTAGAAGCTGTCTTTTCAAAGTAAACATATGGGTGCTTTCAGCATTGCAGCAGGAGTTAAAGGGGTGAGAAGGTCAGCATGTAAATACTGCTTAAAATTAGTCTTCACAGCTGTCATTCCAGAAGGAAGCTTTTTTGTAAAGATGATGAACAAGAAAGCCTGCAGTTTGCAGGGGACAAGCAGATTCAGGACATGGATTACTCAAATCATGTCCTGTGGTCTGATGACTCAAAGATTAATGCCAACATATACTGTGACATACTGATGCAGAGCATTATACCTTTTCTTCGGAACGTGGGCCGCAGGGCAGTATTCCAAGATGATATCGACCCAAAACAACTCCAAGACCACCATTGCCTTGCTAAGGAAATTGAGGGTAAATATGCTAAACTAGCCAAGAATGCCTCTCAACCTAAATCTTACTGAACATCTGTGGGATATGCTCTAATGCAAGGTGTAGGAGCACAAAGTCCTAACATCCACCAGCTTCATAATGTCGTTACGAAGAGGATTCCAGTGCCAAGCTGTGAAGCTTTAATAAAATCAGTGGCCATGAGAGTTAAAGCAGTGCTTGAAAATAATAATGACCAAACAAAATATTGACACTTTGGGGACAATGTGGCCATTTTTCCATAGGGACGTACTCACTTTTTTGACAGTAGGCTAAACATTATTGACTGTGTCTTGAGTTATTTGAGAGGACAACGAAATTTCACTGTTATAAAAACTGCACACGGTTTACTTTACAATGTACCCCAGTGACATATCTTCACTGTTGTCCCATGTAAATATATAATAAAATATTCACAAAAATGTGAGGGGTGTATTCACCTTCGTGATGTACTGTATGTACAGTTGAAACTAGAAGTTTATATACACTAAATAAAAAGACACACATGCATGTTTTTCCTCATTATCTGATATAAAATCAGAATAAACATTTTGCATTTTTGGTCTATTAGAATTACGGTAGCATAATTATTTATATTTTCCAAATGCCAGAATAATGAGTAAGGCCAGGGTCACATTTGCGGTTGGACCCTGGCCTGCCGGATTCCGGTTTCAACTTAGCAATTTTTCCATCACCGCATAGCGTTTCCGCTATGCGGTGCTGGAAACCGCAGTCCCTAGTTACCCGGTGTTTACCTGCACGACCTGTCACACAGGCAGCGGCTCGGAGGGCGTTTTACAGCGCCGCACAGGAAACCGTTGCAGACACGGTTTCCTGTGCGGCGCTGTAAAACGCCCTCCGAGCCGCTGCCTGTGTGACAGGTCGTGCAGGTAAACACCGGGTAACTAGGGACTGCGGTTTCCAGCACCGCATAGCGGAAACGCTATGTGGTGATGGAAAAATTGCTAAGTTGAAACCGGAATCCGGCAGGCCAGGGTCCAACCGCAAATGTGACCCTGGCCTAAGAGAGAATGTTTTAAAGAATTTTTAATACTTTCTGCAAACTCACAAGTTTATTATATATTTCATATTAGTATTTTGACCATTGCCATTAAATTGTATGACTTGGGTCAAACATTTTGGATATTCTTCCATAAGCGTCTCAAAATAGTTGGTAGGAATTTGGGTCCATTGATCCTGGCAAAACTGGTGTAAGGCTGCTTTCACACTTGCGTTTGTGTCTGCATGTGGAGGGCATGCAGACGCAAACGCAGGCAAACGCAGCCCATACTAATGTGAACGCAGCGGAGAATCACCGCATGTGTTCACATTAGTATGGTGCCCGGGAAGCCAATCAGCTGTCTCTGGGGGCGGCCAGGAGGAGGAGATCAGCGGCAGAGATCTCCTCCTCCCTGCCCAGCTGATCTCCCGCTGGTGTCAGCGGGGAGAAACAGCTGATCTGACAGCAGTTTAAATCTCCTGCGCTGACACCGAATAGGGTGATATCAGTGCAGGAGATAAGAAACAGCTTCAAATCTCCCACACCGACATCACCTATTCGGTATCAGCACGGGAGATTTAAACAGCTGTCAGATCAGCTGTTTCTCCCGCTGACACCGGTGGGAGATCAGCTGTGGCTCTGCATGATCTCCCGGCGGCCACCGGGAGAGATTTCAATGAGATCCGCAGCGTTCTCCTGCGGTGTCATATGTCCTCCACATGACACCGCAGGAGAACGCTGCGGATCCATTGAGATTCATCCATTTTATGTGCACTTTCAGATAAAACAAGCACCCGCGAACGCACAATAAATGCTGCATGCTCTGTTTGGAGTGCGGTCGGAGGGCGCATATATTATGCGTATCCAAACGCAAATGCGGCCAAACGCAGCCATACGCAGGCACATGCGTTCCCATGTTAAACATAGGAAAGCATGTGCGCAAGTGTTTGGCTGCGTTTGGTGCGCTGCGCTCCAAACGCAAGTGTGAAGGCAGCCTAACTGTGTTTATAGATAACCTTGCTGCACCTGCCTTTTCAGCTTTTGGCAATAAAGTTTCAATAGGATTGAGAGTAGGGCTTTGTAATGGCTACTCCAAACATTGACTTTATTGACTTTGTTATCCTTAAAGAGGACCTGTCACCAAACCAGGCATGGTGATCTAATTACAGCACTGGATGCAGCATGTCTTGAGCAGCCCTGTACCCCGAGATAATACACTTAGAAAACTTACATGCTACAGCCACTAAGGAGGTGGCTAGGGGCTGCAGCCAAGGGCAGATTCACACCCCCTGCCTGTGTAATCTGCCCACCGCTGCCAATTATTCTCTCCCTGTCTGCAGCATTTAAACATTTTTTCTCTCCCGTTTAGCCCCGCCCCCTCAGGGGGCGGGGCTAACAGACTTTCTGGGAGAGAGAAAAAAAACTCTGTTTAAATGCTGCAGATAGGGAGAGAATGATTGGCAGCGGTGGGCAGATTACACAGGCAGGGGGTGTGAATCTGCCCTTGGCTGCAGCCCCTAGCCACCTCCTTAGTGACTGTAGCATGTAAGTTTTCTAAGTGTATTATCTCGGGGTACAGGGCTGCTCAAGTGCTGGGGGACCCCTTGTCTGCATGCTGCAGACATGCTGCATCCAGTGCTGTAATTAGATCACCATGCCTGGTTTGGTGACAGGTCCTCTTTAAGCCACTTTATAACCAGTTAGGTATTATGCTTCAGATCATTGTCTATTTGGAAGACCCATTTCTACCCAAGCTTTAACTTCGTGGCTGATGTTTTGAGATGTTGCCCCAGTATTGCCACATAATCTTCTTTCCTCCTGATTAGAGATGGGCGAATCCTAAATTACTCGGACTCGCTAGACTGTAACGAGTCTGAGTCCAGGACTCGCTACTCGTTGCGAGTCTAGCGAGTCCAATGTAAATGAATGGGGAGGCGAGTATTGCAGCGATTCCTCTGCTGCCGGACCCTATAAGGGGTCTGGCAGCAGAGGAAAAACCTGTAAATCCCCATGTTATTCTTTTAAAGCCAGCGGCAAAAAGCCACTGGCTTTTAAAGAATAATAAAAAAAAAAAAAAAAGATTGAAGGGGGGAGGGGGGAAGGGGGGTCAGGGGGGGTGAAGGGGGAGAGGGGGGGTGCACCGGCCCGGCCGGCTACTTACCCCTGCCTCCGCCGCCGCTGCCGCCTCAGCCGCAGACTAGCTCCCCGAGTCTCTCTGCTTCTGTTTCCGGAGATTCCCGAATGGTGACAAGAGCAGTGAATAAATTAACTTTCGTCACTGTTCGGGAATCTCCGGAGCAGAGCGAGTCTGGCTGACAGCAGAGTTCAGCTCAGGTCCTAATGCCCTGAGCTGAATCCTGACTGTTTAGTCAGTTCTCAGCTCTGCTACATCCCTGTCTGTCTAAGTACAGACAGGGAAGTAGCAGAGCTGAGATTGCGTTTTGGACTACGTCGGACGGAAGAGGATTTTTAAAATAAAGATGGAGTCCCTAATGGCTTTTTTGTTTTATTTTTAATAAAAAATTTTCTCTGTGTTTTTTTTTTTATATTGATTACTGAAAATTCATGGCGGTCATATCTAATATTGGCGTGACCGCCATAAATTTCGGGCTTAGGGCCAGCTGATAATACAAAGCTGGCCCTAACCCCTTAATTACCCAGTGAGCCATTGCCACCAGGGCCACTGGAAGAGCGGGGTTCAGCGCCAGAGGATGGCGCTTCAATGAACGCGCCATCTTCTGGGGCGGCTGCGGGCTGCAATTTGCAGCGGGGGGTGCCCAAACAGCTTGGGCCTCCCTGCGCTGCGGATTCCAGCCCCCAGCTGCTTAGCTGTACCTGGCTAGACATAGAAATTGCGCGGAGCCCCACGCATTTTTTTTTTTATTATTTCATGAAATTCATGAAATAATAAAAAAAGGGGGCTCGCCTATATTCTTGTGTCTGGCCAGGTACAAATAGGCACCTGGGGGTTGGGGGCAGCCCGTCGCTGCCTGCTGGATCTGGCTGGTTACAAAAATACGGCGAAGCCCACGTGAAATTTTTCTGAAAAATCCATAAAACAATATAAATAAAAGGGACTGCATCTTTATTAACCCCTCCACCATGGTCGAGGGGTTAGTAAAGATGCAATCCTTTTTTAGGATTGTTTTATAGATTTTTCAAAAAAAAAAATTACGTGGGCTTCGCCGTATTTTTGTAACCAGCCAGATCCAGCAGGCAGCGACGGGCTGCCCCCAACCCCCAGGTGCCTATTTGTACCTGGCCGGACACAAGAATATAGGCGAGCCCTTTTTTTTATTATTTCATGAATTTCATGAAATAATTAAAAAAAAAATGCGTGGGGCTCCGCGCAATTTCTATGTCTAGCCAGGTACAGCTAAGCAGCTGGGGGCTGGAATCCGCAGCGCAGGGATGCCCAAGCTTTCTGGGCACCCCCCGCTGCAAATTGCAGCCCGCAGCCGCCCTAGAAGATGGCGCGTTCATTGAAGCTCCATCTTCTGGCGCTGAACCCCGCTCTTCCAGCGGCCCTGGTGGCATTGGCACGCTGGGTAATAAAGAGGTTAGGGCCAGCTTTGTATTATCAGCTGGCCCTAAGCCCGAAATTTATGGCGGTCACGCCAATATTAGACATGACCGCCATGAATTTCCAGTACTCAATATAAAAAAAAAAACACAACACAGAGAAAATTTTTTTATTAAAAATAAAACAAAAAAGACATTAGAGACTCCATCTTTACTCCAAAAATCCTCTTCCGTCCGACGTAGTCCAAAAACGACATCTTCACTGCCACAACCCTGTGCATACATATACATATCTATGCACAGGGAGTGAGCAGGCTGAGAACTCTCTCAGCTCTGCTACATCTCTGTGTAGGCGGGCTCTAGGACACTGGAGCTGTCGCAGCCCGCAAGTCCCAGAGCCCAGCACACAGCACATAGCAGAAGCCGGAAGAGAGGTAAGGAGCATTTCTCCCCCCTCTCTTCCTTCGCTCCCTGCGGACTCGTTACTGACTGCGAGTAATCCCTGAGATTACTCGCAGTATAACGAGTCGGGCGAATCCCTTACTACTCGGCGAGTACCGAGTAGTAACGAGTAGATTCGCCCATCCCTACTCCTGATACTATATATTTTGTGAAGTGCCCCAGTCCTTCCTTCAGGAAAACAACCCCACAAGTTGATGCTGCTACCCTGTGTTTCATAGATAGAATGGTAATCTTATTCTTCCGAGCTTCTCCCTATTTCTTCCAAATGTAACAATGGTCATTGTGGCCAAACAGTTTTGTCCGACCACAGAATATGTAACCAAAAATTATGGTGTTTGTGCTTGTGTGCCTTTGCTAAATTAATCTGGATTTTTTAAGTTCCTTTTGGAGTAATGACTTCTTTCTTCTTCCTGGCAGAGTGGCCTATCCACCCATGTTGATACAGTACTTGTTTCACTGTGGATAAAGACACAAACTTACCAGCTTCCACCATCACAGTGTTTGCTTTGGTTCTTGGGTTGATATGCACATGTCGGAAAAAAGCAGGTTCATCTCTGGGACACAGAACCCATTTCCTTCCTGAGTGATATGATGACTGGATATTCCCATCTTGTTTAACTTGCATATAAAAGTTTGTACAGCTGAATGAGTCATCCATCAGGTATCTGGAAATTGAATATTGCACTCAAGGATGAACTACACTTGGCTGATTTCTTTAGACTTTCCCATGATGCTACACAAAGAAGCAGTCTCTTCCCATGCCCTCTCACCTTGTCTGCCTGCCCCACATTCACTTGCCCCCCTGTGCTTTGTCTCACCCCTTGTGCTCTCTCTCGCCACTGTGCACTCTCCCCATGTGCTTTCTCTCTATTCCTCTGTCCTTTGACCCTCCCCTGTGCTTTGTCTCTCCCCTGTGCACTCTTTCCTCCTGTGTGCTCTTTCTCCGTGTGCTTTCTCCCCATGCGCTCCAACCCATGTATTCTCCTGCCTATGTAATATTCCCCTGTTCATTCTCCCCCTTTGCGCACTCCCACTGTGCTCTCTACCCTTTGTGCGTTATCTTCCCTCCATATGCTCTTTCCCCTGTGCACTTGCCCCTCTTTGCTTTGTCTCTCTCCCCATGTGTTGTCTCACCCCCTATGCGCTCACCCCCTGTGCTTTGTCTACTCCCATATTTGCACTCTCCCCCTTTACTCTCTCTCAACCTGTGCATTCATGTTTAAGCACAGGTGTATAAAGATGTCAGCGGTGTAAGTGCACATGCTTTAGGTCAAAAGGGTTGGGGTTCTCAGATTATCTGGGGCATCAGTCTTTAGTTCATGGTGGCAACCCCAGAAGCCATGGCCCTGACCAAGCATGTTAAAAGGGGGAAATGTATAGGGGAATTATTTATCGTAACGCCATTTGAGGTGTCTGGTCAAATTGGACCAGTGTTGCTTGTATAGCAGGGAATAGGTGTTGTGGACGCTTGATGGAGCACACCCTCAGACGGAGAGGGCATCTTGGGTGTACAGGTGGTGAAAAATGGATACTGGTGGTTGTAGAGGAAGGTGCAGGAAGGCACAGGAAGGAGTAGAAAGACACAAGGGGTTTGCTGTTCTTACCAATTACTTTTACTTGCAGTTCAGTGCCAAGACAACTCAGCCAGAGGACTGTATTCTCCAAAGTTGCAGCTTGGCCAGCTCACCAGTAGTCTGGGTCCACCTCACTGAGACACAAAGTGTAAGACCTTTCCTTGCTGCTCGTTATTGCCTGACAATTCTCTACTCCTTTCCTTCATAGTGTCCTACTGGCTATAAGTCCCAAAACAGGTGACTACAAGTCAAGCAAGAGACTGCCTTGCAAGTCCTCTTGACCCTCTGCAGTTACTTCGCCTGGAAAAGTCCACCTTGGTGACCACTGCACATGAAGTTCAGTGACCTCTGGTTCTTCGGCTGGTCCTGAAGATGCCAAACCGAATTGGGACCGGCACCCCTGTGCAGCTCATACCTCTGCCTGATCATCCAGTCAGTTGCAGATTCGGATGGTCAGGCCTGGAGATGAGCAGTAGACTATATTGCACAAGTCCTGCAATCTCCCCAGCTGCCTGACTTCCATAGAACTCACTCTATATTGCCTCAATGTTGCTCTTTCCTCTCTCGCTCATTAACTTCCACTTCTAACTCGAAACACCACCTCTTGACTAACTCCTCCCTCCAGTCAGCAAATGGGACTGATCTATCAGCGAGCCTCTTCCGCATAGCATCTCCCTTGCCTGGAGCTTGGATAGTGTTGGGTGTGTTGGTGGTCTCAGGAGGACTTTTTCTTCTTACCTGGGAGCATGATGACACTTGTTGGACAGGTGAAATACCACTTGTTAAACACAGCACATCCGTGGGCTGTAACACAAAAGTTACAAGGTGGTAATGATAAGGATATTCAAATATTTTCTTTTGCATAGTAACAAATAACATTTTACCTTTATGGGAGGCACATTGCTTAAATGTTACAAAGTAGAAAATTACATTTGAAGTCCCTTTGAGGGTGTACATGACAGAAAGCACCCAAAAGTGACACCATTCCAAAAACTGCACCCCTCAAGCTACTCAAAACTACATTCAAGAAGATTATTAACTCTTCAGGTGCTTCACAGGAATTAAGCAAATTGGAAACAAAAAAATGGATATTTACATTTTTCTAACAAAAATGTTATTTTAGCCTCAATTTTTTCATTTTCACATGGGCAACAAGATAAAATGGATCCTAAAATTTGTTGAGCAATTTCTCCTGAGTATATCGATACCTCATATGTGATCATAAAGCACGGTTTGGGCGCACGGCAGGGCTCAGAAGGGAAAGAGCGCAATTTGACTTTTGGAGCTAATTTTCCATTCAAAAAGTGAAATGGCACTCCTTCACTTCTGAGCCCTGCCGCGCGTCAAAACAGTGGTTTATGACCACATATGAGGTATCAGTGTACTCAGGAGAAATTGCCCAACAAATTTTAGGATGAATTTTATCCTGTTACCCATGTGAAAATGAAAGAATTGAGGCTAAAAGAACATTTTTGTGAAAAAAAAGTACTTTTTCCATATTCACAGATCAATTTGTAAAGCATGTGGGGGTTCAATATGCTCACCACCCATCTAGATAAGTTCCTTGGGGGTCTAGTTTCCAAAATGGGGTTACTTGTGCAGGAGCTCCAAAGTTTAGGCACACAGGGGCTCTCCAAACGCGACATGGTTAGAGGACACCATGTCGCATTTGGAGAGCCCCTGTGTGCCTAAACATTGGGGCTCCCCCACACGTGACCCCATTTTGGAATCTAGACCCCCCAGGGAACATATCTAGATGCATTGTGAGCACTTTGAACCTGCAGGTGCTTCACAAATTGATCTGTAAAAATCAAAAAGTAATTTTTTTCCACAAATATTTTTTTTTTCATTTTCATGGATTAATTTATGAAGAACCTGGGGGTTCAATACGCTCCCCACCCATCTAGATAAGTTCCCTGGGGGGTCTAGTTTCCAAAATGGGGTCAATTGTGGGGGAGCTCCAAAGTTTAAGCACACAGGGGCTCTCCAAACGCAACATGGTGTCCGCTAACAATTTGAATGGAAAATCACCTCAAATTGTTAGCGGGCACCATGTCGCATTTGGAGAGCCCCTGTGTGCCTAAACATTAGGGCTCCCCCACAAGTGACCCCATTTTGGAAACTAGACCCCCCAGGGAACATATCTAGATGCATCGTGAGTAGTGATGGGCGAGTCCTAAATTACTCGGAATCGCTTGACTATAGCGAGTCCGAGCCTGGGACTCTGACAAAACTAGGATTGCCATTGACTTGCATTGGACTCGTTACTGTGCAGGTAATCGCAGGGAAACTCGCACAGTAATGAGTCTGGCTGTCTGCTCTGTGCCCTCGGGTCCTGCAGGCTGCCGCAGCTCCAGGGTCTTAGAGCCCGCCTGCTGCCTGATGTAGCAGAGCTGAGATTGTTCTCAGTCTGCTCATTCCCTGTGCATAGACATCTATATCTATGCACAGGGGATGTAGCAGAGAGGACATCGCGTTTTGGACTATGTCGGACGGAAGAGGATTTTTTTAATTAAAGATGGAGTCCCTAATGGCTTTTTTTTTATTTCTAATAAAAAATTTTCTCTGTGTTGTGTTCTTTTTAACCCTTTATTGGAGATTCTTAGTGGCCGGGTCAAACCTGGCCTGACATTAAGAATTTCGGGCTTAATACCAGCTTGTATAACAAAGCTGGTATTAACCCCTTTATTACCCAGCGTGCCACCGCCACCAGGGCCGCTGGAAGAGCGGGGTTCAGCGCCAGAGGATGGCGCTTCAATGAACGCGCCATCTTCTGGGGCGGCTGCAGGCTGCAATTTGCAGCGGGGGGTGCCCAGAAAGCTTGGGCCTCCCTGCGCTGCGGATTCCAGCCCCCAGCTGCTTAGCTGTACCTGGCTAGACATAGAAATTGCGCAGAGCCCCACACATTTTTTTTTTATTATTTCATGAAATTCTGACAGGAGATGGGGGGCACTTAGGAGGAAGCGGGGGCAGTGAGGAGGAGGCGGGCGGCAGGAAGAGAAAGCGGGCGGCAGGGACAGGAAGCGGGCGGCAGGGACAGGAAGCGGGGGGGGTAAGAAAGATGAATAGGGGGCAGGAAAGAGAGGTGGGGGACAGGGGGGCAGTTAGAGGATGACAGGGGAGCAGATCGGAGGGTAGGGATAGCAGGGGCAGGCAGGGAAGCATGACAGGTGTGGTGATTTTTACTTTCACTTTTGAGTGCCAATCACCGCGCCTGTAGCTGGGGGGGTGGGGATGGGGGAAAATCGACCCCCCATGGGGTGCTGTACAACTCCCCATGTACCTGCAGGCCGAGTGACAGGTCAGTGACACCCTCACTCGACCTGCAGGAGCCCGATCATTCCATGGTCCACCCCATGGGCCATGGGTCGGGAATGAACTTGTTTTCATGGCCCAAACGGTGGGCCAAGGGTCGGGAAGGGGTTATAATGTGCCCATTTTAAGGAAGTTGGTCATTTGTAGTATTGCCCTAGGCAGGGCTGCTAAACATTGGGAGGCACCCCAATGCCCCTGGATGGAGGCGTGCATGAGGGCCTCTTTTAATAATGTGCCCATTTTAAGGAAGTGGGTCATTTGTAGTATTGCCCTGGGCAGGGCTGCTAAACATTGGGAGGCACCCCAATGCCCCTGGATAAAGGCGTGCATGAGGGCCTCTTTTAATAATGTGCCCATTTTAAGGAAGTGGTTAGTTTGTAGTATTGCCCTAGGCAGGGAAGCCAAAAATTGTGTCGCACTTTGATGCCCCTGGATAGAGGCGTGCATGAGAGCCTCTTTAAATAATGTGCCCATTTTAAGGAAGTGGGTCTTTTGTAGGATTGCCCTATGAAGGGATGCCAAAAGTTGGGAGGCACTCCGATGCCCCTAGATGGAGGCATGCATGAGGGCCTCTTTTAATAATGTGCCCATTTTAAGGAAGTGGTTCTTTTGTAGTATTGCCCTAGGCAAGGAAGCCAAAAATTGTGTCGCACTCTGATGCCCCTGGATAGAGGCGTGCATGAGAGCCTCTTTAAATAATGTGCCCATTTTAAGGAAGTGGGTCTTTTGTAGGATTGCCCTAGGAATGGCTGCCAAAAATTGAGAGGCATTGCAATGCCCCTGGGAAGAAACATGGAGGAGAGCCTCTAAAAAGAGTTCCCATTACAAAGGAGTGGGTCTCCTGTACTTGTAATGCCCATTCTATAAGCATGGACTAAAACATTTACCCCTGGGGGGTATACATGAAACTACTGCCTAACTTTTGAACGGTTGGGGTCATCATCATCATCATAAATATGATGTAAAAAAATTATGTTTTTGTGGCATCATGAACCACGGTCACACTGATCATATGATGGTGGCGGATGAGGAGAAGGAGGAGCAGTACAGCAAGTAGCCAAAGACATGAAGTTTGTACTGATGTGTGGGTGTGCGGAGGTGCATGGCACAAAATTTAAATTCCGCTATCATTTGGTGGTGGTGTGGTGAAGTCAGGCCCAATCCAACCCTTGTTCATCTTGATCAGAGTCAGCCTGTCAGCATTTTCAGTTGACAGGCGGGTGCATTTATCTGTAATGATTCCACCTGCGGCACTAAAAACACGCTCTGACAAAACGCTAGCGGCAGGGCAGGCCAGGACTTCCAAGGCATAGAGAGCAAATTCCTGCCACATGTCCAGCTTGGATACCCAATAATTATAAGGTACAGAGGAGTCTAGGAGCATTTTAGTACGATCGGCAAGGTACTCCCTCAGCATCTTGGCAAACTTTGCAGTCCTTGTGACACTACCCTGCACCTCAGAGCCTGTGGTATGGGAGGTGCTGAGAAAAGTGTCCAGGATCTTTGAGAGTGTTCCCCTACCTCTGCTGGATTGGACTTATGCCTCTGTCGGCCAGACGCCTTGGTTGTCCACCGAATCGCGCCCTCTGCCGTTAGCGTTTTCAGAAGGGAATTTTTTTACTAATTCCGCGACTATGGCCTTCTGGTAGGGATGGGTGAATCTACTCGCTAGGACTCGTTACTCGGCGAGTAGTAAGGGACTCGCAGGACTCGGTACTCTGCGAGTTTCCCAGTGATTACTCGCACGAGTCCAATGCAAATCAATATCAATCCTAGTTTTGTCAGAAACGCTGACAAAACTAGGATTGCCATTGTTTGCATTAGACTCGGCTACTGTGCCAGTGATAGCAGGGAAACTCGCAAAGTAACTGCTGTTACATTGCGAGCCGAGTCCAGCTGTCTTCTCTGTGCAGCTCCAGGGTCCTAGAACCTGCCTGCTCACAGACATGATGTAGCAGTGCTGAGATTGTTCTCAGTCTGCTCAATCCCTGTGCATAGACATCTATATTTATGCACAGGGGATGTAGCAGAGAGGACATCGCGTTTTGGACTACGTCGGACAGAAGAGGATTTTTTTAATTAAAGATGGAGTCCCTAATGGCTTTTTTTTTTATTTCAAATAAAAAATTTTCTCTGTGTTGTGTTTTTTTAACCCTTTATTGGAGATTCTTAGTGGCTGGGTCAAACGTGGCCTGACATTAAGAATCTCGGGCTTAATACCAGCTTGTATAACAAAGCTGGTATTAACCCCTTTATTACCCAGCGTGCCACTGCCACCAGGGCCGCTGGAAGAGCGGGGTTCAGCGCCAGAGGATGGCGCTTCAATGAACGCGCCATCTTCTGGGGTGGCTGCGGGCTGCAATTTGCAGCGGGGGGTGCCCAGAAAGCTTGGGCATCCCTGCGCTGTGGATTCCAGCCCCCAGCTGCTTAGCTGTACCTGGCTAGACATAGAAATTGCGCGGAGCCCCACGCATTTTTTTTTATTATTTAATGAATTTCAGAGTCAGAGTCTCAGAGTCGGAGTCGCCTCGGAGTCGGAGTCTCCTCGGAGTCGGAGTCGCCTCGGAGTCGGAGTCGCCTCGGAGTCGGAGTCGTCTCGGAGTCGAGTCGGAGTTGTCTCGGAGTTGGAGTCGTCTCGGAGTCGGAGTCGTCTCGGAGTCGGAGTCGTCTCGGAGTTGGAGTCGTCTCGGAGTCGGAGTTGTCTCGGAGTCGAGTCGGAGTCGGAGTCGTCTCGGAGTCGAGTCGGAGTCGTCTCGGAGTCGGAGTCGTCTCGGAGTCGGAGTCGTCTCGGAGTCGGAGTCGTCTCGCAGTCGGAGTCGTCTCGGAGTCGGAGTCGTCTCGGAGTCGTCTCGGAGTCGGAGTCGTCTCGGAGTCGGAGTCGTCTCGGAGTCGGAGTCGTCTCGGAGTCGTCTCGGAGTCGGAGTCGTCTCGGAGTCGGAGTCGTCTCGGAGTCGGAGTCATCTCAAAGTCGGAGTCGGAGTCGAGTCGGAGTCGGAGTCGTCTCGGAGTCGGAGTCGTCTCGGAGTTGGAGTAAAAAAAATGCGTGGGGCTCCGCGCAATTTCTATGTCTAGCCAGGTACAGCTAAGCAGCTGGGGGCTGGAATCCGCAGCGCAGGGATGCCCAAGCTTTCTGGGCACCCCCCGCTGCAAATTGCAGCCCGCAGCCGCCCCAGAAGATGGCGCGTCCATTGAAGCGCCATCCTCTGGCGCTGAACCCCGCTCTTCCAGCGGCCCTGGTGGCGGTGGCACGCTGGGTAATAGAGGTTAGGGCCAGCTTTGTATTATCAGCTGGCCCTAAGCCCGAAATTTATGGCGGTCACGCCAATATTAGACATGACCGCCATGAATTTCTATTAAATTGTTTTAAAAAAAACACAACACAGAGAAATTTTTTTATTAGAAATAAAAAAAAAAGCCATTAGAGACTCCATCTTTAATTAAAAAAATCCTCTTCCGTCCGACGCAGTCCAAAACGCGATGTCCTCTCTGCTCATCCCTGTGCATAGATATAGATGTATATGCACAGGGAATGAGCAGACTGAGAACAATCTCAGCTCTGCTACATCATCTCTGTGCACAGACATTCATGTCTGTACACAGGGAATGAGCAGACTGAGAACAATCTCAGCTCTGCTACATCAGGCAGCAGGCAGGCTCTAGGACCCTGGAGCCAGCACACAAAGAAGACAGGACTCTTATCTGTGCGAGTTTCCCAGCCAGTGATTACAGTTGCAAAGTAAACTAGTCCAATGCAAATAAATGACAAAACTAGGATTGCTTCAGGCTGAAGCTTTCGAGACACATCTGCGATTTGTAAATCTCACACTACTCGCTATTACTCGCTTCCCCATTCATTAACATTGGACTCGCTAGACTCGCAACGAGTAGCGAGTCCTGTGCTCGGACTCGCTAGAGTCAAGCGATTCCGAGTAATTTAGGATTCGCCCATCACTACCTTCTGGTACTGCAGCATTTTTGTAGACCTCTCCGCCTCAGGAATAAGAGAAATAAAGTTCTCTTTGTAGCGTGGGTCTAAAAGTGTCACCAACCAGTAATGAGTGTCAGCCAAGATCTTGATAATGCGAGGGTCATGAGACAGGCAGCGTAACATAAAGTCAGCCATGTACGCCAGACTGTTAACAGGCAAGACTTCAGGGTCCTCACCAACAACATGACTGGCCATGCTGGCCTCATCCTCCTCCCTCTCTCCCCTGTCCTCCGGCCATCCACGCTCAACCGACGGTCTGATGGTTGTGCATGTATTATCGTCAATTCCGCATGAAAGTAGCACTATTTCTTCATCCTCCTCCTGGTTATTGTCCTCCAATGCACGTTGGGATGAGATGAGGCTGGGCTGTGTGTAATCACCCAGTACGGTTTCTTGCTGCAAGTCATCGTGCTCCGCCTGCAATGCATCGTCTTTGATTTTGAGCAGAGAGCGTTTTAGAAGACAGAGAAGCAGGATGGTGACACTAATGATGGCGACATCGCCGCTCACCATCTTGGTGGAGCCCTCAAAGTTTTGGAGGACGGTACATATGTCGGACATCCATGTCCACTCCTGAGGTCTTATGTGTGGAGTTTGAACCGTATACCGACGGCCTGGTTGATGCTGGTACTCAACAACTGCCCTCTTCTGCTCACAAATCCTGACCAACATGTGCAGTGTGGAATTCCAATGCGTTGGGACATCACACACCAGTCTGTGAGCCGGGATTGTCAAACGCATATTTGCGCCTGCGTTCCAAAGATTGCTGTATGGATAACTGAACCCTGCACAGGGACAAGGACGTGGTTGATGATGGTGCTATTTCTGCTTGTGCAAGTACAGGTGAAGGACAGGAGGCATCTTTGCCTGCAGTATGGACAGGGGATTGGCTTGCACTCACAACAGTGGAAGATGCAGCGGTGTAACCCGCAGACAATGCTCCTGGACTCTGCTGTACATCCCACAAAGCCGGGTGCTTTGCTGCCATGTGCCTGATCATGCTGGTGGTGGTCATACTGCTAGTTTTGCTACCCCTGCTGATGCTGGCATGGCAGGTGTTGCAAATGGCCTTTTTCGAATTATCTGCAGACACCTTAAAAAACAGCCAGACTCGGGAAGACCTAACAGTTGTACTGGCAACTTCACTCGTGTTGTTGGTCCGGGGAACAGTTGCCTGCCTTCTGCCTGCGGACACCACCCTGCTTCTTCCGGCCTGTTGTGATGCTACGGCTAACTCCCCCTGTGCACTGCTGTCCTTGCTCTGCATGTCCTCCTGCCAGGTTTGGTCAGTTACTGGATCATTCACCACGTCGTCTTCCACTTCCGCACCCTGATCCTCCTCCTGACTTTCTGGCAATTGTGTCTCATCATCGTCCACCTCTTGTTGAGACACGTTCCCACTGTTAACTTCGTGAGACCGTGGCTCCTCAAATATTTGTGCATCAGTACATATGATCTCCTCATGACCCGACTTCAACTGGAGCTGGCGAGAGGCCAGAATCTACAAATGGATAAGTGAACAGCTCTTCAGAGTGTCCAAGTGTGGGATCAGTTATGTCCGGGGCCGGGCACTCGGCATGGTGGGAGGAAGGAGTATCAAGGTGTGGAATGTGGGTCCATGCATTCACCAGACTGGTGTACTTAATACCTTGATACAGGTTAGGGCCTAAAATCCTAATAATCTGTGACCATTACAGTCAGCAGACTGGTGTACTTAATACCTTGATACAGGTTAGGGACTAAAATCCTAATAATCTGTGACCATTACAGTCAGCAGACTGGTGTACTTAAATGCTGCATTGTACAGTAGAAGCTTAGTGAATGAGATTTGTAGAAATCCCATACTCACTATGCTGTACTTAATACCTTGATACAGGTTAGGGCCTAAAATCCTAATAATCTGGGACCATTACAGTCAGCAGACTGGTGTACGTCATACCTTGATACAGGTTAGGGACTAAAATCCTACTCTCCTGTGACCATTGCATTCACCAGACTGGTGTACTTAATACCTTGATACAGGTTAGGGCCTAAAATCGTAATAATCTGTGACCATTACAGTCAGCAGACTGGTGTACGTCATACCTTGATACAGGTTAGGGACTAAAATCCTAATAATCTGTGACCATTACAGTCAGCAGACTGGTGTACTTAATACCTTGATACAGGTTAGGGACTAAAATCCTAATAATCTGTGACCATTACAGTCAGCAGACTGGTGTACGTAATACCTTGATACAGGTTAGGGACTAATATCCTACTCTCCTGTGACCATTGCATTCACCAGACTGGTGTACTTAATACTTTGATACAGGTTAGGGCTAAAATCCTACTCTCCTGTGACCATTACAGTCACCAGACTGTTGTTGCTGTATACAAGCAAAATGCGCAAGGGCGTTGGCAAGGAACAAGAAAGTGAACGTGCTGGTGGTGCAGGCAGAGGCCGAGGTCGTGTGCAATCACTAATTTTGTAACAAGAAAGGGGCACATCTACTCGCTCACACGTCCTGTCCCAAATTCTTGGGGCCGGCTGCAGTACACTGCTCTTGAACCAACACCAGTGTCAACAGGTTGTTACTTGGATAGCGGATAATGCTTCAAGTCAGATTGGCACCTCCACAAACACCCTGTCTTCAAGGTCAGTAGCCGTGATACTGCACCGCACATTTCCCAACCTGATCCTCCTTCCTACCACCAGGCCGAGTACACGTCCACGGACATTACTGATCCCACACTTGGACACTCGGAAGTCCAGAAGTGTGTACCCATGGGTGAGTGGAGGTACATGGCAAATTACCATAACAAAATTTAAATTCAGTTGTCATTTGTTGGTGGTGTGGTGAAGTCTGGCCCAATCCAACCCTTGTTCATCTTGATCAGAGTCAGCCTGTCAGCATTTTCAGTTGACAGGCGGGTGCGTTTATCAGTAATGATTCCACCTGCGGCTCTGAAAACACGCTCTGACAAAACGCTAGCGGCAGGGCAGGCCAGGACTTCCAAGGCGTAGAGAGCCAATTCATGCCACGTGTCCAGCTTGGAGACACAATAATTGTAAGGCACAGAGGAATCTAGCAGTACAGTTGTTTGATCTGCAAGGTACTCCTTCAGCATCTGGCCAAACTTAGCATTTCTTGTGGCACTACCCCGCACCTCAGGGGCTGTGGTACGTGAGGGGCTGAGAAAACTGTCCCACATCGTAAAGACTGTTCCCCTACCTCTGGCGGATTGGACTTGTGCCCCTCTCGACCGTACGCCTTTGTTGTCCACCGATTCCTGACCTATGCCGCTAGCGTTTTGTGAGGGGAATGATTTGCCTACTTCCGTGACTATGGCCTTCTGGAAATGCTGCATTTTGGCTGACCTCTCCGCCTCAGGAATGAGAGACATAAAGTTCTCCTTGTAGCGTGGGTCTAACAATGTTGCCAACCAGAGTTGCTAAATGTCTTCATCCTCCTCCTCCTCGTCATAGTCCTCCACTGCACGTTGTGATGAGATGAGGCTGGGCTGTGTGTTTTCACCCACACCCACTACTGTTTCTTGCTCCAAGTCATCGCGCTCGGCCTGCAATGCATCCTCTTTGTTTTTCAGCAGAGAACGTTTTAGAAGGCAGAGTAGTGGTATGGTGACGCTAATAATGGCGTCATCGCCGCTCACCATCTTGGTGGAGTCCTTAAAGTTTTGTAGGACGGTACATAGGTCGGACATCCATCTCCACTCCTCAGGTGTTATGTGTGGAGTTTGACCCATTTCCCGAAGGCTTAGGTGATGCAGGTAGTCCACAACTGCCCTCTTCTGCTCACATATCCTCACCAACATGTGCAGAGTTGAATTCCAACGCGTGGGGACATCGCACACCAGTCTGTGGGCCGGAAGACGCAAATGGCGCTGAAAGCCGGCAAGGCCGGCTGAAGCAGCAGGTGACTTTCGAAAATGTGCATACAGACGACGAACTTTTACCAGCTGTTCAGACAGCTCTGGGTATGACTTTAGAAACCTCTGAACCACCAGGTTGAGCACATGGCCCACGCATGGAACATGCGTCAGCTGGCCTCGCCTGAAAGCTGCCACCAGGTTCCGGACATTGTCACACACGACCTTTCCTGGCTTTAGGTTCAGAGGTGAGCCAGTGATCTGCCTGCTGTTTCAGAGCTGTCCACACCTCTTCTGCATTGTGGGGTTTGTCACCTATGCAGACTAGCTTCAGCACAGCCTGTTGCCGCTTCGCGGAGAGCAGTGCTGCAGTGCTTCCAGCTTGGGACTGGTGTGGAGGGTACAGTGGATGAGGATGAGGAGGGGGAGGAGGATGAAGAGCATGACATTCCGGAGCTGTAGAGTGTCGGTCAAACCCTGACAGAGGTAGTGTCACGCTGGGAGTGGGGAAGACACCCAGCGTAGGATAACGACGGGGGGGGGGGAATAAGGAGTCCCTAAGCTAAGGGCACAAGAAGGAGACGGTGACCCCTAGACTTCCTAGAGCTGACCCTGTCTGCCCTAACGTCCCTATACAGTCTCCTCAACTGTCGCCGACCACGAACCTCGTCCCTCTCTGATCCTAGCACTATCTTATCTAAGGATCAGATGGAGAGGTTCACTAGACCCCTCCACTATCAACTAAAGACAAACACCAGGGAAGACAGACATTTGGGAAAAGGAAACACTTATCTGACAGCAGAACTCAGCAACCTTCACAACCTCCGCGTCTGCTGGAGCAAGGATAATGAGAGCACAAGGAACTATCACCTGCACCGAGGAAGGGTAATGAACCTCCTTATAAAAGTGGAAGGAATCTGCTGGGTCCTAGTGACCTACGATATTGGTGGATAAAACCAGACCGAGCACAAGACCTCCACAGCCGTCCCCCCATAACAGCGAGATCCCATCACACCCTCTCTCCATCTACACAGAAGGTAAATGCCCCTGAAAGGGACGGACCATCCTCCACCATTATGGCTGGTGGGCCACACGCTGGGATCGTCTGCGCGTGGCCTCCACCCTGTCATCCGTGCCACCCGTGACAGTACCCCCCCTCCAACGAGTGGCCCCCGGACACTCAGGACCAGGCTTATCCGGATGGGAACGGTGAAAAGCGCGGACCAGCCTCGCGGCGGACACCTCCGACGCCGGCACCCACATCCGCTCCTCAGGACCGTACCCCCTCCAGTGCACTAAATACTGAAGAGAACGGCGCAACATGCGTGAATCAACCACCCTCGAGATCTCGAATTCCAGATTCCCCGCCACACAGATGGGCTCAGGAGGCAAAGGAGACGGGTTAGATGATGGCACATACGGCTTGAGGAGCGACCTGTGAAACACATCGTGAATCTTAAGAGCAGGAGGCAACGCGAGACGAAACGCCACGGGATTGATAACGGCGGTTATCCTATAGGGGCCAATAAACCTGGGCCCCAACTTCCAAGAGGGCACCTTCAACTTCACATACTTGGTAAACAACCACACGTAGTCATTCACACATAGGTCCGGACCTGGCGCACGCTTCCTGTCAGCCATACGTTTGTACCTGTCACCTAAGAGCTTCAAGCTACGCTGCACACCCCGCCAAACCGAGGAGAGGGACGAGGTAAAACGGTCCTCTTCCGGAACTCCGGAAGGACTCGTACCACTAAAAGTACCAAACTGAGGATGAAACCCATATGCACCGAAAAACGGTGACTTGCCAGTGGACTCCTGAAGGCGATTATTAAGGGCAAATTCGGCCAAGGGCAAATAACTTGCCCAAGTCTCCTGATGGTCAGAGACAAAACACCTCAGGTAAGTCTCCAAATTCTGATTCACACGTTCGGTTTGACCATTAGACTGAGGATGAAAAGCAGAAGAAAAGGACAACGTAATCCCCAAACGTGTACAAAAAGCCTTCCAAAATTTGGAGACGAACTGAGTACCGCGATCAGAAACCACATCAGAGGGAACCCCATGAAGCTTCACGATTTCACTTACAAACACCTGTGCCAGAGTCCGAGCATTAGGAAGTGCGGGCAGTGCCACAAAGCGAACCATCTTACTGAATCTATCTACTACTACCAGTACCACCGTCTTGCCCGCAGACGCCGGAAGATCGGTGATAAAATCCATTGACAAATGTGTCCATGGCCTCTCAGGAATAGACAATGGCACGAGAGACCCAGACGGACGGGTATGCGGAACCTTAGCACGTGCACACACACCACAGGCGGATACGAATTCCGCTACGTCCTTCCTCAACCCCGTCCACCAAAAGCGACGAGACAAGAGATCGAAAGTGGCCCTACCGCCCGGATGCCCCGCCAGTACAGAGTCGTGATGTTCCGACAGCACCCTGAGACGCAAAGAGAACGGCACAAAAAGCCTCCCAGAAGGACAGGAGGCAGGGGCGCCCCCCTGAACCTTCAACACCTCCCCCTCTAGATCAGGGCAAAGAGCAGAAACAACCACCCCCTCCTGCAAGATGGGGACGGGACTCTCATGAGTACTACCACCCGGAAAACTACGCGATAATGCATCCGCCTTCACATTCTGAACCCCCGGACGGTAGGTGACGGTAAAATTAAATCTCGTGAAAAACAAAGACCACCTGGCCTGCCGGGGATTGAGACGCCTGGCGGACTCAAGGTAAGACAGGTTCTTATGGTCGGTAATAACCGTGACGGGATGGACAGCCCCCTCCAGCCAGTGCCGCCATTCCTCAAAAGCCAACTTAATAGCCAAGAGCTCCCTATTACCCACATCATAATTCCTCTCGGCCGACGACAACTTCTTGGAGAAGAACGCACAGGGCACCCATCTCCCAGGCGAAGGGCCCTGCGACAACACAGCCCCCACCCCCACCTCAGACGCATCCACCTCCACAACAAAGGGCCGAGAAAGATCGGGCTGACAAAGAACAGGCGCGGAAGCAAAACAACGCTTCAGGGAGGAGAAAGCCTGGCGAGCAGAATCAGACCACTCAGAAAAATCCGTCCCCTTCCTAGTCATGTCCGTTAGAGGCGTCACCAGTACCGAATAATTCTTAATAAATTTACGGTAAAAATTGGTAAACCCCAAAAACCGTTGCAATGCCCGTAGATTGTCCGGCCGCTCCCAGTCCAGCACCGCCCGGACCTTTTCCGGATCCATCCGGAAACCCAACGGCGACAAGAGGTACCCCAAAAAACGAACCTCCTGAACGGCGAAAACACATTTCTCGAGTTTAGCATACAGTTTGTTGTCCCGTAAGACCTGCAACACCTGTTTGACATAGGACTGATGCGTCTCCATATCGGGAGAATAGATCAAGATATCGTCCAAGTAAACAACTACAAATCTACCCACCAAATGATGGAAAATATCATTGACAAAATGTTGGAAAACCGCAGGGGCGTTAGTGAGCCCGAACGGCATCACGAGACTTTCAAAATGGCCGTCCGGGGTATTGAATGCCGTTTTCCATTCATCCCCCTCTCTGACCCTAATCAGGTTGTAGGCCCCCCTCAAATCCAACTTGGAGAACCATTTAGCACCCACAACCTGACTAAACAAATCAGGGATCAGAGGGAGGGGGTATGGATCACGGACAGTAATCCGATTCAATTCCCGAAAATCCAAACAAGGACGGAGGCCCCCATCCTTCTTTTTCACAAAAAAGAAACCAGCCGCAACCGGCGACGTGGAGGGCCTAATGTGGCCCGTCTCTAGACTTTCCGAAATGAAATCCTTCATTGCTTGTCTTTCGGGACCAGATATAGTAAACATCCTAGCTTTAGGCAGTTTAGCTCCGGGAACGAGGTTGATAGGGCAATCATATGCCCGATGAGGGGGCAAGTCTCGGCACCCCTTCTCTGAGAACACATCCTCATACTCCGATAGGAATGGGGGCAGAGATTCAGCAGATACCACCGAAAAGGATGTAGCCAAACAATTCTCTGAACAAAAATCACTCCATTCCACAATGTCCCTGGACTGCCAATCCACTACGGGATTATGTTTAATCAACCATGGCAAGCCCAGGACAATGGGAGCGGGGAGACCGTCTAAAGGTGGGTCACACGCGCCGATCTGGTCTGCGATGTCGGAAGCGACGTGCAGGTGCGCGGTCGCTTCCGAAATCGCAGGCCAGCTGTCACACGGCACGACGGTGCCGGTGACGCGGCGGCGATGTGGGCGGAGCCATCGCTCGCTGGGCTGGGCTAAGCCCAGGGAGCGATGGCTCAGTAACGCTGCGATATAGGCTGGATCGCGCCGCCAACAGTGTCAGACGGCGCGATCCAGCCTAATCGCTGGTCACAGGTTGAAACGTTTATGAACATGTTCATAAACCTGTCAACCTGCGACCAGCGATAATTTGCAGTTGCGTCGCGCTGTCACACAGCGCGACGCACTTGCAATATCGCCCGCGACATCGCTGTGACGTCACTTTGCGGCGATGTCGCGGGCGACATCGCCGCGTGTGACCCCACCTTAAGACATAGCAAGATAACGTCTCCTGATGTTGGGATCCAACCGTTAACTTAATGTTATGTACGATATGTGTGAGACTACCCTGAGCAAGCGGTGCAGAGTCGATGGCATAGATACGGATGGGGCGAGACAATAAACAGCGGTTAAGCCCATGAGCGTGTACAAAACGAGCATCCACCATGCTGACCCCCGCACCACTGTCCACAAACACAGAAATGCCTTCCGTTTTGCTCTCTAGCGCCACCTCTGCACTCAGGAGAAAATGGGAAGTACAAACGGAGGATACACACACCTCCCGCTCGACTACCCCCACACCCCCCATAGACACATGAGGTCCCGGCACCCCAGTCCGTTTAGGAGCGTAGGGACAGGCCCCGATAAAATGGTCTCCTTTCCCACAGAAAAAACAGACCCCCTTCCCCCTGCCCCGGGAGGCACCGGAGGAGAGCCTCGAGGCCGCCGCTCCTCCAAGTTGCATAGGTTCCTCCCCCCTCGGGAGAAATGACTCGCCCTCCGAGTGACCACCCGGCAACAAGGAACCACCACGAGAAGGACTCCCAGTTGCAGGAGGTCTACCCCTCCGCTCCTGGAGGCGTCTATCCATGCGAATAGCCAACGACATAGCTGCCTCCAGGGACGGAGGGGTCTCATACACTGCCAGGGCATCCTTCAGTCTTTCCGAAAGACCCTGGCAAAAATGACTCCTGAGAGCCGGATCGTTCCACTTCGTGTCCATAGCCCACCTGCGGAACTCAGAACAATATGATTCCGCTGACCGAGTCCCCTGGTGGAGATGGCGCAATTTGGATTCAGCCAAAGAGACACGGTCAGGGTCATCATATATGAGGCCTAAGGCGTCAAAAAATCCATCCACAGACTGGAGACAAGTAGAGTCCTGTGGCAGAGAGAAAGCCCAGGATTGGGGATCCCCCTGCAGCAATGATATAATAATTCCTACCCGCTGCTGCTCGTCACCAGTAGAATACGGCCTAAGCCTGAAGTATAATTTACAGGCCTCTTTGAACACAGTAAATTTATCTCTGCCTCCTGAAAACCTGTCAGGGAGGGCAACCTTAGGTTCCGGTCTGGCCGGACCCACTGCTTGATTCCCCAAGACACCATTTTGTGATTGTGGTCCCTGTAGAGCCGACCAAAGGTCCGCAACCTCCAAAGACAAGGTCTGCAGCTGCTGGGCCAAAGCAGACACAGGATCCATAAGGAAAAGGAGAAAAATCGAATCCTCCCCTTCCTTCACTTACAGTTACGGCAGGTGATAATGTCACGCTGGGAGTGGGGAAGACACCCAGCGTAGGATAACGACGGGGGGGGGGGAATAAGGAGTCCCTAACGCTAAGGGCACAAGAAGGAGACGGTGACCCCTAGACTTCCTAGAGCTGACCCTGTCTGCCCTAACGTCCCTATACAGTCTCCTCAACTGTCGCCGACCACGAACCTCGTCCCTCTCTGATCCTAGCACTATCTTATCTAAGGATCAGATGGAGAGGTTCACTAGACCCCTCCACTATCAACTAAAGACAAACACCAGGGAAGACAGACATTTGGGAAAAGGAAACACTTATCTGACAGCAGAACTCAGCAACCTTCACAACCTCCGCGTCTGCTGGAGCAAGGATAATGAGAGCACAAGGAACTATCACCTGCACCGAGGAAGGGTAATGAACCTCCTTATAAAAGTGGAAGGAATCTGCTGGGTCCTAGTGACCTACGATATTGGTGGATAAAACCAGACCGAGCACAAGACCTCCACAGCCGTCCCCCCATAACAGCGAGATCCCATCACACCCTCTCTCCATCTACACAGAAGGTAAATGCCCCTGAAAGGGACGGACCATCCTCCACCATTATGGCTGGTGGGCCACACGCTGGGATCGTCTGCGCGTGGCCTCCACCCTGTCATCCGTGCCACCCGTGACAGGTAGGGCCAGCTATCCTTGCTGTGGGAAGGACGTGTTCCGTCCCTCGCTCAGACTGTGTCCCAGCCTCCACAATATTAACCCAGTGTTTGTCAAGGAGATGTAGCCGCCTTGCCCACAAGTACTTCTCCACGTGTCTGTGGTTTGGTTGACTTTGACTGAAACCTGAAACAGCGATGTTCAGGGCACGTGTGATGCTGTTGGACACGTGGTAATGCAATGCGGAGATGGCACATCTGGAGAAATAGTGGCGGCTGGGAACCGAGTAACGTGGGACAGCAGCCGCCATCAGGTCGCGGAATGCTTCCGTCTCCACCAGCCGGAAAGGCAACATTTCTACCGCTATGAGTCGCGAAATGTGATAATTCAGGACTGTGGCATGTGGGGCGTTGGCAGCGTATTTGCCCCTGCATTCAAAGGTTTGCTGAATGGATAATTGAACGCTGCGGCGGGACAAGGACGTGCTTGATGGTGGGGTTATTTGTGCGTGGGCAACTTCAGGTGCAGGGCCGGAGGCTTGTTCGCGGCCAGCATGTATAGGGGATTGGCTCGCACGCACAACACGCGAAAACGTAGCAGTGACATCAGCAAGCACCGATCCTCGACTCTGTTGTACTTCCCACAAAGTCGGGTGCTTGGCTGCCATGTGCCTCATCATGCTGCTGGTGGTCAGGCTGCTAGTTTTCGTACCCCTGCTGCTGCTGGCATGGCAGGTGTTGCAAATGGCCTTTTTAGAGTCATCTGGAGCCAACTTAAAAAACTGCCAGACTCGGGAACACCTAACATTTGCACTGGCACCTTGTGTCGTGTTGTTGTTCCAGGGAACGGTTGCCTGCCTTCTGCCTGCGGACCCGACCCTGCTTCGTACTGCCTGTTGGGATGCTACGCCTCCCTCCCCCTGTGCACTGCTGTCCTCGCTCTGCATATCCTCCTGCCAGGTTGGGTCAGCTACTGGATCATCCACCACGTCGTCTTCCTCTTCCTTGGCTAATCGCTGGACTGCTCCTCCTTCTCCTCATGTGCCACCATGATGACCGTTACAATAGTTAGGCTGTTGTTTCAGGTATACCCCCAGTGGTAAATTTTTACGCCCATTCTTTTTGAATGGCCATTACAACGACAGGATACCCACTCCTTTTCAATGGGAAAAATGTTTTGAGGCCCTCATGCACGTCTCTATCCAGGGACAATGTGGAGCCTCCCAATTTTTGGCTGCCCTGCCAAAGGGCTATACTACAATACACCCACTTGAGGTTTAGAGGCCCTCCTGCATGTCTGTATCCAGGGTCATTGTTGAACCTCCCAATTTTTGGCTGCCCTGCCAAAGGGCAATACTACAATACACCCACTTGAGGGTTACAGGCCCTACTACATGTCTGTATGCATGGGTCATTGTTGAACCTCCCAATTTTTGGCTGCCCTGCCAAAGGCCTATACTACAATACACCCACTTGAGGTTTACAGGCCCTCCTGCATGTCTGTATCCAGGGTCATTGTTGAACCTCCCAATTTTTGGCTGCCCTGCCAAAGGGCAATACTACAATACACCCACTTGTGGTTTACAGGCCCTCCTGCATGTCTCTATCCAGGGTCATTGTTGAACCTCCCAATTTTTGGCTGCCCTGGCCAAAGGGCAATACTACAATACACCCACTAGAGGTTTACAGGCCCTACTACATGTCTGTATGCATGGGTCATTGTTGAACCTCCCAATATTTGGCTGCCCTGCCAAAGTGCAATACTACAATACACCCACTTGAGGGTTACAGGCCCTACTACATGTCTGTATGCATGGGTCATTGTTGAACCTCCCATTTTTTGGTTGCCCTGCCAAAGGGCTATACTACAATACACCCACTTGAGGTTTACAGGCCCTCCTGCATGTCTCTATCCAGGGTCATTGTTGAACCTCCCAATTTTTGGCTGCCCTGCCAAAGGGCAATACTACAATACACCCACTTGAGTGTTACAGGCCCTACTACATGTCTGTATGCATGGGTCATTGTTGAACCTCCCAATTTTTGGCTGCCCTGCCAAAGGGCAATACTACAATACACCCACTTGAGGTTTACAGGCCCTACTACATGTCTGTATGCATGGGTCATTGTTTAACCTCCCAATTTTTGGCTGCCCTGGCTAAAGGGCTATACTACAATACACCCACTTCATGTTTACAGGCCCTCCTGCACGTCTCTATCCTGGGACAATGTGGAGCCTCCCAATTTTTGGCTGCCCTGCCAAAGGGCTATACTACAATACACCCACTTGAGGTTTACAGGCCCTCCTGCACGTCTCTATCCAGGGCATTGGTGAACCTCCAAATTTTGGACTGCCCTGGCAAAGGAAAATACTACAATAGACCCAGTTCCTTAAAATGGGCACATTATTTCAAGACAGGGCTTCATGTACGTGTCTTCTCAGGGTCATCGGAGTGCCGCACAATATTTTCACGTAAAATGTTTCATGTAATCACAAAAAGTAACATACACCAGCTGTATCTCACTATTGGGTATGTGCCCTTAACGTTTCCACCCTAAATATTCATTTTGGTATCATTTTGGAAGGTTTTCTGGTGACTCCGTAAAATTGGCGTGAAACTCGGACAAGATTGTTCACAGCTGTGACTTTTGAGTGAGTAATGCTTCCAGGGGTCTTCCACATGGTGTTGCCATGTCATTTCAGCACTCATCTGAGACTTTTGTGACATTTTTAGGGTTTTTCCATGCTGCCGGCAGTCATTTCATAAAAATACTCGTTTCTCCCATTGGATAACATTGTGCTCGGTACTCAGGCCGAGTACACGAGTATCTCGGGATGCTCGGCTCGAGCTTCGAGCACCCGAGCATTTTAGTACTCGCTCATCACTAGTGCAAATTCCTTTAGTGACATACTTACATACATACATTCATTTCTGTAATTATTACCTCCTTTTCTCCCGTAGCCCTTGAAAAAGTAGCTCTTGCCTCCCTTTCTTCCATTTCTGAACTCATTTCTGTAATTATTGCCTCTCTTTCTTACATTTCTGCAAGTCTTGCTCATTGAGGCAAAATACAGCTTTTCTCTTTGCATATAACAACAATCTTCCTGTCACATTATTTTTCTTATGAGTCATAAGATCAGAATGATCAGGCAGTGACATGACATGAAATTTTTATAAGATAACATTCTACATTCTATTGTGACATCACAATGGAGGGACATGGCTATGTGGAGTAGACATGGCTATGTGCAGTGGGGCATGGTTTATCTGAAGTAGGTTTGGATTGTCACACACATAGGCATGGTTATGTGGTGTGGGGCTATACGGAGCAAATGTGGTCATGTGAAGTGGGCATGGCCATATAAAGTAGGTGTGGTCATGTGAAGTGGGTGTAGTTATGTGGCATGGGTGTGGTCATGTGAAGTGGGCAGGGCTTGCCACAGACACACACATACACACATACACTCAACTTTATATATCAGATATATCCTGACGATCCTCCATCATGGTGTTTAAAGATTCTTTCTGAACAACAGGATCACTCACAATCCTCTTTACTCTTAGCATCTGGCTAAAAGGAATAGAGTTCAGAGTTTTTTGTGGATGATGGCTGCCATACAGCAATAGATCATTCTTTTCTGTACTTTTAACAAATAATTCAGTGCTGAAACCAACCCCATCATACCTCACCAATACATCCAAAAATTGTAATGCATCATTAGAAGAGACCAGAGTTAACTTAATAGTTTCGTCCACGGTGTTCAAAACCTCATAGAAAGACATCAGACCCTGTGCAAAGGCGTGGAGGGGATAGGATACGTCTCTTGAAGAGATGTGAATTGGAGTGGATACTCCAGCCTAAAGCCTTAATGTGGACTATATAGTGATACAAATTTTATAATATCAGATTACGTTGTAGGAATGTATTCATTTCTAAACTTTGAGTACTTTTCTCTAATGAACGGGTGTAACTGGTCTTTCTTAAAAAAATGTATTTTTCCAATATATTATTGTCATGATTGGATCTTAGGCTGGGGTCACATTTAAAACATGAATTGCATTCACCGCATCCGGATCCGGATGCGGTGAACGCAATACCGGTCACACACATTTTTTTACAAAAATGTGTGCAGAATACCGCACTGCAGTAACCGGATGGCTCAGGATGGGTAATCCTGAGCCATCCGGCAACTGCATAGTTTGCTGATCCCGGCTATTGCCGGCATTAGCAAACTGTTCTTTGTCTTGTAAAAATGGTAATTTAATAAATAAAAGAATGGTTGAGGTCTCTAGGGGGGCTTAGTCCCCCCTAGAGACCGGACACCCACTCAGGTGGGCTACACCTACAATGCCCCCATGCCACGGGCTCCTCCGAGCTCCGTGCATGTTCCCCTACCTCCCCCCCGTATCTGTATAGAGGGGTGCCTGCACCCCTCTGTTAGAAGTATACCGATCGGTATGACGCGACCTTAGCCCCACCCCTTTCATGACGCGGCTGCCCTGAAAACACAGGGTGAAGGCCAGAGGGGGCGGGCATCATGATTTCATGGGCGGAGGCAGAAGCACACAGCCCTGCCCATGGAGAGATATTGCGAGTTCATGAAGATGCACGTAACTATACAACTATTATTTGTACTGTAATTACTGTGTTTATGCCACATTTAGGGATACTTCTAACAGAGGGGTGCAGGCACCCCTCTATACAGATACGGGGGGGGAGGTAGGGGAACATGCACGGAGCTCGGAGGAGCCCGTGGCATGGGGGCATTGTAGGTGTAGCCCACCTGAGTGGGTGTCCGGTCTCTAGGGGGGACTAAGCCTCCCCTAGAGACCTCAACCATTCTTTTATTTATTAAATTACCATTTTTACAAGACAAAGAACAGTTTGCTAATGCCGGCAATAGCCGGGATCAGCAAACTATGCAGTTGCCGGATGGCTCAGGATTACACATCCTGAGCCATCCGGTTACTGCACAGTGGATCATAGAACCGCTCCGAAAACTGCAGCCTGCATGATTTTTAACGCAGGCTGCAGTGCCGGAGACGGACACCGGATGGCTTGTGAAGCCATCCAGTGTTTAGCATTGGCTCCTATGAGGAGCGTTTCCTGGTCCGGTTTTGAGCTTTTTGAAAGCTCAAAACCAGATCAGGATTCTAAAAAAAAAACGTAGATGTGACCCTGGCCTTAGTGATATTTTATTAATTAATTTTTTTTTTATTATTGTTTTCATAGACACGTCGGATCCAGGTCAATTGAACATGTTTTTCATCCGGTGCTCCTTTTTGATCAGTTTTCAGGGTAACATTTGATTTTGACGTTGACTCATTTTGGGCATTAATGTTATTATTTCTAAAAAAAAAGCATATTATATCTTGATAAATGTAGTCGCGTTACTCAGGGTGATTGCAGAGGGTGAGGAATGTCAGTATGCCGCGAATATGAGAATGTGGGATTACTCTTACAGAAGTATACTCCCCTGCTGTGCTATAGGAAGATGCATGGATATGCTGCACCTAGCTGCAATTGGGTTGTAACTGTACTGATATCCCTATGATCCCATAGAGCATGACTCTAAGGGACATTATATGGCTATAATTATGTCCTTATATGCGATATTTGAAATAAACAGCTGACATGCTTTTGATCGTCGCTTTTGTTATGTTTACATCATTGGAACGGTAAGCAAGATGGCCGATGAGATTCCCGCAGTGCTACTGAGCATGCCCGGGATTTCAGCAACAACAGGAATGAGTCACATTCATCAGACATGCTCAGATGAGCTGTATTGAACATAATGGAGTACACTGAGATGGTATAGCTGAGCCCCATGCTTCATAACATGTGTTTGTGCCCGCTTCCCTCTATCACAAGTGCACCTTATGATTATTATTGATCAATCATGGATATTAATGTTAAATTTTATAATGGTCATGGTTGATCTTTATCTTAAAATGTATGGAAGGTTTTACCTGTATCACTGTTATGATTGTATGTAAATTTAAACACGTGTTTCACTGTATTAATGTCACTTTTTACACTACTTATGTAATCATTGTTGTAATTGAATTGCCCTGTAGTGGGCTTTACTTTATATACCTGTGCACTTTATAGCTCAGACTGTATTGCTGGAAAAAGACTTTGACAAGCCGAAATGTTGCGGTCCTGGGACTAAATACACGTTTTTTCACTTTTTAAGGATGTGCTGCTGCTCATTTTTTCTTAATATCTACACCTAAGGATTTATGATAGGAGGGCTTGCACCCGAATCATTTTCTTTTTGTGCTGTTCCACATATATTTTTCTTATATATATATGTATATATATATATATTGTGAGACAGTGCGGGGGATCATATGCGAGGGGCGCTATGTCTCCCCCAGAATGCGCACTGTCACGTATTGAGCCCGGTATAGGGTGTGAGAGAAAGGGACGGTCCGCTCCCTCCGCTCCGGGTCTTGCAAGGTCCCGGAAGTAGACACGGAGTTAAAAGCCTGGTCAGGAGGCAAGGCGGGGTTCCCTGTACACAGGATTGTGCTTTAGCTGCAGGAGCAGCAGAGATATACACAGGAGAGGTCTAGAGTTCCAGAGGACCGTGTGCTAGACTAACACAGCCTAGCCCAGGAGGGCTGGGAGCTCGGCGTGACCTATAACGGAGGCCTTTGGCCTGAAGGACCCGGGGTACGTTATATGAACTGTGTCTTGTGTACCCGGCTGCGACCCGGATTCCGGCTGACTGTGCCATCGCTGTGTTTACCAGCAATAAACACCGGGTCCTGTTTGAACCACTACCGGGCTCTACGTGTTTCCTGACTTGCAATCCAGGCGCTGCCCCACATATGGTGGAGAATGCGGGCAGCTGGCCGGCCCGGTGAAAGTGACTGTTTCATGAGGCCAATGAGCGGCGCCTAAAGTGAAAGGAGCAGCCGTCAGAATAGCCGCCAGTCTTGCGGGGTGCCCGGCCCTGCATGTCCCTACTTAAGCCGGCCACGCTACAGTTCAGGCCTGCCGCTGATATGGAGGAAATCCTAAGGCAGCTGGTACTTACCCAGCAGCGACAGCAGGAGCAGCACCAGCGACAGCAGGAGCAGCAGCTCCGACAGCAGGAGCAGCACTAGCGACAGCAGGAGCAGCAGCAGTTGCTACAACAGGAGCAGTTTCTACAACAGCAGAAAATGAATGAACTGCTCCTGCAGCAAATTGCGGCCTTACGAGACCCGCCAACAGTGCCTCCCCCGGAGCGGCGTGAGGCCCGGGACCGGGTCCAATCGGCCCTGCGGAAGCTGAGTCCAGAGGACGACATAGAAGCCTTCCTCACCGTCTACGAGCGCACCGCAGAACGAGAAGGCCTCCCTTCCGCTCAGTGGGCTGAAGTGGTGGCGCCATTCCTGATGGGCGATGCCCAAAAGGCCTACACGGACCTCAGTTGGGAGGAAGCACAGGACTACGCCAGACTCAAAGGTGAGATCCTTGCTAGACTGGGGGTCAATACTTATGTCCGAGCCCAACGGGTGCATTCCTGGTCCTACGTGGAGTCCAAGCCGGCTCGCTCCCAGGCGTATGACTTGTTGCAGTTGGTGAAACGGTGGCTCCAGCCTGAGAGCTTGACTCCGGGCCAGATGGTGGAAAGGGTGGTGGTCGACCGGCTGGTACGGACTTTGCCGGTTGCGATACAGCGTTGGGTGGGGCAAGGGGACCCGGGTACCTTGGACCAGGTGGTTAGCTTGCTAGAGCGATATACAGCCACCCAGGAGTTCATACGGGACTCTGCCCCACTGCGGCAGTTACGCCGGCCTCCGGAGCCGGCTAAAGGGGTACGTCCATTCCCAGGGGACTCTCCTAAAAACGTACCCGCTGAGAGGACACCCCAGGACGGGGCCGACAGGAGACCGGGCTCCCCAAGAAGGAGGTTCCGGCCCAGCACTGTCCCTACCACGTGGTGCTGGCGGTGCAAAGGACCAGGACATGTGGCTGCCTATTGCCCACTAACGGCGGAACCCATGGACTGCGGGTTCACACGCCGGATCTCGATGTATGCCAGCCCCGTGTGCACTGCAGACGTGGTGGATCCCCTAACGGAACCACATCTGTGCCCAGTGCTCATTAATGGACACAGAGCGGAAGCTCTCTTGGACTCTGGCAGTTTGGTGACGCTGGTTCGGGCGTCCTTAATCCCCGGGTTGCAACTCACTGGGGAATTGATCGGGGTCCGGTGTATACACGGGGACCTACGCGAGTATCCAACCACGGAGGTGACTCTATCCACTTCATGTGGAGAGGTGACCCACGTGGTTGGAGTGGTAAACTCTCTACCCTACGGGACTGTGCTGGGAAGAGACTTACCATTGTTTTGGTCCTTATGGGGAAGGAGGAGTAACCCCTCCCTGATGCCCGGGAATCAGGGTGCTGAACCCGACGACCCTGAGACCGGGACACCTGCCGTAGGGGTCGCCAACATAGGGCTAGAGTGTCACCCCGATAGGTTTCCGGTAGACGTATTGGCAGGAGAGGTCGAGGAGACCCCACCGCTTCCAGAGTTGGAAGTATCCCGGGGAGCGTTTGGGACAGCCCAGCTACAGGACCCCACACTGACCAGGGCCCGAGAAAGGGTAACAGAAGTAAACGGGGTAGCTCAGCAGCCAGGGGCTGAGAATGTATTTCCACGCATGGTGATTAACCGGGAGTTACTTTATAGGGTGGACAAAGTCAGGGATGAGGTCGTGGACCAACTGGTAGTGCCGCAGCCACACCGCCGGGCAGTCCTAGAGATGGCCCACTCCCACCTGCTAGGGGGCCACCTTGGGGCTAAAAAAACGCAAGAACGCATCTTGCGGAGGTTCTTCTGGCCGGGCGTGTATGCGGACGTCCAGAGGTACTGCGACTCCTGCCCGGAATGTCAGCTGACCACACCCATTGCCACTTTCCGTAGTCCATTGGTACCTCTACCCGTTATAGAGGAACCTTTTGAACGGATCGCAATGGATTTGGTGGGGCCTATAGTGAAGTCAGCCCGAGGCCACCAACATATACTCGTGGTTGTCGACTACGCCACCCGGTACCCGGAGGCGATTCCGTTACGCCGCACCTCGGCGAAGATGATTGCCCGGGAGCTGTTTGCTATGTTCTGTCGCCTAGGACTACCTAAGGAAATCCTCACAGATCAGGGGACTCCTTTTATGTCCAAAGTGACCCGGGAACTGTGTAAACTGCTCAACATAAAACAGTTACGCACCTCGGTGTATCATCCCCAGACCGACGGATTAGTGGAGCGGTTTAATAAAACCCTGAAGTCCATGCTAAAAAAAGTGGTAGCAAAGGACGGAAAGGATTGGGACATGTTATTGCCCTATCTAATGTTCGCCATTCGGGAGGTACCGCAGTCGTCTACGGGGTTTTCCCCCTTTGAGCTGTTGTACGGCCGACATCCTAGAGGGCTCTTGGATGTTGCCAAAGAGACGTGGGAACAGGAACCCACACCCTATAGGAGCGTGATTGACCACGTGGCGAAAATGCAGGACCGGATCACGGCGGTCCGGCCTATTGTAAAAGAGCACCTAATGGATGCCCAAGGAGCGCAAAGCCGCAGGTATAATACACGGGCCACCGTTAGGACCTTTGAGGTGGGGGACCGGGTATTGGTCTTAGTGCCCACAACGGAAAGCAAATTATTGGCCAAATGGCAAGGGCCCTATGAAATCCGGGAAAAAGTAGGGGAGGTCAATTACAAGGTATACCAGCCCGGGAAAAGGAAACCCGTGCAGCTATACCACGTAAATTTGCTTAAAGCATGGAAAGACCGAGAGTGCCTGCTTATGGAAGCGTCCGATGCACCCGGTGACCCTTCCCCTTCGGCCACCAGGGATACCGAAGGGGTAAAAATAAGTGACACCCTCACTAAGGCCCAACGACGGGAGGCTCGAAAGTTGGTACAGCAGAATCCCGATGTGTTCTCTGACCTGCCCGGGCGCACTTCGGTCATTCAACATGACATTGTCACTGAGCCCCGGGTTAAAGTGCGAGTGAAACCGTACCGGGTACCCGAGGCCAGACGGCAAGCCATCACGGCCGAAGTTAAACACATGCTTAAGTTAGGCGTGATAGAAGAATCCCGGAGTGAGTGGGCTAGTCCCATTGTGCTCATTCCAAAGCCGGACGGATCGTTGCGGTTCTGCAACGATTTCCGGAAGCTGAACGAAGTGTCTAAGTTTGATTTATATCCCATGCCCCGGGTGGACGAGTTGATTGAAAGACTGGGGCAAGCCCAGTACTTCACAACGCTCGATCTGACAAAAGGATACTGGCAGGTGCCGCTAACAGAGTCGGCCAGGGAAAAAACTGCCTTTGTTACTCCGGAAGGTCTCTATCACTACGTCGTGTTGCCTTTTGGGTTGCATGGAGCCCCGGCCACATTTCAGCGGCTCATGGACATAGTGTTAGAACCTCATCGGAAGTACGCGTCCGCCTACCTAGATGACATCATCATCTTTAGTCCGGATTGGCACACCCACTTATCCCAGGTTCAGGCCGTGGTGGATTCGCTCAGGGCCGCAGGCCTGACGGCGAATCCGAAAAAATGTGCCATGGGGCTCGAGGAGGCCCGGTACCTGGGGTATGTGATTGGGCGAGGGGTTATCAAACCCCAAATAAACAAAATCGAGGCCATTCAAAATTGGCCCCGACCGGTGTCTACCAAACAGGTGAGGGCGTTCCTCGGCATTGTTGGGTACTACCGACGCTTCATACCCAATTTTGCTGGGCGAACGGCGGCCCTGTCCGACCTGTTAAAAGGGAAGAAGTCTGCTTTGGTGCGTTGGAATCCCCAAGCAGAGGCGGCCTTTCAATCCATGAAGTCGGCCTTGTGCGGACAGCCCGTCCTCATCAGTCCTGACTTCACAAAGGCCTTCGTTGTACAAACAGACGCCTCGGAGGTGGGGCTGGGGGCTGTGCTGTCGCAAGAAGTGGACGGAATCGAGCATCCGGTCACTTACTTGAGCCGGAAATTGTCCCCGGCGGAAAAGAATTATAGCGTAGTGGAGAAGGAGTGCTTGGCCGTTAAATGGGCCTTGGAGTCCCTACGTTATTATTTGCTCGGGCGACAGTTCCGGTTGGTTACGGATCACGCTCCTTTGGTCTGGATGCGAAATGCCAAGGAACGGAACGCTCGGGTCACCCGGTGGTTCCTGTCCCTCCAAAACTTCCGTTTTACGGTGGAGCATCGGGCTGGCAAGTTGCAGGGTAATGCGGATGCCCTGTCCCGGGCTCCCTGTTTGATGGCTGGGGTTCAACCCCACAAGTTTGAACCGAGGGGGGGGGTGTGTGAGACAGTGCGGGGGATCATATGCGAGGGGCGCTATGTCTCCCCCAGAATGCGCACTGTCACGTATTGAGCCCGGTATAGGGTGTGAGAGAAAGGGACGGTCCGCTCCTTCCGCTCCGGGTCTTGCAAGGTCCCGGAAGTAGACACGGAGTTAAAAGCCTGGTCAGGAGGCAAGGCGGGGTTCCCTGTACACAGGATTGTGCTTTAGCTGCAGGAGCAGCAGAGATATACACAGGAGAGGTCTAGAGTTCCAGAGGACCGTGTGCTAGACTAACACAGCCTAGCCCAGGAGGGCTGGGAGCTCGGCGTGACCTATAACGGAGGCCTTTGGCCTGAAGGACCCGGGGTACGTTATATGAACTGTGTCTTGTGTACCCGGCTGCGACCCGGATTCCGGCTGACTGTGCCATCGCTGTGTTTACCAGCAATAAACACCGGGTCCTGTTTGAACCACTACCGGGCTCTACGTGTTTCCTGACTTGCAATCCAGGCGCTGCCCCACAATATATATATATATATATATATATATAAATATATATATATATAATTGTAAAAAATAGGAACAGCACAGAAGAATTACCTTACAATAGTGCACGCTTTTCCAAACACCAACCTAGTGTCCTGTTTTAAGTTTGCAGAAAGCGACATGCATTTTTACTTGCATTTTCAGTGTGTTTTCCATTGAAATTAATGGGTGCGTTTTTGCCTGAAATGTTTTTGATTGCAATGCATTTTTGGCACGTATGCTGTTAAAAATAGATTGCAATCCAAACGGAAAAGAAATGTGAAAGGGACCTTAGTTATTTTCTTCTACATTTGGATAGATTCATCTACCGCTGTAGCACCCTCACTGAACCAGTAGCGCCAAACCATTATATCCAATGTTCCTTGTAAGGCTGTGATAGACTTTTATAGATTCATCAGGTGATCTTTAGAGGCATATATGCAAAAGGAAGGGGAGTGAAGCAGCTGGAAGTCAATTATGGGAGAGAACATGTAATCCAGACTACCACAGGCTCCCTGTAGACACTGTACATATGCAGTAGTCATAAATCGCAATTCTGCATCTTAAAGCTAAGCTACAAAGCAGCAGGCTTAGCAGGTATCAACTATATGCAAAGCTGTATGTCTAATTTTTGGCTTTAACATGTAGAATTGTTTTAAGTGTATTTCTGTTTTAACAATTATAAAAATTAGGCAAATTATTATTCCGTATTTTAAATGAAGCTTTGGTTTATAAATTGCTGTATTCCAGTGATTCTACTAACTCTTAAAAGCTTTACGTTTCTCACTTCTTAAAAAAAAGTCACATCACAGACCAGATCAGCACAAAATACTGATGTTCTCATTATACAATGTTATCATTGCACAGTTCTTATTCAAACCACATAAATGTAGGTCAAGGCAAGCAGAATCACAATTTCTGTCTTATTAATAAAGAAACATAGAAATTCACAGAGTTCAGGTAAAATGAGCAGCAGGAGGCTGTAACCTACACAAAATTGAATTTAAATCATGAACGTCTTGTATCATCCCTTCAATTTTATCTTGATAGACAAATAAGAAAAAGGTTTGCAATGAATTAATTTGGAACTGATAGAAGTACAATATTATATAGCTTTACAACAATTTTAGAAACTAAGGCTATTTTTTTTATTCTAATTTACTTTCTCAGAGTGATGATATTTATATCACAAACAAATGGTCAGAGAAAGTGATGCTCAAACCTGAACTGTAAATTTCGGGGTATGTACCCGTATTACAGTTCAGGTCTGGGGGCTGTAAAATAAAGCATATAATTAATAAACATTATACTTACCGGGTCTGTGGCGTGCGTCCTGCCGTCTCGCTGTTCCAGGCACCTCTAGTACTTGTGGGGCCACTCACTTCCAGGGATATTTACTGCACTGCTGAGAATTCAGCAATTTATCGGCTGTTTTCTGCAGTGTTTGCGGTGATGTCAGGGTACACCCAAGTTCATGGCTCAGCTATGAAATCGATTGAACTCTGACTGTCACTGTCAGTCACAGCCTGCTTGTCACTCTGTTCAGACACATGTCTGTACAGAGCGATAAAGCAAAGCTGACATTGCTCTGCCTATGGATTATGTTGGACTGAGGGTTTTTTACCTAATAAAGATGGAGTCTCTAAATGTGTTTTTTGTTTTACTTCTAAAAAAAAAAAATGCTTCTCTGTGTTGTGTATTTTTTTACTGTTTACTAGAAATTCATTGTGGCCATGTCTTATTTGGCATTACGCCATGAATTTCTGGCTTAGTGCCAGCTGAGAATACAAAGCTGGTTTTAACCCCTTTTTACCTAGCATGTCACCCCCCACAAGGGCCGCTGGAAGAGCCAGGTAAAGTACCTGTAAATTGCACTGCAATGAATGTGCTATTTTCAGGGGCAGCTACGGGCTGAGGTTTTCAGCATGGGGGGCCCAGAACACTTGGGCCTTACCAAGCTGAGAATGCCAGCCCCCAGTTGTCTGGTATTACTTGGCTGGTGATCAACATATAGCGGGAGCCCAGATTAGGGGGCTACAAACAAAAGAAACATGGTTGTTAGAGCAGAACTATTGTTGTTTAAACAAATGTGGATAGGGAATAAATAAAATAAAAAATGCATGGGGGTCCCCTCTATTTTTTATTAGCAGCCAAAGTAATAAAACAGACAGTTTTGGGATACAGCAGTTCAGCAATCCAGCAGTCAGGTAACCAAAATTTACACTCCTCTGCTGCTGTCAGTGAACTCAGTTTACTAGCTGCCGAATTGTTGAATTGCTAGATATGGCAGCACAGCAGTCTGGCAATCCCACAGTGGGTTCAAATCAATTCACTGAGGACAGTAGAAAAACATGAACTCCAATGTCCTGACAGCCAGATTGCCAGACTGCTGTCCCACCATGTTCTGTAATCTGACAGTTCAACAATCTGGCAGCGTGTTCAACTGAGCTCACACCATGGTAACCTACAGCTGTGAACTCTGTTGAACTGCTGCCAAATTTCCGTACTGCTGAGTGACCATGTCCCCAAATCTGTCAATCCAGCTCTCGGCGATGAACTTCGCTATACTCAGCGATGTCACTGTTTCTCACAGCTAAGGACCCCCGTGGCTGTTAGTGTGTCCCAGAAGCTGTATTAAGTGGTCACATTTTCCATAACTGCAGCTTCTAGATGTGGCACAGCTGGGTTTGTTCTGAGACGTCATGTAATAAATTACTTTAGACTTGCAAGGGTTTTTTGGAGGTTAATGAAGGGGTTTAAGTTAGTGTGTGTTTTTATTTCAAATAAAGGGTTTTTCATTGTTGTGTTTATTTATTTTGACTTATAGGTTAGTAATGGGGATGTCCCATTGACTTCTACCCATTACTAAGCTATGGCTTGGTGGCAGCTGTAATTTTTGACAAACCTCCTATATTAACCCAATTGCCAATGCACCAGAGCAAATTGGGATAAGCAAGGTAAAGCACCAGGTTTGGCACTTATAATGGATACACCAATTTTAGGGTGGTTGTGGGTTGTTATTTTTAGACTGAGAAGGGCCAATAACCATGGGCCTCTCCAGTCTGAGAATTCCAGCCCACAGCTGTCTGCCTTCTGTTGGCTGGAAATCAAAATTGTGGGAAAGGGGCATGCTATTTTTATACTCAAGACAGTGGCGGACCTTTACCCCAGGGGCCCCTGGTGCAGCCACATTGAGGAGCAGGGGGGGGGGTGGCGTCGGCGCGGTCTCGGGTGGGGTTTTGGGGGGGTGCGATGTGGTGCTGGCTTTTGCGGCGGCTCTCCTACCTGCGCAAGGGCGCTACTTGGTGCCAGAGGGGCAGAGGAGAGGGGGGGCGGGATCAGGCAGGGGAAGCAGGAAGCTTTCTGCTTCCCTTGCCTCACCCTCCTCTCCGCTGGCGGGGGTCGGCTGGGGGCCCCCCTGCAGGCTTGAAGGGGCCCCCTAGCCGGTCGGGGCCCTGGTGCAACTGTACCAGCTGCACCACGGTAGTTCCGCCCCTGACTCAAGATAAAGCACACAGGTGGGGGCTACAGGCCACAGCTGTCTACTTTATTTGTGCTGTGAATTAAAATACGGGGGACACATGCATTTGTTCCAATTATTTATTTATTATTACACAAGCATATGTAGGGCAGCCAATCACGTACACCTGCAGACAGCGTGGGGGTGTAGTCTGACTGTATCAAATCACAGACGCTGTCACAGAGAGTGGGCAAAGGAACCAGGGGATTTTGCATAAGGTTTAATGAGTGGCCCAGCAGTAGTGTGACAATGGTATAGAATGTTGACAAGTAACTATAATTGTCCTGCTTTATTGACCATTTTGCTTCTTCTTGCAGCCCCTAGCTTGTAATACCACTATTTTATAGCACAGAAGTTCAGATGCTCATAGATTTATATAGGTTTTGGGGTCTGAGTTCAAATTCAGGTCAAGTCCGGTCCCAAACAGGCTTTTTTTTAAGTTGATCCTGATCTACCAAACCTGAACTTGTGCGGGTTTGCTCATCTCTAATTGTGATGTTTTCTAGCATTGTATTTAAATATTTTCAATTTTTACATAAAGTGAGACCTACAAATGTCAAACTGACCTTACCATATAAATGGATGGTGATTGCAAAGCCCCAGCTGACTAGGTAGCTGGGGGATGGAATTCTCAGCATGGAGAGGCCCAAGCGTTCTGGGCCCCACATGCTGCAAATTGCAGCCTGCAGCCGTCTCAGAAAATGGCACATTCATTGAAGCACCATTTTTTAGTGCTGCACCCAGACTCTTCCAGTTGATCTGGTGCCGGTGGCCAACTGGATAATAAAGGGGTTAATGCCAGTATTTTTATTGGCAGCTGGCACTAAGTCCGAGATTCATAATGTCGGGCCAATGTTTGTCCCCCCCCCATTAGGAATCTCTAGTAAAAAGCAAAAAAAAATATACCACACAGAGAAAAATATTTTTAGTAGAAAAAAGACACAAACACAAATTTAGACTTCATTTTTATTACTCCATACCCTCTGATGTAGTCCACAATGATGGTTCCATGACACTCGATCACCTCTGCTACATCCAGAAACTGCAGCAAGGGATCAAGCGTCCTCTTCCTGCAGTGTCTGGGGTTACACTTATGGTGCCCTGTACTGCAATGATCTGCCATACAATGTACCATCACTGTGACCCCAGAGACTGCATCAAGGCATCAGTGTCCTCTTGTTGTAGTCTTTGGGGTCACGGTGATGGTGCACCCTATGGCAGCGAGCACAGCATTTTCATATAAGCCCCTCAGACCTCTTAACTCTAAACTTTCCAAAGTGTTGTTTTCAGGTTATGTGGGGGTAGAAACGTGGTACACACCTTCCCTGAATGCAGCATATACACTGCATTCAGTGGTGCTTTCACTTTGGAAAACAGCAGGTGGGTGACAGGTTCTCTTTAAAGGAGACCAGAAAATGGAACTACTCTATTCGACAGGATGTAAATAGCTTACTAGGACCCTGTTCATATTTTGGATTTTGTGGTACAGGCCTAGCAAAATGTAATTCCAAAAATTACAGGAGGCAGAAGGACTAGTACTTTTTAAAGGACACCAGAAAATGCAAGTACTCTATTTGAAAGGATTTAAAAAGCTCACTGGGACACTGTTAATAATTTGGATTTTGTGGACTAGGCCAAGCAAACTGTAACCCCAAAAAATTACAGAGGCAGAAGGACCAGTGCTTTTTAAAGGACACAAGAAAATGGAACTACTCTATTACATAGTACGCAATGTGTTCTGAAAATTTAGCTCTAAAAAAGCTGTTAGTCTAATATGAAGATACTGGATTGCTACTTTCCTTTCTCTGTCCCTGCTCCAAAAACTGTCCCTACACTATTATCAGCTACTAGAGACTTGATGTAGCTCTTAAAAGAGCTTTAGTCTTATATTTAGGTGGCAGAAACACGCTCCCTACATGCTGCTCTCTCTGTTGTTACACTTACACTACGCTGTTTCCATATGCAACGTAAGCAAGATGGTGGCGGAAAGATTATATAGACCATATGATGCTGGACGGCCTGCCAATCTAAGGAATGGAACAACCAACATGGCTATGACATTGTTGTGATTGGCAAGCAAGCCCAGCATGTTTAGTGGCTGAAAATTGGGCGCAAAGCATTCTGCGTGGGACACTGGAATCTTGCGTGGTGAGCACACAAATACTCAGTGAGTACCGAGAGGCTCAAATACTGTTATGTCCTTGAGAATATCGAATAGTAATGAGTAGATTTGCTCATCATTAGAAATAATCAATAAAACATATATAAAAAGAGTTAGAGTGAAACATGATCCCCATCGGACAACTACTCATCCAAAATTATAAGGCTTCTAAACCCAAATTAAACTCAATTTTAGACAAAAAGGAATATGCAAAGTAAAAGCGATAAAATAAAATGGCATTTAACTGAGTTTGTTCATAACATTGGGAAAATCTCATATAAATGATGGCATCTGTGGAAGAAATCAATAAAATGAGACAAATTAAATATGATTTAACCAATTCCCAAAATGGTCGTATGGTCAGAAGGATTAAGAATATATTTATACACTTTAAACAAATACTTAAAATGAGGTACCGTACAGTTCTTTATTATTAAAAACAAATACATTTCACTTTTACTAAGAATCACAAATGGTCTGCTTCTAAATTTTAATTATCATATTGAGTAAAATAGATATCAGATATTTTTAAGGCCATCTTCATATGCTAAGTATCTCATTTATTCACTTTATTTCCTTAAGCAGTGATGCATATCCATATTCTTATATACTTGGTTTGCATGCTTTAGCATTTCAGAGTGCAACTATTTCATGTTGTATATTTCATGTTTAGTATGCACATGTTCAGAATACATGACAGAGAGTACCATCAAGTTTCTGATTTATATTATGGAGTCATGCCTTCTGACTGTGCACTCCTCCTCCATTTACCTTAGGTGATTTTATTCTTTATTACCAACTTACTATCTGCCAATACAAATATAGGTTTTTAAACCCTAGGGGAGGCTTTGACTTAGGCCCTTTTCACATCTAGCCTGGTCTGCGTTTTGCTGCGTTTGCATTTCTATATGCGTTTTTACCGCATGTGTTTTTGGCCCCATTGATCTCAATGGAAAACGCATAGAAAAAGCATGAAAAAACGGCATGTGCGTTTGCAAACAGAGCTCTAGACACAACAGCCCACATTTTTGGCTGCATTTGCAAAAACGCATGCGTTTTGCATTTTTACAAACGCACATGCGTTCTATGCGTTTTCCATTGAAATCAATGGGGCCAAAAAGCAGCAATGCTTATCCATATTATTATATTCTTGGTTTGCATGCTTTGGCATTTCAAAGTGCAATTGTCTAGTTATTTAGTATATTTCACGTTCAGTATGCACCTATTCAGACTGTATGTTAGAGAGTAGCATCAGGTTTCTTATTTATATTATGGGGGCATGCCTTCTGACCCTGTACCCCTCCCCCATTAGCCTTATGGGCTTTTATTTGCTATTAGCAGGTTTCTGCCCACCCATAAAAATAGAGGTTTTTAACCATAAAGAGGTTTTGACTTAGTGTAAGAACCTATAATAGAGATAGGCTGTCATGTGGTTACTGGGCAAATATAGGAATGGCCATTTATGTACAGTTTTGGCCAAAAGTATTGACACCCCTGCAATTCTGTCAGATAATACTCAGTTTCTTCCTGAAAATGATTGCAATCACAAATTCTTTGGTATTATTATCTTCATTTAATTTGTCTTCAGTGAAAAAACACAAAAAGAATTGTCCTAAAGCCAAATTGGATATAATTCCACACCAAACATAGAAAAGGGGGTGGACAAAAGTATTGGCACCCTTAGAAAAATCATGTGATGCTTCTCTAATTTGTGTAATTAACAGCACCTGTAACTTACCTGTGGCACCTAACAGGTGTTGGCAATAACTAAATCACACTTGCAGCCAGTTGCATGGATTAAATTTGACTCAACCTCTGTCCTGTGTCCTTGTGTGTACCACATTGAGCATGGAGAAAAGAAAGAAAACCAAAGAACTGTCTGAGGACTTGAGAAACCAAAATGTGAGGAAGCATGAGCAATCTCAAGGCTACAAGTCCATCTCCAAAGACCTGAATGTTCCTGTGTCTACCGTGCGCAGTGTCATCAAGAAGTTTAAAGCCCATGGCACTATGGCTAACCTAGATGTGGACGGAAAAGAAAAATTGACAAGAGATTTCAACGCAAGATTGTGCAGATGGTGGATAAAGAACCTCGACTAACATCCAAACAAGTTCAAGCTGCCCTGCAGTCCGAGGCTACAACAGTGTCAACCCGTACTATCCATCGGCGTCTGAATGAAAAGGGACTGTATGGAAGGAGACCCAGGAAGACCCCACTTCTTACCCCGAGACATAAAAATGCGAAGCTGGAGTTTGCCAAAACTTACCTGAGAAAGCCTACAACGTTTTGGAAGAATGTTCTCTCTTTTGGAGCAAAGGCATCAACATAGAGTTTACAGGAGAAAAAAAAAGGCATTCAAAGAAAAGAACACGGTCCCTACTGTCAAACATGGCGGAGGTTCCCTGATGTTTTGGGGTTGCTTTGCTGCCTCTGGCACTGGACTGCTTTACCGTGTGCATGGCATTATGAAGTCTGAAGACTGCCAACAAATTTTGCAGCATAATGTAGAGCCCAGTGTGAGAAAGCCGGGTCTCCCTCAGAGGTCATGGGTCTTCCAGCAGGACAATGACCCAAAACACACTTCAAAAAGCACTAGAAAATGGTTTGAGAGAAAGCACTGGAGGCTTCTAAGGTGGCCAGCAATGAGTCCAGACCTGAATCCCATAGAACAACTTTGGAGAGATCTAAAAATGGCAGTTTGGAGAAGGCACCCTTCAAATATCAGGGACCTGGAGCAGTTTGCCAAAGAAGAATGGTCTAAAATTCCAGCAGAGCATTGTCAGAAACTCATTGATGGTTGATCGCAGTTATTTTTGGCTAAAGGTTGTGCAACCAAGTATTAGGCTGAGGGTGCCCATTTTTGGAGTTTTGTGTGAAATGATCAATGTTTTGCTTTTTGCTTCATTTTTTTTTTGTTTTTTCATTGAAGACAAATTAAATGAAGATAATAATACCAAAGAATTTGTGATTGCAATGATTTTCAGGAAGAAACTGAGTATTATCTGACAAAATTGCAGGGGTGTCAATACTTTTGGCCACAACTGTATGCTAACTTACTATTTCATTTATTCATTTATATCTTTAACCTGCTGTACTGCTCTGTTCGGGTCATAGTGACCCGTAGACAATTTTTGTGGCCCTAACTTGAGGTTACTTGACTTTTCCTCATTTGGGGGGACCTATCTATGAGTATTTTTTTTTCTTTTTTGTGTTTACTTTTAGCTACACGCCGATTTGTACACTTGTCGTGTTCAGGTCATAGTGACCCGGCATCATTTTTTACAGCTGTGAGGCCATATTTTCAGTGAAATAAAGGAGTTATAACCTCAGCTGGGTCTATTTATTGCATCTACTATTGTATATCAATTTATTTATTTCCTAATTATTTCAATGGGGTCGTACACACGATCTGCCAGGTGTATGCATTGAGATCTGCGCACCATAAAAATGGCTTTATATTGATTATTTTTGGTGCGTAGTCTATACTAAAATGTAGAGCGCATCCAGAGAGATCACTAGGTGTGCACTACACGTGTATATTCTGCGCAGAACGCGCTGTGTAAGAGGGCCTTATTTCGTAAAGCTGAGCTCTAAAGGCCTCCAAATGATTTTTTTTGCTAAGTAAGTCTGTCTTCCTGGCTTATCTCCTTGTTTTCAGAAGGGTTCTTATCTTGTACAGGCCTTTTACAGAGCATCCAGCAACATGCTCAGGAAAGTGAAACCATGGCATCCACAACCACTTCTACCCCCATGGGCTCTAACAGCGATGCTTCAAGAATAAAAAGAAAAAGGTGCAGCTATTGCCCTTATTCTTGTGATAATAAAACAAGTATTACATGTTCTGGACGCCAAAAATTCTTATGCAAAGCCCATATTACTTTATGTATTCTTGCATGAAGAACAATAAAGTTCTTCATGCAAGAATACATAAAGTAATATTACCATGTGAATATGTTCAAATTGAAATGTTTATTATCTTCAATTTTTTTTTCACAAAATGTTTGATTTGCTTGTTTAGTTTGTTTTTTATTAATTTTTTTCTGAATAAAAAAAGAAAAAATGATTTCAATTTCATTTTTCTTTTTTTTTTATTTCCAAACATGTTCCCATACAGTCTAGTAAGCAAAAGGTATAAAAATAATTGAGTAAGAGTAACTAAAATCAAGATTTAATAAACCGGGTCATAGTGACCTAGGAGCAATACAAGTGTATAGTACATGGGAACAGAACAGCAGGGTTAAGCAGTGATGCATATCCATATTCTTATATTTCTGTTTGCATGCTTTAGCATTTATCATTTATTTCAGAGTGCAACTATTTATCACACACAGGGCACTACATAAATCATTCTTTTAATAAATTAAAGGTATTTAGAAAAATATTTAACCCTTTAGTGAAAAAGCGAATTTTTATGCTAATAATAATATTTATTTATTTATATAGGCTATTAATTCCATAGCGCTTTAGATACATTTGCAACATTGTCCCCATTGGGCCCATAATCTAAATATCCTATCAGTATGTCATTGAAATGTGGGAGGTAACCAGAGTACCTGGAGGAAACTTACGCAAACATGCGGAGAACATAAAAACTTGCAGATGTTGTCATTGGTGGGAATTGAACCCAGGCCCTCAATGCTGCAAGGCTGCAGTGGTAACCACTGAACTACCATGCTAAAACCACATTGTTTATAACAAACCAGTGTCACTTTAGTAATAACACTGGAATGCTTGAACAAATCACAGCAATTCTTAGACGTGTTTTTCATGACACATTGTTTTTTTATGTTAGTGGTAAATTTAGGTTGAAATTGTTTGTATTTATTTGTTAAATTATCAGAATTTTGGCAAAAATTCAGAAAAATGTGCAATTTTCAAACTTTCACTTTTTTTATCCTTATCCTTAATCAGTTAGTGGTGCTACATAAAATATCTGAATAATATTTCCCATATGAAACAAAAAAAGGAAATAAATTGTGGGAGAAAGTGTTGGGATTATGAAGGTAATAAATCAAGTTTTATTCTTCATAATGAAACCCTACAGCAATTCTGACAACGTTTCAAGCGTCCAAGATGCACCCTTAGTCACAGATAAAATCTAATACACTGAAGTATACATATATTCAAATGGTAAATCTAACATACAGGTGAAATCAATTACAATTAATTAATGATAAACCGTTGTTTTTTTTTGGAGCTTATTCAGCAGTCAATACTGTTCAGGTTCGGTGGACTCAACCAGACTTTTTTTTTTAAAGTCCAGATTCGGGGCTGGATGTGACTCGAATTTGAGTCCAGAACCCGAACTCGGACTTTAAAGTTATGGGATTGGGGACAGGGGGTGTAAAATAAAGCATATCATTAATAAAAATCATTAAACTTACCAGGTCCCACCATACCACTTATCTCCATCCTGCCACTTTTACTTCAAGGGCCACTCAGTAAATTCTTGGACATTCACTGCAAAAGGACCCAACAGTGAATCACAGATGCTGTCACACAGAATGGGCATTTGTGATTGGCTGTTGGAGTAATCTGGAATCAGCCCATACAATCTAGAATGGTAGAATGTATGGGCTGTTCAGGTTACTTCAGCAGCCAATCACAGACGTCCATTCTCTTTGACAGTGTCTGTGATTGGCTGTTAGGCTCCTCACACATTCACTGACATCATTGTACTGTAAATTTAATGTAAATAATTTGTGTACCACTCTGCTGTATTTTTGGTTCTCAGCACAGATAAATTGGACAGCTACAGGCTGCCACCCACAGCTGAATGCGTTTACCTTGCATAGCGATCGAAATACAGGGAAGTCCATTTTTTTTAAATTAGTTAAATAATTTTAAAAAATGGATGGGCCTTGCCATATTTTTGATTGCCAGCGAAGGGAAAATCCAGTCAGCTAGGGACTGGGATTCTCAGTGTGGAAAAGTCTAAGCATTCTGGGGCCCCCATGCTGATATTCGCAGCATACAACCAACTTAGAAAATGTCACATTCATCCATTGCGCCATTTTTAGGTGCTTTACCCGGCTCTTCCAGCGGCCATGGTGGGGATGGCACAGTGGGTAAAGAAGGGATTAATGCCAGCTTTGTATTGTCACCTGCAACTAATCCCAAAGTTCATGGTGTCAGGCCAAAATTAGAGCTGGCCACCATGAATACAGTAAACAGTAAAAGCAGCACAACACAGAAAAAATATTTTAATAAAAATAAAACATTTGACAACCCTGGTTCCCATCTTTAGCAGAATAAAACCCTCCATCTGATGTAATCCACAGTGAACATCTTCAGTTCTGCTACATCTCTGTGAGCAGATGTGTCTGGTAACAGACAACACTTGGCTTTGTGAAAAGATTATCTGAGTTCACACCTGAGCCCCATCAGGCGTGAACTCAGATGACACCATGAGCAGCATCACACGGCACCTGGAGCCCAGCGGTAAATTGAACACTTCTCTTGCTCACTTACCAGTGTACTCTGGGTGCCATCATGCTGGGGTCATCTGAGTTCATGCCTGAAGCGGCTCAGATGTGAACTCAGGTGATCTACTAAAAAATCAATGAATACAGCTTTGTTAGGGAAAAATCTTCGAAAATTAAAATAGCACTAAAATTTTCCCTAATTGTTTGGGACCAAAATGCTTGCCGGACAACCCGCTAGTTAGAAACAATGCCTAACCTTATTCTTTGGAGTGTTCCCAGTCATTGGTTCTACCAGCTCGTGTTAAGCTGTCGAATTTCTTACACCTTTAAAATAATGTTTTAACTTTTCTGGAGATTGCAGTTGTTTTGACAACTGCAGGGTCTGAATTTTTTAAACAGTGCCAGATTTGGCAGCAGCTGTGAAGTCCAGGAACCTTACAATGTCCATTAAACATCCATATAAGAGAGCTTTATATTTCTTTTTAATTTTTTTAATATTTACTTCTCTATCTTATTATTATTATTATTATTATTATTATTATTATTATTATTATCTTTTTATTTTGGAGAGCAATCCTTTATTATTGTAGATGGCCAGCAGCATGTGAGGTCACCTCTTCTAAACTTATCTGCTAACAATTCAGATAAAAATAGCATATATCTATTACTTTGTGCTGATTAGGCTCTATCGTATTTTCAGGCTTCCCCATTCTGGAATCCTCACCATGGGGAAGCCCAAGCATTCTGGGTACACCACTCTGAAAATTGCAGCCCACAACCATCCCAGAAAAGAGCACATTCATAGATACACAATTTTCTGGCACTGTACATGACTCTTCCAGTTGATCCTAGTACCGGTGGCAATCTAGGTAATAAAGAAGTTAATGCCAACTATGTGTTGCCAGCTGGCACTAAGCCTGAGATTCATAATGTTGGTCCAATGTTAGACCCGGCCATTAGGAAGCTCTAAGTAATTAATAAATAATACACCACACCGTGAAAAATAAAAATTTGGAAAAAGAACACAATGACAATCTTCATTTCCAAATTTATTACTTCAACAGAAACCATGCACAATCCTCTGTGATGTCCTATCATGACAAAACTAGGATTGCCATTGTTTGCATTAGACTCGGCTACTGTGCCAGTGATAGCAGGGAAACTCGCAAATAACTGCTGTTACATTGCGAGCCGAGTCCTGCTGTCTTCTCTGTGCAGCTCCAGGGTCCTAGAGCTCGCCTGCTCACAGAGATGATGTAGCAGTGCTGAGATTGTTCTCAGTCTGCTCATTCCCTGTGCATAGACATCTATATCTATGCACAGGGGATGTAGCAGAGAGGACATCGCGTTTTGGACTACGTCGGACGGAAGAGGATTTTTTTAATTAAAGATGGAGTCCCTAATGGCTTTTTTTTTATTTCAAATAAAAATTTTTCTCTGTGTTTTTTTAACCCTTTATTGGAGATCCTTAGTGGCTGGGTCAAACGTGGCCTGACATTAAGAATCTCGGGCTTAATACCAGCTTGTATAACAAAGCTGGTATTAACCCCTTTATTACCCAGCGTGCCACCGCCACCAGGGCCGCTGGAAGAGCGGGGTTCAGCGCCAAAGGATGGCGCTTCAATGAACGCGCCGTCTTCTGGTGCGGCTGCGGGCTGCAATTTGCAGCGGGGGGTGCCCAGAAAGCTTGGGCATCCCTGCGCTGTGGATTCCAGCCCCCAGCTGCTTAGCTGTACCTGGCTAGAAATAGAAATTGCGCGGAGCCCCACGCATTTTTTTTTAATTATTTCATGAATTTCAGAGTCTCAGAGTCAGAGTCTCAGAGTCAGAGTCTCAGAGTCAGAGTCAGAATCTCAGAGAGTCAGAATCTCAGAGAATCAGAGTCAGAGTCAGAATCTCAGAGAGTCAGAGTCAGAGTCAGAATCTCAGAGAGTCAGAGTCAGAATCTCAGAGAGTCAGAGTCAGAATCTCAGAGTCAGAGTCAGAATCTCAGAGAGTCAGAGTCAGAATCTCAGAGAGTCAGAGTCAGAGTCAGAATCTCAGAGAGTCAGAGTCAGAGTCAGAATCTCAGAGAGTCAGAGTCAGAGTCAGAATCTCAGAGAGTCAGAGTCAGAATCTCAGAGTCTCAGAGTCAGAATCTCAGAGTCAGAGTCAGAATCTCAGAGTCTCAGAGTCAGAGTCAGAATCTCAGAGTCTCAGAGTCAGAATCTCAGAGAGTCAGAGTCAGAGTCAGAATCTCAGAGAGTCAGAGTCAGAGTCAGAATCTCAGAGAGTCAGAGTCAGAGTCAGAATCTCAGAGTCTCAGAGTCAGAATCTCAGAGAGTCAGAGTCAGAGTCAGAATCTCAGAGAGTCAGAGTCAGAATCTCAGAGAGTCAGAGTCAGAATCTCAGAGAGTCAGAGTCAGAATCTCAGAGTCTCAGAATCTCAGAGTCTCAGAGAGTCAGAGTCAGAGTCAGAATCTCAGAGAGTCAGAGTCAGAATCTCAGAGAGTCAGAGTCAGAATCTCAGAGTCTCAGAGTCAGAATCTGAGAGTCAGAGTCAGAATCTCAGAGAGTCAGAGTCAGAATCTCAGAATCTCAGAGTCTCAGAGTCAGAGTCAGAATCTCAGAGAGTCAGAGTCAGAATCTCAGAGAGTCAGAGTCAGAATCTCAGAGAGTCAGAGTCAGAATCTCAGAGAGTCAGAATCTCAGAATCTCAGAGTCTCAGAATCTCAGCGTCTCAGAGAGTCAGAGTCAGAATCTCAGAGTCTCAGAGTCAGAGTCAGAATCTCAGAGTATCAGAGTCAGAATCTCAGAATTTCATGAAATAATTTTAAAAAAATGCGAGTCCAATGCAAATAAATGGCAAAACTAGGATTGCTTCAGGCTGAAGCTTCCGAGACACATCTGCGATTTGTAAATCGCACACTACTCGCTATTACTCGCTTCCCCATTCATTAACATTGGACTCGCTAGACTCGCAACGAGTAGCGAGTCCTGTGCTCGGACTCGCTAGAGTCAAGCGATTCCGAGTAATTTAGGATTCGCCCATCACTAGCATCTATCTTTCAGCATAAGCCTAACCATACTGTCAGTGGCTCTAGTGAAGTTGATGAAGCCACTTAACTATACCCTTACAGGGGAAACCTAATTCCATCAAAAATATATTATTGTTAAAAACGCTTGATATTAATAATAACTATATTTATTTAAGAAGGGGATGGATCATTCTTATCTGGTTGTGGTCACTATGGAAATGATAGAGATACTGTGTTCCAACCAGGGGCGGAACTACCGTGGTGCAGCTGGTGCAGCTGCACCAGGGCCCCGACCAGGTAGGGGGCCCCTGAGGCTCCAGCGGCAGGTCCGTTTCCCTGTAAGACAGAACAGGGTGGTAGGTGGCAGAAGTATGGTAGTACTGGCTGCAGCATTTAATGTGCTGCACACCCGTGGCCCTGTTCTACTGGCAGCCATTGAGTCCCGGGGGGGGGGGGATCGGTTAGCCGTCGGGTGTCAGCAGCTCTGCACCCGCGGCACTGTTCTACTGGCAGCCATTGAGTCCCGGGGGGGGGGGGATCGGTCAGCCAGCGGGTGTCAGCAGCTCTGCACCCGCGGCACTGTTCTACTGGCAACCATTGAATCCCGGGGGGGGGGGGGGATCGGTCAGCCAGCGGGTGTCAGCAGCTCTGCACCCGCGGCACTGTTCTGCTGGCTGGCATTCATTGAGTCCCGGGGGGATGCCGCCGGGTGTCAGCAGCTCTGCACCCGCTGCACTGTTCTGCTGGCTGGCATTCATTGAGTCCCGGGGGGAGGAGGGGTGCCGCCGGGTGTCAGCAGCTCTGCACCCGCTGCACTGTTCTACTGGCAACCATTGAATCCCGGGGGGGGGAGGGATCGGTCAGCCAGCGGGTGTCAGCAGCTCTGCACCCGCGGCACTGTTCTTCTGGCTGGCATTCATTGAGTCCCGGGGGGATGCCGCCGGGTGTCAGCAGCTCTGCACCCGCGGCACTGTTCTGCTGGCTGGCATTCATTGAGTCCCGGGGGGAGGAGGGGTGCCGCCGGGTGTCAGCAGCTCTGCACCCGCTGCACTGTTCTGCTGGCTGGCATTCATTGAGTCCCGGGGGGGGGGGGAGGGGTGCCGTCGGGTGCCAGCAGCTCTGCACCCGCGGCACTGTTCTGCTGGCTGGCACAACTCTTTTCTTGCATTGAGTCCCGGGGGGAAGTGCTGATAGCCATAACTCTGTATCCTATCACCAGTAAGAATCAGTGAGAAGGGGTGGGGGGATTGCTGTTGGAGCAGCAGCATTTCATTGAGGCAGAGGGGGCTGGGAGGGTCAGTGCTGCTTCACTTCCGGCTCTTCCGTGGAGGCAGGCATCACACCCTCTCCAGAAGTCAGAAGACAGTGAGACGGACCCGGTGAGCAAGCTGACTGAGGAGGATACTGAGGGCTCCAGGTAAGAGCCCCGAAGCAGGGCTTTGGTCTGGTGGGGAGGGGAACAGTCTGTGCACACAAACATGATTTGAGGGGTGGGTTAGGATTTGGATGCCTCAAGGAAGGGACGTTCCTGGGGCCCCAAGGACCCCCTTCAGAAGGGGATGGGGGTCGTGGGGCCCCCAGGACCCCCCTTCCTTGATGCAGCCGATCTCCCCAAGCTTGGGGATATGATTGGATGCATCAAGGAAGGGGGTGTCCTGAGGCCCCAGGCCCCCCCCCCTTCGGAAGGGGTCCTGTCGCCTCTATGAGGGGCGGGGGGGGGGCCCCCGAAAAATTTCTTGCACCAGGGCCCACTACAGTCTGGGTCCGCCCCTGGTTCCAACAGAACCCAAGAACTTTCAGCCAGCATTGGAAACAGCTGATCTACCAGGGTGAAAGGTGTTGCACCCCATTAATAAATGGGCTAAATACATTAACTATAAAGTGGGGGCCAACCGCTATAATATCAGAAATATGTTTATAAATTATTTTTTGCCCTTTAACCAGAAAAATAGTATAGCTGTAAGGATAATTTTCTTTTTCATGGTTGTAAATCTATTCTATTGACCGCGGCTGACAAATTATACAACTCTACATGGCTGCTCATAGCTTTCCACAGCGATAACAGCTGATCACAGCTGGATAAATTTCCTTTGAGAAGGGGATAAAGTAACATATTAGTCAATGCAGGAATACTCATGGTAATTGAATGTATAATATTTAAAAATATACAGTGGAAAAACATACCAAGTACACAGTAGGTGAATGTTATCTACATAAAATGTATTATTTAAAATACAGCATGTATTTGTGACAATCTACACAATATCACACACTTGTTTTGGCAAGCAAAATGGCTTTAACAAGAATGCATCTGTTAAAAACATAACAGATGGATTAAAGTAAAAATAGATAATTTTCGAGCAAAGGTGTTTTTTCAGACATGCAAAAAATAAAACATTTTTAAGTCATGATTTAAACTTCAGAACTTAATATTTTATTATATCGGCACTAAACTACAAGAAAAGCTGTTTTTTTGGAAGTGGATAACTAAAAATATATAATATTAGAATGTTTTAGATTAAGAATACTTCTTGCTACCATATACCGTATATACTCGTGTATAAGCCGACCCGTGTATAAGCCGACCCCCCTACTTTTGCCCCCAAAACCTGGGAAAACCTATTGACTCGTGTATAAGCCGAGGGTGGACTCCAGCACAGGTATACAGCCCCCAGCAGTGTGGTATACAGGCCCCCCAATGGTAGTATACAGCAGCCTCCCCAGTGGTAGTATACAGCAGCAGCCCCAGTGGTATATACAGCAGCAGCTCCAGTAGTTAGTATACAGCATCCCCAGAGGTATATACAGCCCCAGTGGTAGTATACAGCATCCCCAGAGGTATATACAGCCCCAGTGGTAGTATACAGCATCCCCAGAGGTAGTATACAGCAGCCCCAAAGGTATATACAGCAGCCCCAGTGGTAGTATACAGCAGCCCCAGTGGTAGTATACAGCAGCCCCAGTGGTAGTATACAGCAGCCCCAGAGGTAGTATACAGCAGCCTCAGAGGTATATACAGCCCCATTGGTAGTATACAGCAGCCCCAGAGGTATATATAGCCCCAGTGGTAGCATCCAGCATCCCCAGAGGTATATACAGCCCCAGTGGTAGTATCCAGCAGCCCCAGAGGTATATACAGCCCCAGTGGTAGTATACAGCAGCCCCAGAAGTATATACAGCCCCAGTGGTAGTATACAGCAGCCCCAGAGGTATATACAGCCCCAGTGGTAGTATACAGCAGCCCCACAGGTATATACAGCCCCAGTGGTAGCATCCAGCAGCCCCAGAGGTATATACAGCCCCAGTGGTAGTATACAGCAGCCCCACAGGTATATACAGCCCCAGTGGTAGTATACAGCAGCCCCAGAGGTATATACAGCCCCAGTGTAGTATACAGCAGCCCCAGAGGTATATACAGCCCCAGTGTAGTATACAGCAGCCCCACAGGTATATACAGCCCCAGTGGTAGTATACAGCAGCCCCACAGGTATATACAGCCCCAGTGGTAGTATACAGCAGCCCCACAGGTATATACAGCCCCAGTGTAGTATACAGCAGCCCCACAGGTATATTCAGCCCCAGTGGTAGTATATACAGCCCCAGTGGTAGTATATACAGCCCCAGTAGTAGTAGATTGCAGCCCCAGCGGTAGTATACAGGGCCCCAGCAGTATATACAGCCCCAGTGGTATATACAGCCCCAGTGGTAGTATATACAGCCCCAGTGGTAGTATATACAGCCCCAGTGGTAGTAGATTGCAGCCCCAGCGGTAGTATACAGGGCCCCAGTAATCCAGGGCCCCCCCAGCGTCTCTCCGGTCACCTGAAAAGCAAACTATACTTATCAGTGTCCGCTGTCCGCGCCCGCTCGCCTCTGCCGTGACAGTGCCGTCTGCGATCCTCCTTCTTCATGCGGCGTCTTCCGGTTTCCTGTGCTCGTCGCAGGGAATGACGTCATTCCCTGCGACGAGCACAGGAACCCGGAAGACGCCGCATGAAGATGGAGGATCGCAGACGGCAGACCGGGCAGAGGCGAGCGGGCGCGGACAGCGGACACTGATAAGTATAGTTTGCTTTTCAGGTGACCGGAGAGACGCTGGGGGGGCCCTGGATTACTGGGGATGCGGGGGCTGCTGTATACCGATGTATACATCGGTATGTACCGATGTATACATCGGTATACAGCACTGACTCGCGTATAAGCCGAGGGGGTACTTTTCAGCCCAATTTTTGGGCTGAAAAACTCGGCTTATACGCGAGTATATACGGTACCTAGATTAGTTTTTTTAAATGGATAAATACATGATATACCTATAGTATGCATTTATTAAAAAAAAAAGTTACAGTTTTAAGAATTTATTTAGAAGTTGGACCTTCTTTAAAATGTTAACCAGCCTACTTTGCATATTTTAAATCCAATACATTAATTCTCCCATTTCTCAACCAGCCAAATTCTTCTGCTTTCCACTGATAACGGAGAAACACCCCCCAAACATATGGTAGTGGATTAGACCTGTGTGAATTCCAAATGGGGTATAAAACTGTTCGAATATGTTTAGCGCAACAACTCCATTCCTGTAAATGAGTGTTCTGTTGCTAGGTTTGTATGTTGTAGATAACGTTAGAACAAAAAAAAACTCCCAGAGGCTCACACAGGAAGAGCATGTGAGTGTATCCAGTTTCCAGTGACTGTGTGTGGGAGAAGAAGCAGCTGCAGATGCTGCACAAAGACAGAGACACATAAGATATGTTTAATTCCTGATTCATTAAGCTTAATATATTGTTCCTGTTTGCTGCTGAATAAAGAAGTTATGTTGTCACACGCTTGGACAGTATCCTAAATAATCTGCTGTCAACAGGTAATGTGCCCAGTGTGACACAGAGCCCCACAGTGACACAGAACCCCAAGAGTAACACAGCAACACAAGCACAAAGCAACAGAGAAGATGTCCACTATCAAGTTTACAGTGCAAACCTCACTAATCAGAACTACCAGTCCTGGAAATTTAAAGTGAAGATGCTGCTCATAAGAGAAGGTACATGGAATTATACTCAGGAACAAGTGCCTCATCCATTACCAGATGAATAGATAGAGAAGGATCAGAAATCACAAAGCACTATCTCCCTCAGTGTAGATGATGATCAGATTGTGCATATATGCAAGTGTGCAACTGCAAAGGAGATGTGGGATGAGTTAGACAAATTGCATGAAAGATCAAATCTCAGCAATAAGCTTTATCTAATGAGAAAGCTGTATCAGTCTAAACTAAGTGATGGACAGAATATGCAGGAACATATAAGAAACACCCTAGAGATTGTGGAACGTCTCAGGAGTATTGGAGAATAAATTAAAGACTTTCATGCTGCTGCATTTCTATTAAGTTGTCTTCCAGAAAGACACACTTGTGACTGCACTAGATTCACAGCCAGATGATGAGCTCACACTAGAATATGTTAAAGGCAAACTCGTGGATGAATTCAAGAGAAAAACGCAGAATGCAAGTAGCATTAATGAATCCAGAGCACAAACAGCATTAATTACACAGCACTTCCCTAAATATAAGAGCAATCTAAGATAAACTCGTGAATGTTTTGTCTGTAAAAAGCCTGGCCACCTTAAAGCAGACTGCAGAATTTAGAAATCAAGAATGAGTCACCTTAAAAAGCAGAACAGTCATCAAAGGGTTAAAACAGCTGTAAAGAAAGATTCTCCATGTGTTGAAGCTGCATTTAATGCCAGTACAGGCCATTCTGCAAAGCATATATAATGTATAGTTTCTGGTGCAAGCAGCCGAATGGCAAATAACAAGGATTTCTTGACTGACCTTGATGAAAGCAAGTCAGAAAAGGTCATCTTAGCTAATTAGCACTATATGACTTCAGACAGAGTTGGAGACGGCCACCTCCACTGTCCAGTTTCCTCAGCACACAGAAGAAATATCCCAGTAAAGCATGTTCTCTATGTTCCCAGCCTTGAAAGCAATCTTCTGTCAGTAAAGAAGGTCATGCAAAAGGGGAATTTAGTTACTTTTAAAGACAACAGCTGCATTATCTCAAAGAAGGGCCACACTCTTGCAAAAGGAAAAATACAAAAAGGAACTTTATCAGCTAAAATGCAAAGAAAGAGTGTACAGTGCTAGACAAAATCTGCATATGAACTGTAACCATGTATGGAACAGACAACTTGGCCACAGAGACCCAGAAGCAGTAAGGATGTTAGCTCAATTTGAAAACTATATTGAAATCAACCAGTGTAGTCAAACAATGAAGTGCACTAGTTGTCTGAAAGGGAAAATCTTTTCCTAAAGTAAGCACCACTACATCTGCTAACAACTGGATTTGACACATACAAGATGTTTGCGGTCCAATGAGTGTTCAAACTCCAAGAAAGAAGAGATATTTTCTTACATTTATTGATGACTACTCCAGATATACAGTCACCTACCTGCTTCACAGTAAGGATGAGTTCTACAGAAACTTAAAGAATATCTTGCTGTAGTGTTTAACAAATTTGGAAGAATGCCAAAACCATGCGTGCAGATAATGGAACTGAATATACAAGTGGTAAGGTGCAAACCATTTTGAAAAAGAATGGAATCATGTTCCAGACTACCATTCCATACTACCCAAAACAGAGAAAGAACCGCACTCTCTGTGAAAGTGGAAGAAGTTTGTTGTTTGATGCGAATCTACCTACAACATATTGGGGAGAAGCCATCATGACAGCTTGCTATCTTCAAAACAGACTGCCAGTTAAAGCCACAAATAAAATTCCAAATGAGCTACGGAACTGTGAGAAACCTAACATGAAGCACCTCAGGATATTTGGAACCAAACATTTGTGTACGTTCCAAAGAAACACGTTCCAAATGGGAATCACATGCAAAAGCATGGGGTCTTGGTGAGCTATATCGAAACTCAAAAGGGATACAGAATCCAGCACTCAGGGACCAACAAAGTAACAATCAGCAGAAATGTAGTGATTGATGAGAACTCTGTATCACTCAAATTCCATGAGGTTACACCAGTTATTCAACCGAAGAAACAAGTACAAAAATCTCTGTCACCAAACCCTGACACTGAAAAGGAAAACACAGAAGTCTGGATAAGCTCTGAAGCCACCAAGGAAGACACGGAAGAACCAAGTCAACCTCCAGTCAGGAGATCAGAAAGACCAAACAAAGGTATCCCATCTAAATGCCTTTCTTATATGGTCAGAATTAGGGATGAGCGAGTACCTTATTATTCGTGCTCGCTATACTCGCAACGAGTAGGTAGCGGTACTCGCAACTCATTGCGAGTATAGCGAGTACGAATACTTTCGCAGTGTATCTATAAATACACTGTGAAAGTAGCCTAAAAGTGAGTAAAAGTTGTTCAAAAATAATAAACTTACATTCTCACCTGTCCGACGCCTGCACTGGGACCGGCAGATAAGACATCCGATCGCTGGACAAGGACCTTTCACTACCAGCCAATCAGATGGCCGGTAGCAATCTAGCCAATCAGATGGCGCCACGTCATAACTCCGTCATTGCTAGCAGCCACCTGATTGGCCAGTTTGAAAGGTCCTGATAGTACATCTAGGACCTTGCAAATTGGCCAATCAGGTGGCCACTAGCGATCACGTGGTTGTGACATGGCGCCATCTGATTGGCCAGATCGCTACCGGCCATCTGATTAGCTGGTAATGAAAGGTCCTTGTCCAGCGATCGGAGGTGAGGTTTTCCGGTCCCGGTGCAGGCGTCGGAAGGTGAGTATGTAAGTTTAATAATTTTTAAACAACTTTTAATTACTTTTAGGCTACTTTCGCAGAGTATCTGAAGATACACAGCGAAAGTATTAGGACGACTCGCTTCTCCCAAGTACACATTAAGTACTCAGAGAGTAGCAAGTAGCCCGAATACCACTACTATTCGGCGAATACCGAATAGTAGCGAGTATACTCGCTCATCCCTAGTCAGAATACTTCCTGAATCGGAGCCGCAGTCATGGCAAGAGATGCAAATTGGGTAGGAGATTCTTGTGATCAGAAATCAAGTGGTTACTTGTTCGAGTTAAGAGAAAATTCAATTTCTTGGTCCAGCAGAAAACAAGTGTCAGTTGCATTGTCTTGTACAGAAGCAGAATATATCTGCAGCTTATGTAAGTCAAAAAGTAATTTGGTTGAAACAACTTTTGGAAGATTTCAGAAAACCACTTGCTCATTCAACAATTATCTATGAGGGCAACCAAGGATGTATTAAACTTGCCAGCAGTGGGAAGATTAGAGCAAGGACTAAGCCGTCACGCACTTCGATGGCGCTGACATTGCTGGATGCTGCAGTGTATGTGTTTGTCTTTAAGAGCTGCATGGTTGATAGTTGTGAAGGTCCTGGGCCTCCTGTGTTGTGCTCCAGAACTGAATTCATTATGAAGCTGCTTGTTGAGGGGTTAATGTGTGACTCACCTGGGCTCCCATCCCCCTGGCCTTTAAGTAGCCTCTCCTTCCACCAGGTGGTGCTGTTGATAGAGTTTCACTCTTTGCCTGGAAGCCTTGCTGTGCTGACCTGTGTGTTTGTGTTGCTAACGTCATTTCCTTTGGAGTAGCTGTATCCCAGTTCTGTGGAGGGAGGTGAGGGGGAAATAGAGCAGGGCTGGCGGAGGAGTTTTAGGGAGAGGCCAAACCTTCCCACCTTCAGAGACACCTTCGTGATCAGGGCCATTCAGGGTTCCTAGACTAGGGTCAGACTAGTCTTCCCTGGTCACCCTGCCCATAACTACCATTCCCTCATCAGAATTCTCACTACACCATGACATAAGCACATTAAAGTAAAACATCCCCACTTACATGACTTAGAGGAATGTAGTGTACTCAAGTTTGTTTATTACGAGTCTGACAAGATGATAGCTGATGGTATGACAAAGCCATGATCAAGGGCCAAATTTTAAGACTTCAGAACTGCAATGGGACTAACAGGATAAGCAGTTGTAGAGTGGGGGTATTGGAATATGTTTAGTCGGTCATTTGCGAAGCATATACTAGGTGCGGTGCAACCCGCCTGATCTAATAGTTGGGCGTGACCAACAGGCTGAGCTCTGACACTTTGCTTCACTTAGACCTGTGTGGCTGACGTCCTGTTGGTAAGTTGGCAGCCCTCTGGTAGGTGCAACGGATATTTTACCTGACTAAATTTTGGTGAGTTTTTTGTTTTTTTTCTTTGAAGTGTTTTGTCCTTCTTCGGTGATTTTTTTCAATGTTTGGTGGCTTGCCCACATTTGGGCTCTGACTGCATCCTGTAAGTGCATTTGGTTTCTGTTTTTGGCATGGATGGTAAGGTTTTTGATGCTGCTTATTTTCTAGTAGTTTTTGTACAATTTAGATAGGACTGATGAGCATGGGAATCCGTGACGTGGCTCATCAGCTTAAATGTCTTGGCCAATACATGAACCAATATCCTATTTATAAAAGTTTTTGTTTATCATATAAAAAACCTTTTGCACTTTTTTATCTATCCAGGGTGCAGTTGGGCCACTAGGGGCGCCATTCATCTAGTGGTGCAGAAGTATTGTACTGTGCAGCCCAATGCTCAGGCAGCAGAGCGGTTGGGTAGCTTTCAGACACTCTGCATCATATGTATCAGTGTGAATGGTGCCCTATGCAGGCCCATTGTATGCATGGCAAGTTGCCTCCCACACCTTGCTGGTTGAGGTGATTTATTAGCCTGCAGCTGGGCTTGCTTCACATTTGGGCTCTGACTGCATCCTGTAAGTGCATTTGGTTTCTGTTTTTGACATGGATGGTAAGGCTTGCCCACCAAACAAACATATGGTCAGGCATATGGTTAGGACTCGTAAGCATAAGGGCCCTTGGCGTGGGTTACGAGCTTACGTATTTGGCCAAATATCCACATTTTTATCACTATAGTAGTGTGTATTGCATCTTTTTATCTTTTGCAGTATGTGGCTGAGCCCTCTGGGGTCGTCGGTCATTTGTGATGCATATACCAGGTGCGGTGCAGCCCGCCTGATCTAATAGTTGGGCGTGACCAACAGGCTGTGCTCTGACTCTTTGCTTCACTTAGACCTGTGTGATTGACGTCCTGTTGGTAACCTTGTGTCCATGAATGCCACCAGTCTCCTCCTTGTCAGCATGGCTTGATGCAGGCGCTACAGCCGCCCCCATGCTTGGGTTGCAGGGGATTGAGCATTGGTGTTCTTACACTTGTGTTGCCTACCAGTGGAGCTGGCAGCCCTCTGCTAGGTGCAACGGATATTTTACCTGGCTAAATTTCGGTGAGTTTTTTGTTGTTTGTAATCATATTCAATTCTCAGTTTGATCCAGAATCAGTATCAGACTTTAAAAATGAAGTCTAGGAACAATTTTTTTTGATCCAAAGTCCCCTATTGGCAAGCTTTGGACCTTGGATTTTTTTTCTAACTTCCTCTGGATCAAACTTTGTTTAAAGTTCCTAAAAAATAAAACTTATCAAATTATCAATGTTGTCTTCACTTCATTAATTAACAGCATGCTGTTCCGATTGCAACGTATCATTTATTATACAATATGTTTGTTGTATATCCTCTATACATCCAAACAATAAATTGAGTAGGTGGAGTATCTTGTGCACTGTGGGGAGGAGATGCTGCACTGGTAATATTGTATAGCTGCTACTCTGCTGCTCTCTGGGCGGTGTCACATGCCACCGGTGGCAAGCTGCCTGCTAAAAACCTTCAATTCCTGCTCAAGCGGGTAGCCGTTATGGCTGCCGCTTGCCTCTGACGCGGTCCCTGTTAACCTTTACCCATCTGGTATGCTTTAGCGGACACTGGAACGCAATTGGTGTGAGTGTTAACCACCATCATCTTCGGCTTACCGTGGACCACTTCAAACTCAAGCGTCAGCCGGAACAGCTCCCCGCTTGTGCAGTAAGGCTAGGGTCATATTTGCAGCTCATTTCTGTAAACCTGATCCGGGTTTTGAGCTTTCAAAAAGTTCAACACCGGAGCAGGAAACCGGAGCTACCCATAGGAGCCCACTATGGTAAGCAGATTGCTTTATAAGCAATACGGTTACCGGCTCCGGATATGCAGCCTGTGCGAAAAATCCTGAAGGCTGCAGTTTTTGGAGAGGTTCTGTGACCTGCAATGCAGTTAACGCATTGCTCAGGAAGTGTAATTCTGAGCAATGCGCTTACCGTGTATTTTTTTTCATCCCTGATGTTGCAGGGATGAACAAACTGTTAACTGCTTAATAAAACATTAAATATTAATATTGTGGGCAACATGTCTGTAGGGAGTTCCCACCCCAACTAGAGACATGCTGGCCACTACTGTGGGCATGTCAGGGGTTAATAACACATTTACAGTAAGCCGGCTATTGACGGATTTGGACAATTTTATCATTGAAGCCGCGGCTCCACTGACAGTTGTGCAGATACTGTACGTAATGTACATATAGTATATGCCGCTGTCCAGGGTCCTGTAGGCATTTACATTAGATCTATGGGCAGCGCACCGCTATAGATCTAATGTAAATGCCTACAGGACCTCGGACAGCCTCATATACTATACAACATTACATACAGTATCTGCGCAACTGTCAGTGTAGCCATGGCTGCATTGATAAAATTGTTAAAATCGAACAATAGCCATCAATTACTGTAAATGGGTTATTAACTCCGGACATGCCCACAGTAGTGGGCAACATGTCTCTAGGGGTGGGTGGGCACCCCTACAGACATGTTGCCCACAACTAATCTTAAAATGTAATGTTTTATTAAACATTTAACACATTGTTCATCGCTGCTGCCGCATGGATGTACAAAGTATACGTTAACCGCATTGCTCCGGATTATACATCCGTAGCAATCCCATTAACGAATAGCGTTTTTCTGCTCACATTTTACCTAAAATGTGTGTGAAGCAAATTGCGCTCACTGCATCCGTATCTGCATACGGTGAAAGCAATTGGCTGGCCAAATGTGACCCCAGCCTAATTCTAAGTTTGTATGGGTGCGCGGGTCAGCGGAGGAGGGTGACCCCTGCCTCTCTCACTCACTTGATGTGTGTTGGATCGCTGTCCTCAAATGGGGACTACAATGGTGGCTGATGGACCTCCGCCTCTGTCGTGTGTGGGGCCGGTATAAGAGTGCCGCTCTAGTGATCACTTTACGTTGGTGTTTCGCTTTTCCGTCAGACTGGTGAGCTGTCCAACAGGCAGAGTCACAAACAACACATCAAAATGTTGCTGAGCACGCTAAAGAGCGAGTCACTAACCCTAGCCCTGTAATTCATCACCCTCTCATTTGTGGACCACGTTAGAGTTGTTTTTACCCTAACTGCCGTTGTGTACATTTAAAGGTACACCATGACCCCAACAATTCTGAATCTATATTGAAATGTCAACTTGTACTACCACTCTATAGCTGTACGCCCTTTTTTTGTGTTTGTTTATTGGTGTACCTTGTGTCCATAGACAACCAATAAAGGCATAGTCTGTACGTTTGATGTACGTTAATAAAAATATATATATTTGTTAATTAATTTTTAGTAATGTGATTTGACTTTATGGTGAGTGACGCGCTAAGTCTATATGGCTTTATTCATTTGCTTACCATACAATCAAGACACCTCCTCTATTGTACTATTTTCTCCCTTACTAGGGACCTGTTTATTCAAAAAATTTTATTTTATAAATATTAATCATAAAAAACTTTTAAAAACATAAAAGTTCATTTATTCTTCCTCGGCTGTGTCTTTATTCAGAATTTTCGAACTTTCTTAACCTCCCTGCCGGTATTCCCGAGCGTCACTCGGGGTTAAATTTCGCTTCCAGAAGCGGTAACCCCGAGTGACGCTCGGGGTGAATGTCAGAACTGTCCTGGGTGTCCCCTTACCCCATCCTGGTGGTCTAGAGGTGTCCCCGCTGTGATCCCTCTGTGCCTCCGGTGGGCGCCGCCATCTTGCTTCCTGGATCCGTCTCTCTGAGCCGCAGAGGCTCATGGGAGGCAGAGACAGGCGCCAGATTCAATAAATAAAGTGACACACACACTGTAAATAAATTAAAAAAAAAATAAAAAGTGAAATCCTGTCAGAATTCCTGTCAGACTCAGATGTGACATTGTATCCACTGAGATCTGACATTTTTTCGTCCTCACTGCCCTGCCTGTCCATTTTGCTGTCATGGCATCAAAGCGTCGCATCTCCAAAGTGGCTGTGGATGTGATGGAAGACAGCGGCAGTGACATAGAGCCCTTTGCGGACGTGAGCGACAGCGACTCGTGGCAGGAATCGTCTGACAGCAACAGCGACAGCGAAGATGGTGCACCTGACCTCAGTGATGTCTGTACTTGGTGCCCTATTGACTGCGCCATGGATGAGGTACCGCCGCCAAGATTCCCCTTTACCGGATCACCAGGTATGAAGGTGGACGTTGACCCCAGTGACCCCTTGGCGTACTACAAATTATTTTTGACGGACGACGTCATTGCCAAAATTGTCGCCGAGACAAATCGGTACCAGCAGCAGTCCGCTACTGCGCACACACGGTTTTCCCGTAACAGGAAATGGGAACCGGTGACCAAAGAGGACATTTGGCAGTTCCTGGGGCTAATTCTTCTTCAGGGGGTGGTGGGGAAACCCCTGCAGAAATGGTATTGGACTACCAATAAATTGCTGGCAACCCCATTTTTTGGCACCGTCATGTCGGAGTACCGCTTTTCCCTGATTATGAGATATTTACACTTTACCAACAATGAGGATTTTGACGCAGCCTCACATCCGGCGCCAAAACTCAAAAAGATTTGGGAGGTGTACCAGCTGATCCTCCGAAATTTCCAGCAGGCCTATGTGCCAGACAGAGACCTCAGTGTGGATGAAAGTCTGATGGCATACAAGGGACGCCTCAGCTGGATCCAGTATATTGCGTCCAAGAGAGCCTGGTTTGGCGTAAAATCGTACATGCTCTGTGAGTCGGCCACTGGCTATATCTGGAATTCGGTGATCTACACCGGTAAAGGCACACAATTCGACCCCAGGTACAGCCGCTATGGGATGGCAACATCATCAGTCCTCACCCTGCTTCAGCCGTTGCTGAATCAGGGGTATTGTGTCACAACGGATAATTTCTACACCTCACCGGAGCTGTACGAGTGCTTGCTCAAGCACAAGACGGATGGCTATGGAACTGTTAGGGCCAACCGACGTGACCTGCCATCCATGTTTTCCAAACAAAAACTGAAAACCGGAGACATGGTTGCCTGGCAGAAAGGCAAGATGATGGCGATGCGCTGGCGGGACAAAAAAGATGTGTGCCTGATGAGTACAGTACATAACACCTCCACTGCCATGGTCCACATAAGAGGTGGGAAAGACATCATGAAGCCACGACTGGTCATCGACTATAATAACACCATGGGAGGAGTCGACAGAGCTGACCAGGCGATGACATTCTATCCGGCGATGCGGAAGCAGCAAAAAAAAATATTATAAAAAAATATTCCGGCATCTCCTGGAGCAATGCCTGTGGAACACATACGTACTGCACAAAAAAAGCAGTGACAGGCCTCTTGTGCATTCAGACTTTGTGTGGAAGGTGGCGCAACTGATTTTTGAATCCAACCCAACGCCATCCGTGTCTGGGAACAGATCCGGGAGTCGTGCTAGTGACGTTGCTAACCCAGAACGCCTAACTGGTCGCCACTTTGTGGACTACATTCCACCAACGGCTAAAAAGGCAGCACCTACGAGGATGTGCGTGGTGTGCTGCTCAAAGCGCGACGGCAAGGGCAAGAGAATCTGCAAGGAAACCCGGTTCCATTGCCCAGACTGTGACGTGGGTCTGTGTGCGGTCCCATGCTTCAAGATTTATCACACACAGTATGTGTACTGATTTTTTGTTATTTGACAGGTGTCATTATGTATTTATTTTATTACATTTGATTATTTATTATTCAATAAGAGTATTGATTATTGAATAAAATTATTTTATTTAATTATAATTCATGATTTAATGTTTCAAACTTTATCACATCTGAGAGGTCAACTAGAGTCTTCTTTGATCATGTAATTACTAAGAATTGCAGGCCTACTGTACTTAACACAAAATTTCCATGCAAAAAAATGGTACCGCTTTTAGCATAAAATTCCAGACAAAATCATACCGCCAGGGAGGTTAATGGACCCAAAAAATGGGAAATTTATGTGTGTGGTTACTTGTCTGTAGACATCAGATTATTTGTCTTTTGTTAAAAGTTCACATTACATATTCTTACCGGCGAAACTCGCTTTTAGTATGTACCGTTTTTGATCACCACGTCAATTTTCTATGTAGATTCTAAAATCATTAAAATAATTTGGTATAATAAAATCTTATAAATACTTATGACTGTTTAAAATTACTAATCTTGTATTTTACCTTCAGATTCGTAGTATTTGGAGCTCTCAGTTATTTGGTTATACTGCTTAATGTGATCTCTACGAATTATCACTGGAATTATAAAACACTATATCAATTTTTTTATCCACTATTATAGTATTATCTTTGCATATAATATATTTCTATTGGTGATCTCCAAACTAACCACTTTATGTATATATTATATTAATTATAGTGATTCCAAGGTTAGCTACGTATATGCATCGTTGTTACTGACCACAATACCTTCACTCCCTCCAGGTGATGTGTTGTTCAGGGCTGCATGTGTTTTCTGGCTGGTGTGATCTGCATTATGCAATTTCTGTTGATCCAAGTATAGCGTTCAGACTCGGCTGTTGGTTCCTCTGCTTTTCCCCTGTTCACCTTCGAGGCTGGTCGGGTCCGCCGTCAGCTATGCTCCGTGGCCAGCGGGCACAACGACATGTCCTATCTATCACTCTTGTTACTGAAATTAGCGACAGACGCTGTAGCAGTCATGTGATCACAAAGTGTGGACTTGTTTATCAATGCGGACGTCTCCGTCAATGCTGTTGGATGGATTGCAGTCCAGCGTTACTCCAACTAGTTTCACAGGCTGTCACGGCCTTCTTCATCAGGGAAACCTGCTAGACTCTGCAATCTTCCTTAGGCGGCCGTCACACGCACAGATATCTTTAGCGATATTGTAAGCGATCACGTGCACGCGCAATCGCTTACAATATCGCTCACATCGCTGGTGAGCTGTCACACAGACAGACTCATCAGCGATGTGGAGCCGCGATCTCGCTGGTAACTATGGTACACATCGGGTTACTAGGCGCCGTGCGTCGCTTAGTAACCCGACGTTTACCATAGTTACCATCTCCCAGCATAGGCTCTGCCGCTGGGAGATCGTTAAATCGTTCATCGCTAGATCTGAGAACCGGAGCTCAGATCAGCGATGTCACGATCAAGCGATTTCACATCGTGAATCGCTTGATTACATGCAACGATTTCTTGCCCGATATCGCTTAAGCGATCAAAAAGGAGATCGCTTAAACGATATCGGGCAAGAAATCGTTCCGTGTGACGGCCGCCTTATATTCACCTCATTGCTCACTGATTGGTATCATGATTTTCCTTCCTCCACTAAGTGTTCATTAGGTTTTAATTTTTTTTTTTTTGTCAGTGCTCATTCCAGGAGGTTTTCTCAGTATGTGCCCCTTTGTGGATTCTATATGGGATTTCTTTATTTGTTATTAATATATTATTATATGTAAACTTTCTCCCAGGCATTTTATGTGCATTACATCATAGAATCTTAAAGGGATAAGATTTAATGTTATTTCTATTTCTATAATAAAATTTACTTCTATGTATCTACTTTTCCCATTGCTTGTAACTTTTTACAGGATAAACTCATACAAATAACCTTCCTTATCTTATTAATCATTAGTATATCTATCCTAGGCTGAACCCATGTGTTCTAATTATTTTTTATTTTTTATAATAGTATATATTTGTGCAAGTTGTCATACTTATAAGAGTCTGATTTATAGCTATTTGTCCTTAGGAACTTTGATTGGGCATGGAAAACGCATGCTTTGCTGCCGATTTCAATATAGAGGTTCGGGCTCTATATCTACATTAGGCTAGGTGGATATAATGGGCATATGCTATACTAAATTATCATATATTCATTGTTCATATCATAAACTGCCCTTATTATACAGTCTGGCATTTAAGGTCTATTATTAGATAGAGTTAGCTTCTCTTCATTAGAACCCGTATAGCTCTATTTCATGGTTAAGGCCTTTAGGAGCTAGGCTATCTGTTTTAAATATCCATCTACTTTCGTATCTTGACATCTTCCTGATCTTGTCTCCTCCTCTCCGGTCTTCTTCCACTTTTTCTATATCAAAAAATATTAGGGTTTTGCTACTTGATCTGTGATGATCTCTAAAATGCTTTGACAGAGGGTGTCCCTCGAAACTCTTCTTTATATTTCGCACATGTTCCCCCATCCTAGCAGATAGGGCTCTTATTGTTCGTCCTATATATAGTTTATTACAAGGACACTGAATCCCATAAATCACCCCCTTTGTTTGGCATGTAAGTTTTTCTCTGATTTTGTAAACCTTTTCCCCTGCGGAATCCTGGAATTCCTTCCATACTTTCTTGGAGATATCTGTTGCCTGACAGCTTTTACAGTGTCCGCAGTATCTGAAGATGTTTTCATTAGTTATTTCTCTTTTCTTCTTCGTGTTTCCTTCCCAGGAGCTCGGGGCTATCTTTTCTTTAAGCGTTGTCACTCTCTTAAAAATGATCCTAGGGATCTCTGGTAAAAACTCTCCAATGATCTTATCCCTCTTTATAATGTGCCAATGTTTCTGGATGATCCTCTTGACGTTCTTATGATTGTCGTGATAGTTGGTTATAAATGGAAGTTGACGAATTTGTTCTTCTATATTTTTCATTCCAATATTTCTGTTACTATCTTGTAATAGATTATGTCGGTTTATGTTGGCTACCTCATCCCTTATTTTTTCAACCTTTACTGGGTCATAACCTTTTGCCACAAACTCCTCTCTCATCAGTCTTGATTCTTCTTGATAGTCATCCATCCTGGAACAGTTTCTTCTAAGTCGTGTGAATTGTCTCCTTGGGATGTTTTCTAACCACTGTGGGAGGTGGCAACTTCTTATATCTATAAAGCTATTACAATCCGTCTGTTTTCTTGTCGGCTGGTCAAATTCTTATTTTTTGATTTCCTCTAAGTTCTTCTATGGCTTCCTTCTCCTTCTTCGTTATATTTTGCGGAACGTATTTCATATTTCTTTTCTTTATTTTCCTTATATCCTACACCACCATCATTTCAAAAGTAGTCAAGGGAGGTAGATCCATTTAACCTACCGTATATATAAGTGTAAAGAAATTTATTAGAAACCTGAATCTGAAGAAATATTTTATTAGGAGCACAAAAACGCAAGAACCAGAGAAAGAAGAAGACCTTTTTACTCATTCAGGACTGAGTAAAAAATCAAATTTTAACCCAACGTCTAAACAGTCTAAAGATATGACTACTTTTGAAATGATGGTGGTGCAGGATATAAGGAAAATAAAGAAAAGAAATATGAAATACGTTCCGCAAAATATAACGAAGAAGGAGAAGGAAGCCATAGAAGAACTTAGAGGAAATCAAAATATAAGAATTCGACCAGCCGACAAGGGGGGAGGAATAGTGGTGATGGACACCACTGAATACCATGCAGAGTCCATGAGGTTGCTTGAAGACAAAAAAACCTACCAATTGTTAACCCATGACCCTACTAAAAACTATTTAAAAAAATTAGGGAAACTAGCACAGAAGGGGAAAGATTCGGGGATTCTGAATAAAAAAGAATATGGCTTTATCTTCAACAGATATCCTAAAACAGTAACTTTTTATCAAAATCCAAAGATACACAAAAATCAACAAAAGCCCCCAGGTCGGCCAATCATTGCGGGTATTGACAGCCTCACAGCTAACCTCTCTAGGTAAAGGTTGAAAAAATAAGGGATGAGGTAGCCAACATAAACCGACATAATCTATTACAAGATAGTAACAGAAATATTGGAATGAAAAATATAGAAGAACAAATTCGTCAACTTCCATTTATAACCAACTATCACGACAATCATAAGAACGTCAAGAGGATCATCCAGAAAGAGAGGAGGAGACAAGGATAGATATACTAATGATTAATAAGATAAGGAAGGTTATTTGTATGAGTTTATCCTGTAAAATGTTACAAGCAATGGGGAAAGTAGATACATAGAAGTAAATTTTATTATAGAAATAGAAATAACATTAAATCTTATCCCTTTACGATTCTATGATGTAATGCACATAAAATGCCTGGGAGAAAGTTTACATATAATAATATATTAATAACAAATTGACAAATCTCATATAGAATCCACAAAGGGGCACGTACTGAGAAAACCTGGAATGAGCACTGACAAAAAAAAAAAAATTAAAACCTGATGAACACTTAGTGGAGGAAGAAAATCAGGACACCAATCAGTGAGCAATGAGGTGAATATAAGGAAGATTGCAGAGTCTAGCAGGTTTCCCTGATGAAGAAGGCCGTAACAGCCTTTGAAACTAGTTGGAGTAACGCTGGACTGCAATCCATCCAACAGCATTGACGGAGACGTCCGCATTGATAAACAAATCCACACTTTGTGATCACATGACTGCTACAGCGTCTGTCACTAATTCCAGTAACAAGAGTGATAGATAGGACACGTCGCTGTGCCCGCTGGCCACGGAGCATAGCTGACGGCGGACCCGACCAGCCCTGAAGGTGAACAGGGGAAAAGCAGAGGAACCAACACTCGAGTCTGAACACTATACTTTGATCAACAGAAATTGCATACTGTAGATCACACCAGCCAGAAAACACATGCAGCCCTGAACAACACATCACCTGGAGGGAGTGAAGGTATTGTGGTCAGTAACAACGATGCATATACGTAGCTAACCTTGGAATCACTATAAGTAATACAATATATACATAAAGTGGTTAGTTTGGAGATCACCAATAAGCGGCCGTCACACGTCTCGACATCGTGAACGATATTGTAAGGGATCACGTGCACGCGCGATCGCTAACAATATCGCTCACATCGCTGGTGAGCTGTCACACAGACAGACTCACCAGCGATGTGGAGCAGCGAGATCGCTGGTAACTATGGTACACATCAGGTTACTAGGCGCCGTGCGGTGCTTAGTAACCCGACGTTTACCATAGATACCATCTCCCAGCATAGGCTCTGCCGCTGGGAGATCGTTCATCGTGGTGTCACACACCACGATGAAGCAGATTGAACAAGCGATGATCGCTTGATATGAGCTCCGGCTCTCATATCTGCGATGTCACGATCAAGCGATTTTACATTGTAAAATCGCTTGATCGCACGCAGCGATGCACAAACAATATCGCTTAAGCGATCAAAAAGCAGATTGCTTAAACGATATCGTGCAAGACATTGAAGCGTGTGACGGCCGCCATTGTAATATATATATGCAAAGATAATACTATAATAGTGGATAAAAAAATTGATATAGTGTTTTATAATTCCAGTGACAATTCGTAGAGATCACATTAAGCAGTATAACCAAATAACTGAGAGCTCCAAATACTACGAATCTGAAGGTAAAATACAAGATTAGTAATTTTAAACAGTCATAAGTATTTATAAGATTTTATTATACCAAATTATTTTAATGATTTTAGAATCTACATAGAAAATTGACGTGGTGATCAAAAACGGTACATACTAAAAGCGAGTTTCGCCGGTAAGAATATGTAATGTGAACTTTTAACAAAAGACAAATAATCTGATGTCTACAGACAAGTAACCACACACATAAATTTCCCATTTTTTAGGTCCATTAAGAAAGTTCGAAAATTCTGAATAAAGACAGCAGAGGAAGAATAAATGAACTTTTATGTTTTTAAAAGTTTTTTATGAGTGATATTTATAAAATAAAAATTTTGAATAAACAGGTCCCTAGTAAGGGAGAAAATAGTACCATAGAGGAGGTGTCTTGATTGTATGGTAAGCAAATGAATAAAGCCATATAGACTTAGCGCGTCACTCACCATAAAGTCAAATCACGTTTATTTTATCCTGGATGTAATACACACAGATAACACCTGGTAGTACTGCAGCTTGTCAATAATAAGGTTGTGCTCCAGAGTCAATATAATAGAAAAATAATTTTTAGTAATGAACCCTTGTTTAATATATCGTACAAATTATGAATAGCAAAAGTGAGTGAACACCTGTAATAAAACCAAAACCGCACTATTAAACTTATCAGTAATAAAAAAAAAACCTTTCCAACTGTATAAATACATTACAGTTACCATATTATCAATACCCTACTATGTAATGTTTATAGGCAAGAAATCAAACAATTTTTGATAAACCAAAAAATGTTTATTGACACAATCATGCATGTAATCAAACTTTTCAAATTACATGAAAACATTTTTTTATTATAAACCCGGCAACATATTTTACAATGGTGTGTAAGTCTTTGTGCTCACGCTCCTCGTGTTGCTGTTGCTTCTGGTGTTGGGTACATGTTGATGTTCATCAACAACGTTTGGTGAAATAGTGGGATGAGGACTTTGAGCATGAACACCAAAAGTTGAAGCAGAGTGAGTGACTGATACTAGAGTCCAGCTGTGGGAGTGGACTGAACGTAGGAGACCCAACATTTTCCAATCTCAAAGCAGTACATACAGTAGGAGTTGAGGTAAGACTATCATTTGACGATAGACCAAGATTATCCAAGAAACCAGAAGGGACATTCGAAGGTAAAGATACATTGGATAGGAGGGAGATACTGGAAGGGACAGACAGAGCTGAAGGTGTAGAGACATGAAGTAACGAGACATTAGCTGGTGAAGTTGAAGGTGGTAGTAGTGGTGCAGGTTTCTTTATTTTTTTGGGGCAACCAACTTTTTTGGCAGATACTGCAGCTGGAACTGGCTGTGCTGCGGGGTCCATATTTGTTTGTGAAAAGACATTGGTATCTGACGCACTTGTTTTGACAGTTCCCTTGCGCTTAACTTTTAAGGGCCTCATTGGCGTGCTGGTTTCTGGTCCTTGTGTTTCCTATGTCCGAGCTTGAATTTTGGTGTTCTTTGCAACCGTTCTAGTACCGTCATGAGTCACAGAAGGGACAGCTGTTGATGCTGGAGTACATGTTGCCGTTGCCAATGTGTGGGTGGATTGGTCAAAGATACCATGCAGTATAGAGGAAGCTGAAGTGAACACTGCACGTGATTCTTGTAGTGAAGTTTCTGAAGTGCTAGTACCCTGAGGCAGATGCGATGACGAAGAGTGCAGCGCTGTGTAGCTTGGTACCTCAGGTACAATGTCCATTGGTGGTGGTGGCGGCAAGTTGGTGTGTGTTGGAAAACTTGTTCCTTGTTGTCGTTGTGATGCAGTTTGCCACTGAGTCTGCGTTGGGGTGGATTGGGAGACTTGCACATTATTTTGTGGCTGATTGTAGAAGCCGTGTTGCTGGATCCGGTAAGGCAGCTGTTTTAGCTGTTGCTGCTGCTGCTGTTTTTGGGTTGTTGTTGTTACTGATGCTGCACTGCCAGTCTAAAAGCACCCTGACAGGCAATCAGACATCAATCTGGAACTCAGGTGATAAGGTATCCGTCACACACTTTTCCATACAAGAAAAAAAATGTTGTGCCGGTCTTGTTAGGTCGGCTTCCAGGCGGTCGAGTCAGCTGTTAACTTCGCAGAAAAGAGTGTTCATATTCTGAAACCCTTTTTCTACACAGTTACCAAGCGATCAACTTCCTGGAAGTTCGAACTTAAATGCAAAAACTCAGGCATGACTGTCCTATCACAGGCCCTCTGTCGCTGGCGTGAAGCACCCCCCGTAGGACCGAATGCATGGGATAGGGGGTAACTTTGAGTGCCGGCAACCTGAGTTCCAGATTGTGACAAGTCAGGCTTGCTTCCTCTATTCTACCGGTCTGGGAAGAGAGTTTGATGGCGCTCCCAACTCCTTGGGACGTATGACCGCTGCTGCGGGCTCAGCAGTGCTGCTCCAGGTCCTGGAGATACCCAAACAAAAATAAAAATTTGTCAACAAGTATAACAAAAATTTCTATGTAAAAATTTTTTTTTTTTAGTTTTTTTCTAAAACGTAAACAATCTTTATATTTTCAATTTAAGTTACTTTTTAAAATTATTTTTTAAACAATTGTAATTTACAATAAATGGAGCAAAAATCAACATACAATTAAACAAATATATACCGTATTTTTCGCTTTTTAAGATGCACTTTTGTTCCCCCAAACTGGAGGGAGGGGAGAAGGGGGTGCGTCTTAAAAAGCAAATGTAAAAAAAAAAAAATTTAAATATTACCGGTGGAGGGTGCTGAGGGGTACGGTGCCCTTAGCGGCAGGTTCCGGTGGGTGGGGGCACAGCTGCAGGACCGGAGCAACGGAGATTTACCAGCTGCAGCGTTTGGTGGGCGCTGCCATGTTTTTTGTGCAGTCACTGTGCAGCAGCTGGCCGGTAGAGGTAGAAACCTCAGTTGGCTGCCTGTCTCCACTATGGCATTTTGTTGAAGCCTCTACAGTTACTGAATGCAACCGGCCACAAAAAACATGGCGGCTCCCACTGCTCGCTCTGGTCCTGCAAGCAACAAGGTGGGAGACACCAGGAAGACAACATGTGCCAGTTGTGCAGGGGATGTGTGGCAGTTGCAGGGGATGTGTGCCTGCTCCAGGGATGTGTGCCAGTTGCAGGGGATGTGTGCCATTAATGGGGACGTGTGCCAGCTGCAGGGACATGTGCCATCAATAGGGGACGTGTGCCTTCAATAGGGGACGTGTGCCAGCTGCAGGGGACGTGTGCCTTCAATAGAGGACGTGTGCCAGCTGCAGGGGATGTGTGCCATCAGCAGGGGACGTGTGCCTTCAATAGGGGACATGTGCCAGCTGCAAGAGACGTGTGCCTTCAATAGTGGACGTGTGCCAGCTGCAGGGGCGTGTGCCTTCAATAGGGGACGTGTGCCATCAGCAGGGGACGTGTGCCTTCAATAGGAGACGGGTGCCAGCTGCAGGGGACGTGTGCCTTCAATAGGGGACGTGTGCCAGCTGCAGGGGACGTGTGCCTTCAATAGGGGACGTGTGCTAGCTGCAGGGGACGTGTGCCTTCAATAGGGGACGTGTGCCATCAATAGGGGACATGTGCCAGCTGCAGGGACGTGTGCCTTCAATAGGGGACGTGTGCCAGCTGCAGGGGACGTGTGCCTTCAATAGAGGACGTGTGCCAGCTGCAGGGATGTGTGCATCACAGGGACGTGTGCCTTCAATAGGGACGTATGCCAGCTGCATGGGACGTGTGCCATCAATAGGGGACGTGTGCCAGCACTGGGGGACATATGCCAGCACAAGGGGGCTATATCCAATATAAGGGGGCCATATCCAGATTAAGGGGGCTAATTGTAGGATGAGGGAGCAATATCCCAGGATGAGGGACCATGTACCAGGATGACGGGGGCTATGAGGGACATATACACTATATGGTTTGTAAGACGGACACTGGCATTGTAAGATGGACCCCATTTAACATTAAAAATAATTTTTTTCTCTTTTCCTTTACCAAATTTGGGGGTGCGTCTTATAATCAGGTGCGTATTATAAAGCGAAAAATACGGTACTTACACTCAATGCTCGACAGCTGTCCTCAGGAAAGAAAGTTGCTGATAGTAAATGTAACGTTTCAACGTCCGCTGGGATCCGCTACAAAGTTTCATATCCTCCCGAAGATCCCTGTTATATCGATCTTTCATCAAGCGCCACCGAACTTTCAGCCTCTTGACGAAAATGGGACAGACAAACAAGAGATAGTAATTAATTATCAAAAACAAATATTTAATTCAACCATTTTTTTAAATGATTTTTTAATAAAAGATGCATTATCAAACTTACCAAAGAACCTTCTGTCCTTTGGTGTTGCACTGTCCCAGCCTCGCAACACAGATTTTCCAATTTCATCCCAAAGTTTTCGCAACACTTGTGTATTCGAATGCTTACGGTCTCATGGGTCCCATATAGCAACTCGTTCTTGTATGAGGGGTTTGAACTGGTAAATATCGATAAATGGTTTAGCTCTTTGTCTTCTTTGAACCTATAGTTAAAATAAACCAATGTTTACAAAATTGGACATGCTTGTATTTATGATAACCAACAAAGTATACTTAAAAACATACACTTACATTTGGTCTATCATCATTGTCAAATTCATCGCGAAGACTCGGGGATGATTCTTGGTCAGTATCTTCTTGATCACCTTCAGCGTAGGAGTACTTGTCCAAAAAGAAACATAATCCATAACAAACTGTATTCCTCTACCTTGCCATAAATTGTAATTTATAAATGTGTACTATATCCTTACATGTTCACTTGTGGCCAAGCTGTTCAGCGGGCACATATTCACTTTCATCTGACATTTTTGACAGGTCAGCACAAACAAAAGGCAGCAGCAGCAGACAGCTCCAACAAACTATGCCCAGAACAACAGTGAGCACCAGGAGCCAGCAACATAATCTCCAAGAAGACACAGCAGGTGACAGCTACAGCACCGCAGAGGATCCGACTTGGCAGACCACCTTCACAAACTGTCAAGGGTGACAAAAACAACACAATGCTATGCATTACAACTTTCAAGGAGGTGAAGACCCATGCAAAAGAAATCGTTATAAATACGACAGTTTGTGATTGCACACAGTAGCATCACTTTGACACTCTGGGGCCCTTAGCGTGCCAAGGTGAGACTACCAAGTACAATAGCCATTGCTACAGTTTATCTTCTACTAGAGGAGGGAAAAAACAACATTTCATCAACAGTGTCACAACTTACCACAGGAAACACCAGCCAATGCCAAGAACACCAGGAACCAGCAACACAATCTCCAAGAAGACATAGCAGGTGACAGCTACAGCACCGCAGAGGATCCGACTTGGCAGACCACCTTCACAAACTGTCATGGGAGAAAAAAAAGCAACACAATGCTATGCATTACAACTTTCAAGGAGGTGAAGACCTATGCAAAAGAAATGGTTATAAATATGACAGTTTGCGATTGCACACAGTAACGTCACTTTGACACTCTGGGGCCCTCAGCGTGCCAAGGTGAGACTACCATGTACAATAGCCGTTGCTACAGTTTACCTTCTAGTAGAGGAGGGAAATTTGTTTCGACCAGAGCTGGGGTGCGTGGGGTACTCGGTCACCGGGGCTTCTGTGTGGGATGTCACGGGTGGTCGGTATCCCCGGTGCCGTGCCCTGGCGAACAATTATACCAGGTGTTGATGGTAAACGGTGGGGGTAAAAGGGGGTTATTTACAGGGGAACGTGACGCCACCTGTAGAGTCCGGTAAGGTGGTACCGGCGCTGCCGGCCGGCCGCTGAGGTGATGGAGGGGGCAGCAGTGTGTGGTACAGCTCCCCACAGGTGGAGCTTTACCTCAGGGCAGCTGTGGTGGTGAGACGGTGAGGGAGGACAGTGATGGTAAATGGTGGTGCAGTTCTTACCCCTCTGCTGTAGATGTTGATGATGTTAAGTCCTTTGAGCTGCGGCAGGAAGAATAACAGAAACCAATTCTTGTTTAACTTTGCTTTACTCGGTACCGGCTGATGGCATAACAATACACGGTACAGTTTGATTTAGGGTGCTGTTACCAACTCAGGATTTCTCTTAAGGAGTCTTTAGATGTTCTTTCTCTGTCTTTCAGGGTTTCTATTCTCTTTCTAGATCTTTCTGTCTTTCCCACCTTTGAAGAGCTCACCCGCCAGTCCTGCAGTCTGTATCTAGTAGGCTTAATTTGACTATTACCGGTCCAAATGGGAACAGCAGGAACGCACAAGTTTCCCACCTGACACCGGGTTTCAGTCTTTCCTCACTAGTGTAGGACCGTCTTTTGGGCATGAGGGGTGAGGTACCTTTGTGGGGCTGTCAGCAACCCGGTCTGGTTGGGCCTGCAGCTCGTCGGTTTCACAGTCAGGGCTGAACTCCTGGCTGCCTCGGTTGTCCGTGTCACCTGTGAACCCTCAACATGACCAGCTGGTTCCTACCAGTCTTGGTCCGTTGCCATCTGTCCTGGGCCCCCTCATAAAGATGGGGTACCCTGTACTCAGCTGAGCCGCCAGGCATGACCACACAGTCTGCCTTCCCAAGCCGTCTGAGGTAAATTCTTAACTGTCACTCTGCTCTATCCTAAGCTCCGCCCACCACCAGTGGAACCTACCATATAGTCAGTTTCCCCTACACTAAGTGGTGCGGTCCTAAGTGAGTGCTAAAATAGACTCCATAAGATTTAAATCATAACCTGGCAACTTACAAGGAAAAACACATTTTATATTCAAGTGTAATACCATTCTGTGGCGCATACCCGCAGGGGCGCCACAAAAACATTTCATCAACAGTGTCACAACTTACCACAGGATACACCAGCCAATGCCCAGAAGCACAGGAAACACCAGGAACCAGCAAGTTGACCACCAACAAGACAAAGCAGGTGAAAGATACAGCACCGTAGAGAATGACACTAGTGGAGCACCTTCAAAAACTGTCAAGGGAGACAAAACAAACACAATGCTATGCATTAGAACTTTCAATGAGGTGAAGACTTATGCAAAAGGAAAGGTTATTGCTATGACAGTTTGCGATTTCACACAGTAGCGTCACTTTGACACTCTGGGGCCCTCAGTGTGCCAAGATGAGACTACCAAGTACAATAGCCGTTGCTACAGTTTACCTTCTACTAGAGAAGGGAAAAACAACATTTCATCAACAGTGTCACAACTTACCACAGGAAACACCTGCCAATGCCAAGAACACCAGGAACCAGCAACACAGGCTACAACAGCCAGACAACAGACGAGGTGACAGGCCCACAGAATGATGACGTCACTGTCTTTGAAAATTAATTTTTGAATGGAAAAAAAAAAAACACAATAACATAAGTGTATAGTATTGCCACAGCAAAAACAATGCATTGTTATGTATGATACAACCCAAAATGTTCCACTATACAGTACAGGCTACAAAGCAATACACTCACAAATGTACACAGAATACAGGCTGCAAAGATAACAACACCAACAGCAGTGACACAATATAGATTATTTTTTGTCAATTTTTGAACATAAAAAATTAGAAAAAACTTAAGAAAAATAGAAAAAATATTTTGCCACCTACAAGCGTCACATTGAAAAAACATTATACATTACAATGGGGAGGTGAAGATCACACAATAGGCAGTTCAAATTAGGCAAAAAATAAATGCACTTTAAACTTTACTAAGACAGGAGGGAGAGCCGCAAGGTGACATAAGGTAGGCACTGATCCAGGAGGCAGAGATCCAGGAGGCAGAGATCCAGGAGGCAGAGATCCAGGAGGCAGAGATCCAGGGAGGCAGAGATCCAGGAGGCCCAGGTCCATCATGGAGATCAACAGAGTTCACCATGGAATGGACAGATCCAATTTTCATACAGACTGTTTGTGGGCTGGGATATGGGCGGACAATGGGAGGAACTGCAATTCTGTTTTCTGGGTTTGCGCAATGACTTTTATACATGCGTATCAAGCGCAGACATCCGCAAGACCTTGCGTACACTTGCATACCCATAGACAATAATGCATTGTTTATGCGCAAGCGTACGCATGCGGATGGTTGTGGATTTTTAGAGCGCCCAAAAATGCAACATGTTGCGTTCAAAGGATGCGGAAATTCCATGCGCAGGTACGCATACGCAGACATACACATGCAAACGCATGTCAATGTGGATGAATGTGTACTCCATTCTAAAGATACGTCCGCAATACGCTTGCAGATTTAGATTTTCAGATCCGCAACATGCGCAGAGCTTGCAAACGCAAGTGTGAAGGCACCCTAACACCTTTATGAGAGACATGCACCAACACACATAATATGCCCTTTTTGCAGGTCACAAAAATCACAAAATCTGAAATATATATGAGAGAAATACATTTATATCACACTGCAGCACAAAAGGATATGGCTACTATTATGACATCAGGAATTAAGGCAGAATAATGAGATGGAACATAAAATAACTATAAAAAATCAGTTCATGGTACCTTTACACGCCGCGACGGCAGGCTGGATACATCCCGCTACAGGCTACAAATGTAGCTTGTAGCGTCAATGTAGCCCGTCGTAGCGGCGTCTGAAGACGCGACGCTACAGCCGGCGACAGATACATCTGTTTATGGGCTCTGCTCGAAAACAGATGGCTATATCGCCGATGGTAGCGAGCTCTATCGGCGTGTAAAGAAGCAACGGAAGGGAACTCTGGACACCCGGGGCTGTAGCTGCAATGTAGCTAAGGCGTGACCTCGGCTCCATGTTACCGCGCCCCATGTGCGATCATTGGTGGAAGCTGCTGCATGACGATTGGTAGTCGCTGCATAGGGAGGCATATTTAAGGAGCTGACGAGTCACACTACACAATCGCTCGAGCGTGCTGTATTACTCAGCCTCCTGCGATGCCTGCCCAATCAGGATGTTATTGCTTCGTCCTATCAGCGTACGGACGGCTCGTAATCCACAATTGTAGCACGCCTATGTGCTGTCCCTGCTGCACCAGGTCCGCCCATAGTAGCTGGTTGTAGCAGTGTGTAATTGAGCAACAGCTGGCTACTTGAGACACCCGGCGATGTAGCTAGCTATAGATGTAGCGTGGCGTAGCGCACCTTGTGGCGGCGTGTAAAGAGGGTGCGTTGACCGTTTGTAACCGTTTGAGCGTGCTCGTGCACGTGAAGTAGCGGGATGTATCCAGCCTGCCGTCGCGGCGTGTAAAGGTACCATGACAGATAATAATACCAGAAAACAACACCAGGGAATGATAGAAAATAAAGACTAATGGAAAGACAATTACACAGACATCTGCTAAATACAACCAAGATCAACATATACTCAGTAAAGTTGCATGTTATATATATGATAACACACTGTGTTTTTGTCAGGAGGGAACTGGCACTGTTAATTTACAAGACCCTATAAATTACCCTCCAATAGGGAATGACCATACCCTATATATAGGAAATAATCTGCAGGTGCTGTCAGATACTCTGAGGAAGGGGACCGTTTAGTCCCAGAAATGCATCAGTAATCTGAGAGCACCATACCTGACTTTACACTGCCTTTGACCGATCAGACAGCTTAGGTTGGCTTCACATTGCGCGTCAGATCCGATCCGAGGCTGTCAGGGTGAACATGGCAGCCCCGGATTGGATCAGCACACAGAACCGGAGGGCTAATATGCCCTCCGGTCCGGTGTGCTGCCGCACGCAGCTGCCGCCACTGATGAATCAGGACCGCAACTTGCACAGAGCTAGCCGCGGTCCTGAAACAACAGCGGCGTACATCCACAGGTGTACGGTTCACGGATAAGCTTATCGTGAGAGAGAAAAAAGGCACTCACCCGACTGTCTTTTATCACAGTTCACGGATCCTCTCATGTTAGGAAGCGCCGGATTGGCCCGGATCCAGGAGGATGCGGGCGAATCTGGGGCAATTCGGGAGTAGGCAATTAGAGGAGATATTCTCCTCTTGGACACAAAAACATTGCAAGCAACGTTTTTGTGTCCATGAGAGGATACTGAATTCTCCTGGATTTTCCCGGACAGATAGAAATTGGATGGCAGAGAGCTGCCATCCGGCTTCTATCTGGCCCCATAGTATACTATGGGGCCAAAATCCGCTCCGGGGCTGCCCGGTTTTACACGGACAGTCTCGGATCGGATCTGACCCACAATGTGAAGCCAGCCTTAGCTTAGTAGACTCCACCAAGATTAGCCCAGCATTGCCTGCTGACACATCAACAAGACACATCAAGAAGTAATAGCTCCAACATGCAGAGGAGCATACTGCATAGCAGAGCTGAAAGAGACGCTGACAGCAGAGAGAGGGTGAGGGGAGACGCTGGAGGAAAGGCTCCAACACATCTACCCGAGTAGACCAGCAGAGCCCACAGAGAAGGAGATGCAAATATAGGACACAGAGCAGCGGATACACCACATAACAGGTGAGCCAAAACACACGGTTTTAAAGCAAACTGTACCGAGAGGGGAATCAAACAATGGGGGAGGAGAATATAATGAATGTAAAGCAGGGGCCATAGAACATATAGATGGCAAATGCATATTGCATTTGAATAAGCTGAAATTTGGAGACTCTTTAATTTAATGTTTGCTAATACTATAAACATAGACTCAAAAGGAATATAGCAAGGCTGTATAATAATACTACCACATTACGCATATATATTGTTGTAGGTTCAAGGGACTTATTAAAAAAAGAAATATAGACACCACAAGTAAAACCAGAATATTGGGAGACCCCAGCCACTCCAGCAAGAAAAAAACAGGTGAGCACAAAAAACACAGGGATATTTTGATCCCCCATAGAACAACATACTAATACAAACTTTTTTATAAGGAAGCACCACAAAAAAGGAGGAAATCCACATCAAGCAATAGATAGCCCGACAAGAAGATAACATACAGAGCAATATATAGAGGTAAGAGAAACCATCCAAGCTTAATATACAATAACAGCCAACAGAAAGATATATATATATATACTGATACACTAAATGTTTTTTAGGGCACCCCATATGGATTCTGAGAGACATCACCCCCACTAATGGAACAGAACCCTGTCCAGAAGAGAAATGAGATATTCATTGAATTATAGAAATAACTGTATATATATACATCAGGATTTTAATGTTTTAAAGCATTTTATATAAAAAAATTTTGATAAAAATAATTTTAAAAAATATCCAGTACACGGTTAAAAAACACATATCTGTGATTTTATTTAAGATTTTTTAGTATACATATTGTTAGCTATATTGATATACAGTAGACATAAGCCATTGATAAAAAAGAATTGCGCTGAGCCTATTTATTGCCCATTGTACAGGGGGATATTTGCGTGGAAGATCCCCCACAGGCTTTCAAGCAACATATCCACAATTAATACAGTTTGCTCCAGTGTACACCCAACAATCCTGATAGTTCAGATGAAATAGTTACAGGTATCCCTTTGAGGCTGATAATTTTTTTGAATAAAAAACAGGACCCGTGGAAGTACAAGTTTGTGTGAAACGGCAAGCTGTAGTCCGGCTCCCGCACCTCCTCCCCGCACCGATGTAACCCTGTTCTGAATAAATACAGTGAGCACTGAAAACCGATAAGTGCAGTTTCTTTTTATTCAATATTCATAGACTTGCTTCTTTGAGATGCACCACGGTTAAACCGGCTGCCCCAGGGATATTTTAGGTGATCCCAATTTCACCACGGACAGTTGTGTGGTGCATGGTTTCCTTTGCACATATTTACACTGATAACTGTTTGCGTACCCTGATTTTCGTAATTGTTGAGCTGTATTGTAAGTAACAGAATGTGGTTATAAAAGGATCAAACTCTTTCAATAATTAAGGGACTATATTTAATAGGGAGGTAACAGTCTCTTCATTAGCAGAAGTTCTCAAGGTGAAAGAGTCTAGTCTCATTTGAGGGATGTAAGGTCCCACTCTTGAGAGGCTTTGATTCTCTGTATTGTTGTGTTCAAATCCTGTTTAGATGGCAGGGCCTAGAAAATTTTCTTGAGGCTTTGTTATTCTCCCTGTGCTGTAGGTGCCTGGGAGTGAGAGAGGCCACATGACATAGCTGTTGTGCAGGCTGTTCAACTCATTGCTTATCCCAAAATTAACAGCTGAATACGCCGGGGAGTTCAGTTCCAGAATGCTGCGCAGTCTCTCCAGGGACACATTTCTCCACACTCCTGTTAGTGGGTGTCGAGCATGACACCTTTTGAAAATTCAGTACCATTTACGAGGGGCTCTGTGGGTCACGTGAGCACAGCATCTCCTGAGGCTTTAGCATAATTGCCAAGGGGCTATATTTCAGCTTCCAGAGCTTGATAAATAGTTGGACAAAGTCAAAATTGCCATTCTTACCTTGTGATCTGGTAGAGGGGGAGCTACTGGTTTCTGTTTTCTTCCTTCTGGACATCTCAGATATATTTTGAATAGGTTAGAGTGGATTTATGCAGCATGGGTCCGCAGAGCATTCAGAACAAGCGTCCTCACACAGCCATAGCTTAACCCCTCCCCAGTCTTTTTCAGTGACAGTTTTACCACTTTACCAAGTTTTGCACAAATAAGTACATAATTATATTTTTATTACTCTGCCAAAGTGCATGACCTTACAATTGTTCCTAACAACTTTTAATTGCCATTTCTCAGCCCAAGCTTCCAGCTTACATAAACACTTCTAAAATTATGTTCCTCTTTATTGATTACCCTGAATAGTTTAGTATAATCTGCAAATATAGGAATTCTATTCTGTATGCTGCTTACAAAGTCATTAATACATTTTTTAAAAAGAAGATTGCCCCATACTGACCTCTGTGCTATCCCCCTGTTTACTGTAGCCCAGTCCGAGCGTGTTCCATTTATAACTACCCTTTGTTTCCCATCACTGAAAGTGATGAGTAAACTTGTTATAAAATAGTTTGCCAATCTTAAATTTGCCACAAGCGTTGCCCATTTGCATTCGGGTTTGGATTTCAAAATAATTTATCTAAAAATCTGCAAAATTTTGCCTTTGTTTGGCAACTGTTCACGTTTGCACTAATGCTCTTCTTCTAACTTATTATGTCCTTGACTAGGATAGGGATCAACAAGCAGATGATGCCTGAATGCATTTCTGACACACAGTTGTCAGCTGTGATTGAGAGACTTAGTAAAGGCAAATTAAAAAGATGTGCCGTCCCCAGCTATTACAATAACCAGCGTAGGTAATGGAAAGAGCTGGCAGCTGTAGCTCTAGCTGGGCGCTGAATCAGAGCTGGCT